>JAUCMX010000002.1:8972439-9154939 GCA_033459395.1 Hemibagrus guttatus | reverse complement strand
GATAACATTCAGGACTGAAACTAAAAATATCCTAAATTTGAATTGGAAATATGACAGCTATATTTCTTCAACTGGGATGCAAATATCATTTTATTAGAATTTCTTTTAGAATGGAGATACAATGCAAAAATTCATTACTAATATTCAGTTTTTATATAGTTTTGTTTTTCTGGCACTCTGATGTGACTATTAAATGTATGTTGCATTATAGCTTTCTTGGAAGGTCTCCAGACAAAGTAGCCCTGTTTTACCTGATATTTTTGAGGCCCTACTGCAGCCATCCAGATTCCCATGCTCACATCTTCTCCCTATGAGTGAGAGAGAGAGTGAGAGAGTGAGAGAGTGAGAGAGTGAGAGAGAGAGAGAGAGAGAGAGAGAGAGAGAGAGAGAGAGAGAGAGAGAGAGGAGTGAGAGAGAGAGAGAGAGAGAGAGAGAGAGAGAGAGAGAGAGAGAGAGAGAGAGAGAGAGAGAGAGAGAGAGAGAAGCACTGTAGAATCTGGGGGTCAAAAAGTGTTTATTACTCTTCTAAAGCAACAGTAGCTCTGACAATAGTACTGTCTAAATCAGTAATAATAGTAAGTAATAATTTTTTTAATTATTACTATTATGCTTGTTCTAATATGCTACCATTTCTATAGTAACAACTAATTCAAAGAGATTTGTATGGTGGGGAAACCACATAACCTATGCCTATAATAATAATAAAGTTTAAAAAATGTATTTAACCAAGAAAAACATACAATATAGATTATAAATTAAAACATAGATTATATGTAAGGCTTTAGTCAAGCCTGCCACTTGGTCTTCAAATCCAAGACAACATTGTAAATCCAAATGAAGTGAGGCTGAGGTAGATAAGCTGTTTGCAACGAACAAATAAAAGCATCTGAAATATCTCAACCCAATGTATGTTTCAAGGGGTTTCCCCAAATTCAACTGAAAATGCAAAAATTACTTAATCCTGTTCATGGAAATTATCTTTAGTACTTAGTGGAGCACACTTCTACTGTTATGACCTGCTGCAAACGAGATGAATAGGCCAGATACCAGCTGCAAGCAAGCCTTGGTGGAATTTGAGGTATGCTTGGGATCATTGTCCTGTTGGAAGGACCAATGATGCCCAATCTCTCACAGGTTTCCTGGTACTTCAGTGAATCCATCTTGCCTTTCACACCCTACAGGTTTCCAGTGCCAGAGGATGCAAAGCAGCCCCAGACCATCACCAAGTCACCACGATGTTTAACTGTAGGCACAGTATTCTTTTCTGCGCATGCTTCATTCATCTTCCTCCAGACATACCGCTGACCCTTCAGTCCAAAAAGTTCCAGGTTTCTTTCATCACTCCACTGAACAGAATCCCAAAACTTCTGTGGCTTATTTCTATACAACATTGAACAGATTTGAGCCGACTTTTCTTGTGCTTTTGGTTAGTGGTGTATATCTTGGAGGTAAAACCTTGCTGTGCAAACTAAAATTTTAGTGTCTGTTACCACCAAGTCTTGCTGCAGGTCACTTGAGGGGTTTTTTTTCAACGTCTTCTCAGAAAGCTGGTTGCAGCTGTTGATAGCTTCCTTTTTTTTGCCAAGTCCAGGTAATGTATCCACTTTTCCTTTAACTCTGAACATTTAGTGCCTTCACTGTTTTTCGTATCTTGTTTGAAGTGTGATAATTGTTTGTCTTAACCTTTTGGACCATTATTTTGACTTTGAATTGCTCACTGCAAACAGCTGAAAGTCAAAATTTTGACAAACATGATTTGCAATGATGGAGGTTGAATAATGCATATGATTATGCATATAAATCTATCATGTTAAATCTATGAATTCAGAAATTAAGTTCATGCTCTTACTCAAAAGCTCCTGGTTTCACAATTCTTCAATTGATTATATACAATTGAAGAAAGGAAATTATTTATAATCACACACTCTGATATCACCCAGATGTGGATAGGTTCCCTGTCCCTGAGTCTGCTTCCTCTCAAGGTTTCTTCCTCATATCATCTCAAGTTTTTCCATGCCACCATGGCCTCTGGCTTGCTCATTAACGATAAGTTTAACATTTTAATTTGTATTTATTATTTAACTTATTACATTTTTATTCTGATTTTTTTATTCCTGAAAAACTGCTTTGAGAAAATGCCTAACGTTAAAAGCACTATACAAATAAAACAAAGATTCAATTCATTCAATCTACCATTAGCACACTATCTGTGTGTCTGTACATAGATAAGACTATACAAGGAATACGATTGTTAAGACCTTTAAACAATACTGTATATGTGTAGGTGATAGAGGTTACCTGATAAACTTTGAGTTTCTCTGCATTGCTGGCCAACCACTCCACTAAGTCTCTGGAAACCATGTACCCAGAGCCACATGCAAAGGCTGGATAGACAGGACTAGTGTACTCCAGCTCCTGCCACTTCCCTACACGATCCACAGCCCAGCTCTGGCGAAAACTGTAATAGTCACAGTGCAATTTTCCCTGTTCAGCATCATCCCCAGAGACTACTACTTTAGACTACATTGCTGCTAAATGTATATACTGAGCTGATCAAGATTAATGTCTCAAACCAATAAATCAGTTCTAAAAAACACAAGACCCGCTCAATTGGAGTTCAACAGCAAAACTGCTTATTTTTTACAGGAATTTCTATTTAATATTTTGCATTAGTATCAAATAACCAAACATTCTTAAATGGTAATGTTTATAGTGGTCCACAGTGTACTCACTTTCCCCACCACAGATTGCTGCGCATCAGGTTCTTGTAGTCAATGTTCATTAATATTTTATCCATGTTGATATAGCAATCATCATCTGTCTTCAGGAGTAGACTGAAGTCAGCATTTTTCACCGCCCTCAGAAATTCACAAACCATGATTGCAAACATTAAATTTTAATAGCCACTAGTAAAGTGAACATATATGGCCAAAAGTTTGTGGACACTTTGCCACACCCATGTGTAATTTATGAACATATCTCTCATTTGCTGTTATAATCTTCACTTTCCTGGGATGGCTATCAAGTAGATTTTGGATATAGCATTAGTGAGATCAGGCACTGATTTCTAGCACTGAAGCCTGGCATGTAGTTCCAGTTCATTCCAGAGTGCAGTCCATTCAAGTTCTTCCACTTCATCCAAGACATACTTGGTATGTGTTCATGGACCTCACTTTTCAGTTTCTCTTGAAGGGAAATTGTAATGCTACAACATCCTGTGCAATTATGTGCTTCCAACTTTGTGGCAACTGTTTGGAGAAGGCCCACATATGGAGTAATGGTCAGGTATTCACAAACCCATGACCATATAGTGCAGGGGTGTCAAATTGTATCCGCAAAGGGTCGGTGTGGGTGCAGGTTTTCATTGCAATCAAGCAGGAGCCACACCTGATTCCACCTGCCCCCAGTGAAAACCTGCACCCACACCGGCCCTTTGCAGAAAAGATTTGACACCCCGATATAGTGTATAAAGTGGATTTTAAAAGATGTGTATAATGTGAATTCAGAAATATAACTGTCAATTGAGAGTACTGGAAGAGGTTTATACTGAAATAATTACTCACACTGACATGCTCACCATTTGTAAAAGTACAACAGTTTATAAGGCACAGTCCTGTATGTGTCCACAACATCAACAAATATAATGTCCCCATATATGCCACTTTCCTCCTGTAGGGCTTTTTCTTCCTCTCTTAGCCTGGCCTTGCGATCCTGCTGTCTACCTGCACGGCCATGCAGCCGTTCCTTAAGTCCCTCCACATCTGAGAAGCACAAGAAGCAAGAAGAGTAAACAATACATTGACACAAAGTGTAGAATATGTTAGATATGTACACAATTTTAATGTACACTGCCTGGCCAAAAAAGTCACACACTAATATTTGACTGATTACAGCAAGCGTTCACTGTGGCATTGTTTTGATAAGCTTATGCAAGGTCACATTTATTTCAGTCCAGAGATGCATTATTTCTCACAAAGACCCTGTATTGTTGATGGGAGAGTCAGACCACTGTGTAAAATCTTCTCCAGCACATTGAAAAGATTCTCAAAGGAGTCTGGAATGCACTGTGGTGGACAATCCATTTGTAAAAAAAACCGTCTCATTCTCCCCAAACCTAAATTTTCCCTCCCCAACTGAATCCAACTGAGAATGCATTTCACAAGCTGAAGGAAAAAAAGTTCAGCAAAATTGGATGTAAATACTCTCAAATTAAAACTGATGGTTTGCACTTATTTTTTGAGCATATATTCATTAACTTACATTCATATTTCATTTAACCCCTGTGGTAGACAGTTAAATTATAAATAAATAAATAAATAAATAAATAAATAAATAAATAAATAAATAATGGGATTCAGGCAGTGTCTAAACATTTGACTTCTAAGCTATTTACAGCATCAAACTTACATATCAAATTACAGCATCAAACATACTAATTAAAAGGTAAGCAACTTTGCTACACTCACTCCTTAAATTGCAATTCATTTATAGCCAAAGATTTTTTTATAAGGACCACTGAGTACCATAAATGGAGAAAATGAATCCTCCAGCTAATCCAGGAAAACCATGTACATTTCTGTGAGGCAGGGTGCCCTCTTCTATCTGCAGCACAAACAGGAATTATAATTATCCTGTTCAAAATTCTTCACGCATACATATTAAACAGACAGATAATTGTACTGGTACTAATCAAAAATATTTGAAGAACAATAAGTCACCCAAAGCAACAGAAGAAACAGAGCTATGCTTACAGTTCCCAACTTGATTACTCCTCCAGCAGTGTTGAACTGAACCTTGGAAACATTGAGAGTTGTTAAGCCTGCCGGATCTTGGCTCTCCCATAACAGATAACCCTCAAAACCCTGCACACATGTCATGTTAAAAGAATCATATGGTTAAACTGGCAATAAATTAATTAAGGTAAATATTACATTAAGATGTTTCAATATTTATGTATGGCAGTCTTCTGACATGACTGTAGAGAAACACCAAAATGACTAAAACAGCAAATACTTTTCATCAACTCCAAATTAAATGGAGACTTGACAGACAGAAATTTCCAGGTCATGTAACAGATTTTCAACTCAATCCATCTGTTCTTGTGAGTCCAGATGATGGGATTATAAATCAACACCAAGTGTGTTGAAAAGATCATCAGTATGTTAGTACTATATTTTGGAGCACTGGAATTAGCACAGCCCATTCTTTATGATTAGAGCAGAATTTCTTAGAAAGTTAATTTACAGTATCTAATATCCAGTAAACTTCCCAAGACATGATTAACATTTCACTTTAATGACTACGAAGAACACATACTACAGTTAATGCCATTTCACACTGTTATATTTTCCTATCAAGTCCCCCACCTTGGGCAAAATGAACTGTTCCACAGCTTTATACCAGATTCCCTCCACATAGACACCTGGACTCAGGGCAGTAAGGTGAGCAGTCACAACTGGCTCCTGTTGTACAGAATGATACAGACCCATACACACCTAAATCTAGTACATTTTCAGAAGGGGCAATGTATAGAAATAAATTATATTACAAAATATACATTTTTCCCCATATCTGATTACTTATGTTTGAATTTGACTAAAGTACTAAAAGGTCTTAACAGAATTCTAACCTACAAATAGGAAACCAAACAAAAACAGCCCCGCAATTCATAATTACTTAACTCCAAGTTCAGCAAGTAATGTCAAAATCAACAGGGCTGTTAATTTGACATTGTCACAGTATGATCAGTAAACAAACTAAAATCTTAAATTTAAATAAATTATGCAGTATATACAAGTATTTGCTTCAGATCAATCAACACAGACATATGAACTTGTAACCTTAACTAGATTGCTGTTTTAAGGGACATGAATATGAACACAGTTCATCAACACAGTTAGCTGACTAGTTTGCATGTACAGGGGTCAAAAATGAAGTAATTCAAAGTTCTGACATCAGATATAAGTTTAATGCTGCATTAATGGAGCATATTATAGGTCTGTTATTCTAACAGCTCATCATGGTCAGAGAGATGATGGATAAGATATGCAAAAGAATTAAATTATGGAGTGATGACATAATAATGTTCAAAACAGTGTCAACCCATTCATTTCTGCAGTTCCATGGGTTATAATTCATTTGTAGCACAGCACTGACCACTTCTCACACCATCCTGAGACATAAAAGAATACATTATGATCTGCATGATATGGATATAACTATCATAAATGAGATTATATTACTATGCACTGAAGTTCATCTTCAGTAATTGCTTTATCCCAGTCATTGTTGTGATGGATCTGGAGCCAAGCCAGTAACACTGGGTGCAAGGAAGGAAAACTCATCTTGGATAGGACCCCTGTGTAGCCAATCGACCTGCCTCTAGTACTGAAAGTATTGGAATGGCAAAACCAGTTCGTACATACACACACACGAAAAAATTAGGACACCCCATTGAATATTCAGTTCTTTATTAAGAAACGTCAACATGTCAATTTGTTTTAATTTGTACCTGTAAATGAAAGTAATTGCATGTAAACAACAAAATATCACTTTGTTTTCACTTATTAAACAAAGCAAATCAACAAAAATTAGTATTTCACCTGAGGAAATAAGTTAGGACACCCTATGCCCTAATAGCTAGTGTTTCCCCCACTGGCTGAAATAACCTCCATGAAGTGTTTCTTGTAGCCATCTACCAGTCTGTCATTGACTGGAAGAAAAGTTTCCCCCACTCCTCAATGCAGAATTCTTTCAGCTGTGTGATGTTTGGGGGGTTTCTTGCATGCACAGTCCGTTTCAAATCACCCACAGGATCTCAATAGGATTTAGACTTATTGACTGGGCTTTGACTCTGCCATTCCAGAATTCTTTATTTTTTTACTTTTCAGCCAGTCCTTGGTGGATTTACTGGTATGTTTTGTCTCATTGTCATGATGCAAGGTTCAATTCCGCTTTAGCTTAAATTTTTTTGACAGACGGTCTTACATGTTCCTCAAGCACCTTCTGATACAATGTAGAATTCATAATGGATTCTATGATGGTGAGCTGGCCAGGTCCTGCTGCAGCAAAGCATCCCCAAACCATAACACTTCAACCTGTTTCATAGTTGGTATGAGGTTCATTTGCTGAAATGATGCATTTGGTTTACACCAAACATGCCCTGTTACAGAATCCAAATAATTCAATTTTAGACTCCTCTGTCTGAAGCACATTATTCCAGAGGTCTTCGCCTTTGTCTCCGTGTTCTTTGGGAAATTTCAGTCTTACCCTCATGGTATTTTTTTTTGACAGCAAAAAAGTTTCCTTCTTGCACAGCTCCCATAATAATTAAAGTTGTGTAGTCCCTTTCTGATTGTAGATTCATGTGGCATAAACTGTAGCAAAAGCTTGCTGTAGGTCCCATGATGATATTTTAGATTTTTTGAAGACATCTTTAAGCATCTTGTGGTCTACTCTTGGGGTAAATTTGCTTGGGCAGCCTGACCTGGCCATGTTGGCAGTTGTTTTAAATGTTCTCCACTTGTAAATGATTTTCTGGACGGTGGAATGGCGGAATACAAATTCTTTTGACATCTTTTTATATCCCTTACCAGACGCAAAAGCATCAACAATCTTCTTTCTGTAGGCCTTAAAGAGCTCCTCGGATCTCACCATGGTGACACCTCTCACTTCGACAATTAAGAGCAAACCAAGCTAAATGTCTGAGCTATGCTTAAAAAAACAAAACAAAAAAAAACACAACCACAGGCTTTCATGGGGTGTCCTAATTTTTTCACGACACACACACAGACACACACATATATACAGTGGTGTGAAAAAGTGTTGGACCCCTTCCTGATTTCTTTTTTTGCATGTTTGTTTCAGATAATCAAACACATTTAAATATTAGTCAAAGATAACACGAGTAATCACATCATGCAGTTTTTAAATGAAGGTTTTTATTATTAAGGGAAAACAAAATCCAAAACTACATGGCCCTGTGTGAAAAAGTGTTTGCCCCCCCCTGTTAAAACATAACTTAACTGTGGTTTATCACACCTGAGTTCAATTTCTCTAGCCACACCCAGGCCTAATTACTGCCACACCTGTTCACAATCAAGAATTCCCTTAAATAGGACCTGCCTGACAAAGTGAAGTAGACCAAAAGATCCTCAAAAGCTAGACATCATGCCGAGATCCAAAAAAATTCAAAAACAAATGAGAAAGAAAGTAATTGAGATCCATCAGTCTGGAAAAGGTTATAAAGCCATTTCTAAAGCTTTAGGACTGCCGCGAACCACAGTGAGAGCCATTATCTACAAATGGCGAAAACATGGAACAGTGGAGAACCTTCCCAGGAGTGGCCGGCCGACCAAAATTACCCCAAGAGAGCAGTGACAACTCATCCAGGAGGTCACAAAAGACCCCACAACAACATCCAAAGAACTGCAGGCCTCACTTGCCTCAGTTAAGGTGTGTTCATGAATCCACCATAAGAAAGAGACTGGGCAAAAATGGTTTGCATGGCAGAGTTCCAAGACAAAAACCACTGCTGAGCAAAAAGAACATAAAGGCTCATCTCAGTTTTGCCAGAAAACATCTTGATGATCCAATACTTTTGGGAAAATACTCTGTGGACTGACAAGACAAAAATTGAACTTTTTGGAAGGTCTGTGTCCCATTATGTCTGGCGTAAAAGTAACACCGCATTTCAGAAAAAGAACATCATACCAACAGTAAAATATGGTGGTGGTAGTGTGATGGTCTTGGGCTGTTTTGCTGCTTCAGGACCTGGAAGACTTGCTGTGATAAATGGAACCATGAATTCTGTTGTCTACCAAAAAATCCTGACGGACAATGTCCGGCCATCTGTTTGTGACCTCAAGCTGAAGCGAACTTGGGTTTTGCAGCAAGACAATGATCCAAAACACACCAGCAAGTCCACCTCTGAATGGCTGAAGAAAAACAAAATGAAGACTTTGGAGTGGCCTAGTCAAAGTCCTGACCTCAATCCAATTGAGATGCTGTGGCATGACCTTAAAAAGGTGGTTCATGCTCGAAAACCCTCCAATGTGGCTGAGTTACAACAATTCTGCAAAGATGAGTGGGCCAAAATTCCTCCACAGCGCTGTAACAGACTCATTGCAAGTTATTGAAAACGCTTGATTGCAGTTGTTGCTGCTAAGGGTGGCCCAACCAGTTATTAGGCTTAGGGGGCAAATACTTTTTCACACAGGGCCATGTAGTTTTGGATTTTGTTTTCCCTTAATAATAAAAACCTTCATTTAAAAACTGCATGATGTGTTTAATTGTGTTATCTTTGACTAATATTTAAATGTGTTTGATTATCTGAAACATTAAAATGTGACAAACATGCAAAAAAATAAGAAAATCGGGACACTTTTTCACACCACCGTATATTCACATCATTCACAGGCCATTCACATATGTACTGGCCATTTCTAAGAGAAATCTACCATCTCTCCATGCCCTATGTCACCAGGCACTCTTTCAGCATGATTATGATCCAAAAATTACATCTAAGGTCACTGGTTCATTTCTGAGGAAAAACAGGGTAAAAGTGATTCAGTGGCCAGGCATATCAGCAGACCTCAACCCAACAGAACACTTGTGGGGAGTTCTGAAAAGACAAGTTAAACATTTTTCTTCATCCAAGATCCAGAATCTGAAAAAGTTCATTCTTCAAGAACAGAGAAAGATAGATGTTGCTGTATGTCATCAACTTGTTCATTTGATTGTATAGAATTGGTACTGTTCTTAAAAATCAAGGGGGCCATAAAAAATAACATTTATTTGAATATGTTCTATGGTATATTAATTTTTGCAACACCTCGTTTGAATTAAGTGTATTATTTTTCTTACCCTACAGATATTAGGTGACCAGACTTATGCTACTAAAAATAAACTTAATAAAACTTGTTAAATGCAGCAAACTGGTCTCAAATTCACTGAGAAATGGATAAAAATCTTTAAAGGGCATGTACTCATGTCTGCTTTACTGCATATACATAAATACATACATACACACTGTATAATAAATTAGAATAAGTGCAGTACTATAAGTTAACCACACAATATTCTTACCTTTTGGTCCACTGGAAATAATTTTACTGTGACATTCCCCCTGAAATCCTTCTGTGGGCCACTGGCAAATGCACCCAGTTTCGTAATCACTACAGGGTGGAGGACTTTAAAATCCAAACATATGGCTGAGACATCAGATGGCACCAAAGCATCAGGCTTGCTCAGAATGGTCACATCCTGCATGGACACTACAAGAATTAAAGTGGTTTGAATTTAAAACCTGCTACCTATATATAGCTAATAAATGGACAAAATTCATGCAAACAAACAACACTTTAACCTGCTGTTACTTTATAAAAACAATTTTAATCAGCTATTATTGTAGGGGGCCAAT
The DNA here is from genome assembly GCA_033459395.1 of Hemibagrus guttatus. NCBI lineage: Eukaryota > Metazoa > Chordata > Actinopteri > Siluriformes > Bagridae > Hemibagrus > Hemibagrus guttatus. The sequence continues at coordinate 9,144,519 of JAUCMX010000002.1, read as the reverse complement.
AAATAGACATGTTGATATAGGTAGCTCAATACATTGATATACAGGAACACAAATCAAAAACTTAACTTCATGGAAAAGGGTCAAGTATCTTGCAAAAGAATGTAAAAAAAAAAAAAAAAAAATTATATATATATATATATATATATATATATATATATATATATATATATATATATATATATATATATATATAAATATAAAAAAAATTTTATAAAAAATACAGTCTACTGTACATCGATGTTAAAACACAGCTCCTACAGAAATATCTTTGAATACCTCTGATTTGAAGGTGAAACAGTTCTGTTGGTGACAGGACACTAGCTCTACTATATATAGAACAGAACTGTTTCACCTTCAAATCAGAGGTATTCAAAGATATTTCTGTAGGAGCTGTGTTTTAACATCGATGTACAGTAGACTGTATTTTCACTCAATAGCTCATACTGCAAAAGAATGGTCTCCTGTTCCATTACAAAAACCGCAGATTAAGCAATTAACTGTGTAGCGACTCAGCTGAGATGGGCAGAACACAGACACGCTCAAGGCTGGGGTTGTAAGAAGTGCTCTTTTATTAATAGCTTCAAGGTGCAGTGAGGTACGGTGAGGGTTGCTGAAGAGGCAATAAGGGGTACCATATTTGGCAGTGAGTTCAGTGGCTGTGGCTTCCGGGGAGGACTGAGCAATGACAAGACAGGAATCAGGGAGCTTTGCAGGGCGCAGCAGGTTCAGAGAGCATCGTCCTCACAGTCCAGTATGGACAATGGGGAGGCTGAAGTTGGGGTTCTGAAGGATGGTGGAACTGGTGAGCACCTTCAAGACCCTGGAATGCCCACTCTGTCTCACTGGTCCACCGCACCTGGTCTGGCTGGCCCTTTTTGATAAGGTCGGAGAGGGCGGACACTAAAGAGGAAAAGTTAGGGGCAAAGCACCCGTAGCAGGCAATGTGCCTGTACCCACGTTCTGTGCCTCGATCAGCCCTAGATGGCACTCTTTCAGCACCCAGGCAGAAGCCCTGGAAGAGCATATTTTGGCTGCTTGTGTGCAACTGACCGTCCCACACCTGACTACTTTTTCAGCCAACAGTTTGGTCTCTATTGATTTTCCCCACTCTTTATTGCATAATTCTGAGTAAACTCTAAAGTCTGTAGTTGTGTGTGAGGCAATTCTCCATTACAGAAATATTTAAAACAGCCTGTCTGGCACCAACAATCATGACATGGTCAATAAAATCTTTAAACAATTATGATGGTTGAAGTTAATGTTGCCCAAAGCTGCTGGTCCACATCTGCATGCATTTCTGCATTGCACTGCTACACATGATTGGCTAATTTGATAATTGCCTAAATGAATAAGTGTACAAGTGTTAATAATATTTAGTTCTCAGTAAGTATATATAGCTAACATCAGTTACCTGTATTTGTTTGTTATGCTCTATATATTGGCTGAAAATAGTCTAAAACGTACTTATCCCCAGACTTAATCCCACACCATAATCTTCAAGCTGCCAATTACATTTGGAGCAAGTGTGCACAGACACACAAGGAATTTGTTGTGTTTTTTTAAGGACGGACACACACACACACACAAAACATTTAAATAGTAAGACTTGATAAATAATAATAAAAATAATGTGTATGAATCTGGAACAGAAGATTTATGTGCAGATTTGTACATTATTCACTCTATATACAGCTGTATAAATAATAGGTAATCAATCAATTATAGATTGAGAATGCATTACAGAAATGAATTACAGAACACCGGTAATAATCCCTAATAAATCCACTTCAGGTCCTGGGAGATGGTGGTTCCCAGGAACTTGAATGACTCCACTGCAGCCACAGTGCTGTCCATGATGGTGAGTGGGGGGAGAGCAGGGAGATTTCTCTTGAAGTATATTATCATCTCCACAGTTCTAAGCATGTTCAGCTACAGGTTTATGTGACTGCACCAGACAGTGTCATCTGTGAACTTCAGGAGCTTGACAGAGGGGTGTTTAGAGGTGCAGTCATTTGTGTAGAGAGAGAAAAGCAGTGGGGAGAGAATGCAGCCCTGAGGAGCTCCAGTGCTGATGGTGCAGACGTTGGACGTGCGTTTTCCCAGCCTCACTGCTGCCCGTCAGTCAGGAAGCTGGTGATCTACTGACAGATGGAGGTGAGTACAGAGAGCGGGGTCAGTTTATTCGGAAGGGTATCTGGGATGATGGTGTTGAAAGCGGAGCTGAAGTCCACAAACAGGATCCTTGCACAAGTCCCTGGTTTGTCCAGATGTTAGAGAATGTAGTGCAGTCCCATGTTGACTGCATCATCCACAGACCTGTTTGCTCAGTAAGCAAACTGCAGGGGGTCCAGTGATGTCCTTCAAGTAGGCCAATACCAGCCTCTCAAATGACTTCATGACCACAGATGTTAAAGAAACAGGTCTGAAGTCATTTAGTCCTGTGATTTTTGGTTTCTTGGGTACAGGAATGATGGTGGAGCGTTTGAAGCAGAAAGGGACTTTGCACAGCTGTAGTGATCTGTTGAAGATCAGTGTGAAGATGAATGATAGCTGGACAGCACAGGCTTTGAGGCAGGCTGGAGAGACACCATCTGGGCCTTTGACTTTCCTTATCTTCTGTTTGCTGAAGACTTTGCGTACATCACCTTCACAGATCTTGAGTACAGACTGAGGAACAGTAGGGGGAGGGTGTTGATAGCGGTGTTCTGAGATGGTCAGAGGGGGTGTGAGGTGTCAGACCAGGCTTTTGTTTTTCAAACTTGCAGTAGAACTCATTCAGGTCTTCAGCCAATTGTTGATTGGCCTCAGTGCTGGGGGATGGGGTCTTGCAACTGGTGATGGCACACAGTCTACAACTGGTTTGTCCAAGTTCATTATTTTATGATTATTTTATCGTTTGTTATTTTCAAGCAGGTTTGATAAACTGCCAGAAAGAAATGAAATTGATCTAATGTGCTTCACATCTCTGAACCCAGTTCATCATCCATCTGTGTGTGTGAGGGGTGCACAAAATGTGAACACAGTAATAATGCTTCATAAGAGATTATTTGGTATATCATATAAAGTCAAATAGCCATGTTTATTTTCATGATAAAGTAGGGTAGGGATCTCAGTAAACACATGCAGCCAGAAATAAGCTTTGTGTTACAAAGTAAATCTAGGAGGCATTTTTGTTCATCATGTGCAGCAGAAAAAGACCTTGGTATGATTATTGAACTTCAGTCTTTCATTTGAAACTCATGTAGATAATATCACTAGGGTAGCCTTCTTTCATCTCAAAAATATTGCTAAGAAATGTGTTACTACATGATGCAGACATACAAATTCATTCAATCTTATCCACAAAGGGCCGGTGTGGATGCAGGTTTTCATACCAATCAAGGATAAGCCAAATGTGATTTCACCCGTTTAGTTTTAGTAGACTCAGCTGGGCATTGATGGCTCAGTGGTAGGTTTCTCACCTATCATGCAGAAGGCCTGGGTTCGATTCCCAGCCAATGCCTCAACCCCAGCCACTGGATACAGTGCCGGTCCCAAGCCCGGAAAAATGGGAGGGTTGCGTCAGGAAGGGCATCCGGCGTAAAACATTTGCCAAGTTGTTGTGCGGACCAGCTGGTCCGCTGTGGCGACCCCGAACAGGGAGCAGCCAAAAGCAACTTAGTTTTAGTAGACTCAGATGTGGCTTCTGCTTGGATGGAATGAAAACCTGCACCCACATCAATGCTTTGCGGAGAAGATTGGACACCCATGGTTTACTGTAATGCCTTACTGTCTGGATGCTCTAGTAGATGCATAAGCAAGCTCCAGTTATAACGCAGCTTTACCTGAATGAACTTTTTTTTTTTTTAAATGATCTGCCACACCTACAATGATCAAAATGTGCAGGCTATTTGGTAGTACTTCAAGTCGTTAAAGCTACAGCGGGGGCAGAGCTTTCGATTACAAAACGCCACAGTTATGGAACAGCTTTTCACATAGTATTTTGGACATGGACACAGTGGTTAAGTCGACATTTGGTTAGTCAAGTTTTTTTTATATTGAAATACAGCTGCTTTGAGACAACAGCCATTGTTAAAAGATAAAATATACAAATAAAACTAAATTGAATACACTACATGCAGTACACATCTAAAAAAAAATAGTAGCGATCACTCAAAACCTAGAAGACATAAAATACAAGTCCACAGGAGGTGGGGGAGTTCCTTTATGGGGAAAAATGTTGAATATAGCTGCTCCTAATTTTTCAGACAACATATGTGCCTTCTTATTATGTAGTGTGCTTTACCTGGTTCTGTGATGTTCAGCTGGGTGCAGGAATATGGATCCTCCCGATCTTCTTCAGGTAATGCACAGCCATGTTTACCAACAATAAATTTCACCAGGACCCTTGAAGATAATGCAGAAGTCTAAACTCTAAATAAAGTGTTTAAACCATTTTATACCAAATCCTGTAATAACTGAATGTATGCATGTATTGACACCAAGGTATGGATACTTGCAAACATTAATAATGTACATTAATTGAGAGGATGCTTACCCCAGAACTTATTTTAACACAAAAAAAAAAAACAAAAAAAACCATTTAATATGCAATAGATATACTTCACCTTAAATTATAAATTTATTAAGATTCACCATTTTATGATGGTTCACTGCTCACCAACAGCCAACATAAAAAAAATGTAGAACTGTAAATGAAATGTAAAAACTAGAACTGTACAGAGACCACAGATTGACCACAACATAAAAATTTACTTTTCAACAAACACTGTTCCCTGAAAATGAATACCTATAATCTTTTGTGCAAATTTGAAATTATTAGACACAATACCATCATCAAAAAGCAGACATACAAACATACCGATTCTGGAAGTCAGGATGGTCTCTAAGGTACCCCATCCACGTTCCCCTTATGGCCTCCCTCAGATCATGGTGATGCCTGGCCGATAAAACTCCAACCACAACTTCATATACCGGCCTCCTGATGCCTGTCATTTAAACATTTTAATAGTAAATTATGTTCTCACTTCTGATTGACTCCAGTGAATTCAGTAATGTAGTATTATCTACTTTCAGGATGCTTTTAGTTGCAAATACAGCTGCAATTGAACAACAACAACAACAGGTCTGACCAACAATTGGTCAGAATGTGGGTATTACTTTTGTTTAACCCTATCAAACAGCAGACATCCATATTTGGCTATTTGGGCACTTTATTAACGATAGCTTTTAAATATACATTCAGAGGATGCTTACTAATGTCCTTTTATGGTCCAGAATGAAACATTCTAGCAAATGATCATGGACATCTGGATTTGGTCCCCTACATGATGGTCAATTACCATTGGATGTGCTGGTTTCCAACACACTATTACCTCACTGGTTTAGGCAGGATCTCTGAATATGCTATTCATTAGTAGGAAGTTCCCAGCACATACACATTGAACTGTTGCTGATTTAACATGCAACAACATTTAGAGCATAAATCATGGCTTGAATAACTACTGCATATTAAAACATGGGTATTTTCTTCTCAGAATCCTGATCCTGCACCAGTTGATGTGTGTGGTTAATTACTTCATATAACCTTTAACAAATATTTGTATTCAGATTAACAATATAAATAATAAATAAATGGAGATCCTTTTTAAAGTTGCTGCTACTAGTCAAGTTAAAATACAGTCATTTGTCATTAAAAGAATAAATTTTTATTAAATCACAATATTTATTAAAATATAACAGACTATCAAGCATATCCAAATTGTTATGACCAGATTACTGGGTCTGAGCATCTCTGAAACAGCAAGGCTTAAAAGGGTTAAAAGTAAAGAGTAGGCACCAACAGTAATTGAGGAGTGACACCACCGGCAATAAGGTGTTGTATGTGCAAGACTCATTGATAATTGAGGGCAATTAAGACTATACCATCTGGTCCAAATTGAAAGATGGGCTACTCTAGCAGGAATGTGAGTCACAAAATGTAATGATAGTTACGAGTATCACAATTACAAGGGTGCACCACAGTCTGCTGTGCATGAAGACAAGATGAAGGTAAGAGTGTGGGAAGAAAACAAGGAGGATGGAGTATGACTGGTTGGACACACATGGCCTGGGAATTTATGTGGATGTAAATTTCACACATCTCAATTACATGAGATGTGTGATGTGCAGTGTTAGTTTTCCACCACACATAGCATTTTGCATTTAGGCCAAAAAGATCAATTTTGGTCTCATCTGACAAGAGCACCGTCTTCCACGTGTTTGCTATGTCCCCCACATGGTTTGTCACAAACTGCAAACGGGATTTCTTATGGCTTTCTTCTTGCCACTCTTCCATAAAGGCCAGGTTTGTGCAGTGCACTAATAGTTGTCCTGGGGACAGATTCTCCCACCTTAGCTGTGGATATCTGCAGCTCCTCCAGAATTAATATTGGGCCTCTTGGCTGCTTCTCTGATTAACACTCTCCTTGCCAGGCCTGTCAGTTTAGGTAGATGGCCATGTCTTGGTAGGTTTGCAGTTGTGCCATGCTCTTTCCATTTTCAGAAGATGGATTGAACAGTGCTATTCGAGATGTTTAAAGCTTGAGATTTTTTTTTTTTTATAACCTAACACTACTTTAAACTTCTCCACAACTATCCCTGACCTGTCTGGTGTGTTCCTTGGGCTTCATGATGCTGTTGTTCACTAATGTTCTCTAACAAACCTCTGAGGGCTTCACAGAACAGCTGTCTTAATACTGAGATTACACACAGACTCTATTTACTAATTAGGTGACTTCTGAAGGAAACTGGATCAACTGGGTTTTAGTTAGGGGTATTGGAGTAAAGGGGGCTGAATACAAATGCATGCCATGCTTTTCAGATTTTTATTTGTAAAAAATTTTATTTGAAAAACATTTATCATTTTCGTTCCATGTCAGAATTATGTGACACTTTGTGTTGGTCTATCACATAAAATACATGTTTGTAGTTGTAACATGACAAAATGTGGAAAAGCTCAATTGGTATGAAGTCATTGCAAGTCATTGTACCGAAATAATGTTGGGGACCAGGTAAACCCCTTCATTACAATGGTATTCCCCAAAGGCAGTGGCAAGATAATGCAAGCTGCTACATTGTGCACATTTCTGAGGAATTGATTGAGGAACATGACAAAGATTTCAAAGTGTTGACCAAATTCCCCAGATCTCTGATTGAGTATTTGTAGAATATACTGGAACAACAAGTCTGGACCACAGAGGATCTACCTAACATTTTGCAGAGGTGCAAATGTCTTGGTGCCAAATACCACTAAATAACCTTCAGAGGTCATGTGGAGTTTATGCCTCTGTGGTTCAGAACCATTTTGGCATGCAAAAGCATTTAAAAGGTAGGTCATCTAAAATGCTACTTGAGGGCATTGGTGGCTCAGTGGTAGGTTGCTCGCCTACCATGCGGAAGGCCTGGGTTCAATTCCCAGCCAATGCCCAAACCCCAGCCACTGGATGCAGTGCTGGTCCCAAGCCCGAAAAAATGGGAGGGTTGCATCAGGAAGGGCATCCGGCGTAAAACCTGTGCCAAGTTGTTGTACGGACCAATTGGTCTGCTGTGGCGACCCCAAACAAGGAGCAGCCGAAAGCATATAAAATGCTACTCAACTAGATGAAAAGAAGACAAATGTATGATAAAGAAATGTGTGAATGCTTCTAACATCCAATCCACAAGGGTCTATCTGGATGTTTTATGATCAGCGAATCACCTCAAACATCGGCTCAGTCATAAAATCAGATTTAAGCAGACGTAACTTGCATTAAGCTAGGATTTTCTTGAAAAATTGTGTCAAATTATGCAGTTGTTTGAACCTCCTGACATTTGTAATCAATATGGCCACTTGTTAATCAATACCCCATATAACCTGCCATTTTGGAGATGCTCTTACCCAGTAATCTAGCCATGACAATCTGGCCCTTATCAAAGTAACTTCTAGAAAGATGCTTTGAGACAATGTCCATTGTTAAAAGTGCTATACAAGTAAATTATATTGAATTAACTCAGATTGTTACACTTGCCTATTTTTTTTATTTTTTTTGGCTTCCAACAACATCTTCAAGAAATGATATATCCCACCTTGACAGGTGCCACTGTAACAAGATAATAAAATTTATTCACTTCACCTGTCATTGTTTATTTAATATAATGGCTATTCTGTGTGTGTGTAAACATCATTTCAACATAATTTTCTGCTGGCGCCCATCTTCTCACTTGCTCTACACAAGTTCAAACACTAACCGGGAGAGTCGCGCGTCAATGACGTCACTATTAATTGGCTAGAGACGGGCTGTCAGTTGAGAAGCAGTGGACCAATGGAGACTTATCTCGACCCCTAATCTGCATAAAACTCTACTTGTGATTTTTGGAATCGCCAGCGAGCAACTTGGAAAGAAGCGTGAAGAAAACTGACGCGTGAATAAAGAGAAAATTTAATTAGGAGCAAAAACAGCAGAAAGAACAAGCATCCGAGGAAGGAAACAAAATTTTGTTTTTAATTCCTAGTATTGTGTCTTTTCCTTTTACGACCACAATACTTATGGCGTGAAATTGATGCCATATGTACTCACTGGAATAGTGGGAAAAAACAGTACAGCACAATGCAGTGTGTTGGAATACATTGTGCTGACATTTTCATGATCTATCCGAATACTTAAAACATTTTACTTAACACATTTCCATATGTTTATGATCCAGGGCTTTCGTACACATGGTGCTATATTGGCTCTACAATTTACATTCATAGTGCACCACGCGTAAGTGTCGCGTTAATTTCTAAAGACGTTCACAAGCGACCCATCAAATGACTGCAGAAAACTCGCCGCGGCCATCTTGCATACGCGTAGTTAACAGCAGGTATAAGTCAGCCTGTGGTTGTATGCTTAAAGACCTAAAATATGCTTAAATTTCCTAAAAGAAAGCGTGGAAGCTTTTCTTAAAGTGAAATCTTCTGTTGTAGAACTGTAAAGACTTCCGCAAAAATGAAAAACTCACGAGCCGCTTTTAAAAGTGTATATAAGATATACAAGACTATAAGGTTAAAATACACCAGACTACTGCCGGATCGTGGACAAAAGATTTAAAAATTTTTGGATTAAACACTTGTCGTTGACTGTAATAAATACTGTATAATAACTACTATTCTAAGTTAGAAAATAAAAAATTGTAAGCTCAAACCTGCATCCTTGGCATACGAAATGAATTCGGTTTGTTCTTTCAGCACCCACCACCAGACTTGTATCAGCACCGCGATCACACACGGGAGTAGAAACAGTGCTAAACTTCTCATGGACGAGCCAAACACATACACAAAATCAATTTAAAATGCAGATCGTTCAGCCCCTTTGACATTGCAGACTGATCATATCTCATTCGCTTCATATATGGTCGAAAGCATAGTGATGGCGTCATCGACCAATAGAAATGAAGCCGAAGACCCACAAGGGCTTCTGGGAGATGTAATACTAATGGTGCGTTCAAGTCAGGTCGGAATGATCGTTTTTACGAGTTGAACATTGACGTCACCACAAAGTTGTAATTACAAGTGTAAAACTCGGGATTTTGTTATTAAGGAAACTTGGTGAAATCAATAGATCCAGAGCCTTTAATTGACGGTAGATTTGCTAAAACTGAATATTTACTGGACTCAGAATCTTTTTCAGAAACAATTTCAGTTATTTTAAGTTGCTATGTGTTTGGTGTATACAGCATGAAATGAAGCAGAAGTGGTTTGATTACGATATAATATGTAACGGTGAAGTTTACATTGGCTTCATAAAACAGCTACGCCTCCAGTTTGCTCCGACCAAAGTGACTTGAACGCGCTTAATGTCGTAATTACTACTTCCCAACTCGTAAATACGAACTTCTCAGGAGGACTTGAACTCATGTGGAATGCTGCATCCCAAGGCGTGGTCACACCACACTTATACGAATGATGGATACGAAGAAGTTCCAAATCGGAACTCGAAATTCTTACTGGAAATACGGGCTCACAACATATTGCTGTGGAATTGCTTAGGAATTGGCTAGATGGCGTTCAGAATGACGTAATTTTCGACCTACATGCATTAGGGCTGGGTGGGGAAAACGCCAGTGTTTGTCTTTTGTTAGCTAACCAATTAATGAGTGCTGTATATTTTCCGGCTCAAATTATTAAGATGTATTCAGTCAAGATATTGAAGATCTTCTTAGAATTTTGGTTCTTCACATCTTTAATTAAGGTGCCATACTGTTTATGTTCAATAATAAATCGATGAAAGCAGGGTTTGAAGCCAGTAGATTTAGATTTGTAAATATGAAATTCATCTAAGATGATCAGCAGCAGAATTATGTAGGAGACGTTCATCATTCCATTGTCCACCAGATATAACATTACATGTAATACATTAAATTGCAAATTGGTTTTAATTTTCCTTTTAATAATTTAATTTTAAACATACTTATTTAACCTTATTACTAGTGCAATATTTATGTTGGATACAACAAGCTTTCTTCCACTGCATATCATCCATAATGGTAGACCAGAAAGAATTTTGCTGAAGAAGGTGTTACATAGTTGAAAGTGTTTCTAGTGAGTCTGTTTATGCACAGTTTATCCTGAATATCAACACCTCCAATAAAAATGTGTAGATTTATCACTATTACTCTGCAACTACAATTCCTTAAAAATTGGAGAGAACCAAAGGGGATTACATCTTTTTACATATTTTGGTGACTTTTCTTTTGGTGTGATTGGTACACCAAATGTTTGGAGGACTACTGAATATGACAGCAGCACACCATTGATGGATGGATGGATGGATGGATAGATGGATAGATGGATAGATGGATAGATAGATAGATAGATCCACAATCCACTTTATGTTAAATGGGCTGTTTGTTTATAATAACAAACAGCCCATTGTTTTTCATCCAGCATGAAAAAGACTGAGTTTCTCAAAGCACTTCATAATGATTGGGGTTAAGGCAAAAGGGTGGTAGTCTAAGGGGCAGTCAACCACAGATGTTCTGGGCAATGGAACAATAGTTGTAGGAACCGTGGCAAGCAGTAGCAAGAGTTTGAAGATGTGTTTGCGAACACCCCTTCTAGCTGGTCAGCACATGTTCTGAGTGTGCATGCCGAGACCCTATCAGGTCCTGCAGCTTTGTAAATGTCAACCCTCCTCAGAGTGGATCTCACTTGATGACGCTCACCTGATGATGCTTCTCCTTTCTTGGTGATGGGAGGGCTCCAAGTCATCAAAGAGAGCAAAGAAGTTGTGACGGACTACCCTTTTAATCAGTAATGGCTTTAATTTCCTTTCACATGCTATGGGTGTTGTTCTCAAAATGCTCTTCAATGCACTGTTTGCATTTTGCCTTTTTGACGCCCTCCTCTTCCCTCCTGGCATTACTGTAGGCTTGCATATGACCTGATTTAAAAGCTGCATCCTGTTCTTTAAGCAGAGCTCATACATTGCTGTCCAGCCATGGATTCTGGTTGTGGAATGTTTTGATGGTTTTATTTGTTATGACAGACTCCATACAGAAATCTATATAGGCCAGGATTGGCCTCTACAGTAGTGCAAAAAAGCCTGCGTGCTGAAGGTCTGCATGCTGAAAAACATTACTGATGATGGAGATCAGAGGAGAATGACCAGATTGGTCTGGGCTGACAGGCAGTCTACAGCAACTCAAATAAACACATGTATGGCAGGGGTGTGATCAAGTGCTGGCTGCAGATTGAGAGGAGGCAGTTCAAACCTAGCAGGTAATGCATGATTACTACCAGTCAACTTATTAATGACTTTTTTCTATTGGTTGGGCAATGTTTGCAGATGGTATGTGGCATGTCGTGATTGTCAGCTGGTGAATTAGCTGGCCTTTGCACCCATTAAAATTAATTGAACTCCCTTTCGAAAGAATTGGTGTGTGAACCTTGTCAGGCCATTAGTACTGTTGCCTCAGGCTTGCTCATCAGGGATTAATATAAATTTAATTTTGTCCATTGTTAAGAGCGCTATACATGATATACATGATGAGATTTGGGATCCCGAACAGGGCACTACATTTATGTCCTGGATGCTACGTAAACTGTACAAATGACTGGGTATTAAAATCAATTTGCATCTCCAGATGGATGGGCTGAACAGTTTAATCAAATGCTTAAAAGTGTGATTTGGAATTTCATTCCTACTGAGACCACTGGTTTGTGATGAACTCATGAATATGCTTCATATGGAAGTAAACAAGGAGTCCCACAATGATTGATATAGCACAGTGGTCTTTCTGCCTAAGCCCGACAGAAGGGTCCAGTTTTTTTGGACTTGGTGGTCAACATGGTGTCTAAATTTGACACATACCCTATCCTTTGCACTCATAAACTGCCTGATTGGTTCTGTGCAGCTCACTTTCATTCAACACTGGACTTACCCAAGGGGTATTAGTTGATTCCACTGACTCCAATATCTTGAGGGAAACAAAGCCTTGTCCACTCCATTTGGGTTACACCAATATGTAACCTTTCTGTTTGAGTTGTTTGGATCCTCCACCTGCAAATGCATATTTTACTGATTGTTATCCATTAATCATCTACAGCAGAGCCATTAACAAGATCTGAGGGCTGTCCTGAGATCCTTGAGACAGGCAGGACAGTAAACCCAAAGAAGCTAAATGGAAGTGCGGGGTGAAGCAGTTCCTGGGGCTGGCATTTATCTGAGGGTTTTTGTAATTTTTTTTTGTAATTTTGTAGACATTACCAGCCTGTTGACTGAGATTACCAGTGTGCCATATCTGGTCCAGTGGACAGAGCCATGTGAGTGGGCTTTCAACAAGATGTGGCAGCTGGGGCTGTGGTCAAGTTTCGGCAATGATTGTAGCCAGTCAACATATTTGTGTCTCTGTGTTTTTAGCAACAGTTGTAACAAGTGTGAAAGATTTCCCTGGACAACCCGTTGAGCTCCTCTTCAGCCACTGCTTGCAACCTTGGGGTAACCATGGACAATCAATTATCTTTTTCTTAATATGTTGCTAATTTGACACAAGACTCTTCTTTGTTCTCTCACCTATGTGATGGAATGAATTTCCCATTGATGTCAGAACACTGTCTGATGAAGAGTCACTGTCTTCAAATGACAGGAAGACCTACCTCTTCCTAAAAAACTATCACTTATTTTTTCTTGTTTAAAAAGGTCTGTGTGCTATATTACCTACAAACCAAGTTGAGATGGTATCCTTAGTCTGAGACCTAGCGAACCAGTATTGATGTATTCAATAGAGATTTCAAAGAACTTTTGTATGCCGAAAATATCAGTGAGAGAGTGGCTGAGCAGGTGGATCATGCAACACACACATACATGGACAGATTGTGAACCTGAACTTGCTGGAGCAAAAGTTTCTGTTCTGTTTAGTTTAGTAAAAGTGCACTGAAAGTGCAGACTAAATAAACAGTGGTGCAGGTGTAAAAGTTACATAACACCTTAGAGAGCAGTTTAAAGTCTCTTAAGCATTTAAGTTTGTAAAGACGCTGTTGGACCTCCCAGTTCTCCAGGCTTTTTATCTTCTCCAGGTAGCACTTCTCATCGTTGTTAGAGATCAGGTGCATCACAATACTGTTGTCAGTAAACTTGACAGTGGTGCTAATATTGCTAAAGAACCATGCAGAGACAGTGATTGAAAAGCAAACTCTTTACAGAGATTAACAGGGAGTATTTACAAAAGAAAAGTGCAACATTCAGTGTTACTTATTGATAAACAAAGATGTCAGCAGAAACAGCTGTGGTGGTTGACAAGTTTACTAGCGGTTTGGCGAGTTTACTGTACTGCTTCAGGTCTGTAAGGAAGTTTGAGATCCACTGATATAGGGACATCCCATTACCAAGTCCCAGGACTTCCAACTTGGTGGCAAGTATGGAAGGGATTGCAGTGTTAAATACTGGCTCAGGGCTGTATGAAGGAGGTGTGTGATGGCATCCTTGGTGCAGCCACTGGGACGGTACACAAATTGTAATGGGTCCAGGGTGTCAGGTAGTGAGAGGTGATTTTGCTGACCAGGCTTTCACAGCTTTCAACTTTATTACAACTGAGGTATAGTAGTTAGTATAGTTGTTGAGGCAGATGGGCAGGGGTTGCCTTGGGACCAGAATGATTATGGACTTCTTGAGTCATGTGGGAATAGCAGACTGTTTCAAGGAGGTTGACTATCTCCGTGAACACTGGTGCTAGCTGGTCAGCACAGGCTCCAAGAACCTGACCTGAGAAGCCACCTGGTCCTTCTGCCTTCCTGGTGTTTACTCTTGTGAAAGCCTTCCTAACATTGGGCTCCCAGTTTTCTGCTCTGGCAAAATAGACTGCTTTTAGCACTATAAGCACCACAGTTAGTGCTATTGGCTACAGCATTGAAGCAAGCATAAACAGTATTCAGCTCATCTGCCAATGATGCGTGTACATTCGCTGTTATGAAGGGCAGTGTTTTAAAGTCTGTTATTGTTCTCAGTCTCTGCCACAGGCTCCTAGAACCACCCAGTTGGTACTGCAACTCTAGTTTCCTGCCATAGTGCCGCTTTGCCTCCTTCACCATTCTGACCAGCACCAGGGTTGTGGAGAAACATTGTCTCATTTCACTGTGTATTGCATCAGCTATTTCAATGTGGTTGAAATGACAGTAAAAGCTTCTTGACTTGACTACGCTGTAGGATGCAGCCTTGTATTCATCAATGTTCTTAGTGCTGAGCATCGTGCAAGATTTCAGAGCATCGCTGATTGGTTTATCAACTCATGGCTCTGAGTGTAGCAGAGGTCCAGGGTTGTTTTGCCCCTGGTGGGGGACATGATATGATGATAAATGTTTGCAGCTGTTAACATCCCCTGCAACAAAGAACACAGCGTCCTGGTGTTGAGTCTCATGTACAGTGAGAGCCTCATCAAGTTCATATAAGACTGTGTCCATGTTAACCTGGGACAGTAGAAAGATTGCTTAAACTATATCTTTATTGGCAGTTCCAAGCCATCCTCTGACCTATCTTAGTAACAAAGAATTTCTACCCACAGAACTGTTACTCACTCACTATTTTTGCATTACATAAAATTTTTTCTACGCAAAATCTTGTGTGTAAAAGTCTCAGGAGTTTTTGAAATTCCCAAACCAACCCTTCTGGCACCAAAATCCATGCCATGGTTAGAGTCACAGAGATCACACTTTGTTTTATGTATAATGTGAACATTAACTGCCACATTATGGTGCCACAAGATGAACTGATTAGATAACTGCATAAATAACCAAGTGGACAGAAAGTGAAAATCAATAATTGAGGATCCAATTTTTGTTTAGTATTGACCAAATGCAATACTTGTACTTAAAAAAAGAATTCATCACACAATGCATAACTATTCTGGCCAATCTCATCCAATAATATATATTATAAAATCCGAGACACATTTTGTTGTAGTTTGTTTTTTTATATATTATTTTTAAATTGTCCCAATTGTTTTGTTTGAAAATGGTTTATGTTATAAAAAAAAAAAAAAAAAAAAAAAAAAGCATGTGATTACAGTTTCTTACACTTTTGTCCACTCAGACATCACATTTTCAAAACAGTTAACACACAGGCTGAAACTGAAGCTCACTGGCCAAAATGACTTGCAAAATGATTTGCAAAATGCTCCAACAAGTACAAAATTTTAAACATATGCAACAAATGCAAATATTTCCACCAGACACTACAACTTCCCAAATTAACTTCCCCTTGGTCAAATTAATATATTTATTCAATCAATCATTACACACTGGACAACAAAATACAAAACACAGCTATCAATATGAAATTACACTGTTCAAATTCAAGTGTTGAATATAGTTTAAAACATAATACAAAAAACATAATACAAAATACACAAATTCTAAACTGTATTCTGAGTTGAAACACTCAGAATGGAGTTTAGAATTCATATTTCTAAATGCTACCTGATTTGCAATCAGTGCTGCCTGGATTTCAATCTGGATTGTAGTCTGATAGTATTGTTTGCCACCACCATATCTATAATGGCAGCCTCCTGTTCAACACTACAGATCTTTCTTCTGCCACCAGTGTGTGGATTCTATAAAGTAAAAGCAAAAATCATATAAATGGGATTGATGAAACATCTGGATTACCATGGACAGTTTGTTCTGCTAACAGGGCAATGCAGTAAAGCTGAAATACACAGTGGTATGCAGTAACATTGTCATTTACCTGTTCTCAATCTCAAAAAGCCTGACAATAGATGCCACAGTGCTCTGACCCAGAATGGGCTGGACCATTTGTCCAGCCTCTCTAAAGGACAAGCCATGATTGATGACATGGTCAATAATTGTTGCCTGAATTTCATTGGAAACTTGACCTCTATTTTGTCCTCTTGCTACAGCATCTCCACCATGCATGTGTAGCAGGGATATGTTGTTACACCACATTATAGAGTCTTTTTGTTTGTATTGTAGAGTACGCACGCAGTAGCAAAATTCAAGTTCACTCTCTTTCTGCTGATGCATTGGACAAGAGAGGTACGATTTCATTAGCTCCGTCAACTAACGTGGAAATAATTCTTTTTGTAGATTCATTTAATGTTTACATGTGTACATTGAAAGTATTTATCAGATGTGTTTTAATTGTGTTCTTGGACATTAATATCGCATATTGTTGAGTATATTCCAGTTAATCTAGCCATGGGGGTCACAGTCCAGTGACTTCTGTGCCAGTCCCAAGCCCGGATAAATAGAGAGGGTTGCGTCAGGAAGGGCATCCGGCGTAAAACATTGCCAAATTTAACCATGCGAATCGTCAGTACTCTGAATTTCATACCGGATCGGTCGAGGCCCGGGTTAACAACGACTGCCATCGGTGCCGTTGACCTACATGGCGCCGGTGGAAATTGGGCTACTGTTGGTCGAAGAAGTAGAGGAGGGAGGAGAGTGCACAGACAGAGAGAGAAGAGGAAAGGTAAGAGTGTAGGACTGAGAATAGGAACTCTGAATGTTGGTACTATGACAGGGAAAGGTAGAGAGCTGGCTGATATGATGGAGAGAAGGAAGGTGGATATACTGTGTGTACAGGAGACCAGGTGGAAGGGTAGCAAGGCTTGTAGTATAGGAGCAGGATTCAAGCTGTTTTATTATGGTGTGGATAGTAAGAGAAGTGGGGTAGGTGTGGTCCTGAAGGAGGAGTTTGTGAGGAATGTTCTGGAGGTGAAGAGAGTGTCAGACAGGGTGATGAGTCTGAAGTTAGAGATTGAAGGGGTGATGTTGAATGTTGTTAGTGGTTATGCCCCACAGGTAGGTTGTGAGTTAGAGGAGAAAGAGGGATTCTGGAGTGAATTAGATGAGGTGATGGAGAGTATTCCCACGGGTGAGAGAGTGGTGATAGGAGCGGATTTTAATGGACATGTTGGTGAGGGGAACACAGGTGATGAGGAGGTGATGGGAAAGTTTGGAGTTAAGGAAAGGAACCTAGAAGGACAGATAGTAGTGGACTTTGCTAAGAGGATGGACATGGCTGTGGTTAACACTTATTTTCAGAAGAGGGAAGAGCATAGAGTGACTTACAAGAATGGAGGTAGGAGAACACAGGTAGACTACATCTTATGTAGAAGAGGCAATCTGAAAGAGATTAGTGACTGTAAAGTGGTAGTGGGAGAGAGTGTAGCCAGACAGCATAGGATGGTGGTGTGTAGGATGACTTTGTTGGTCTGTAAGACGAAGAGGTCAAAGATAGAGATAGAGAAGAAAACCAAGTGGTGGAAGCTGAAAAAGGAGGAATGTTGTGAGGAATTTAGACAGAAGTTGAGGCAGGCTCTGGGTGGTCAGGTAGTGCTGCCAGATGACTGGGAAACTACAGCAGAAGTAATCAGGGAGACAGGGAGAAAGGTGCTGGGTGTGTTCTCTGGAAGGAGGAAAAAAGATAAGGAGACTTGGTGGTGGAATGAGGAAGTTCAGGATAGTATCCAGAGGAAGAGGTTAGCCAAGAAGAAGTGGGACATGGACAGGACAGAAGAGAACAGACAGGAATACAAGGAGTTACAGCACAGAGTGAAGAGGGAGGTGTCTAAGGCCAAGCAGAAGGCATATGACGAGTTGTACACTAGGTTAGACACTAGAGAAGGAGAGAAGGACTTGTACAGGTTAGCTAGGCAGAGGGATCGAGATGGGAAAGATGTGCAGCAAATTAGAGTTATTAAGGATAGAGATGGAAGGGTGCTCACAAGTGAGGAGAGTGTACAGAGGAGATGGAAGGAGTACTTTGAGGAGTTGATGAATGAGGAAAATGAGAGGGAAAAAGAGTAGAAGGGGTGAACTCTGTGGAACAGAAAGTAGATAAGATTAGAAAGGATGAAGTCAGGAAGGCTTTGAAGAGGATGAAAAGTGGAAAGGCAGTTGGTCCTGACGACATCCTGGTGGAGGTCTGGAAGTGTCTAGGAGAGGCAGCAGTGGAATTTTTAACTAGTTTGTTCAACAGGGTTTTAGAGAGTGAGAGGATGCCTGAGGAATGGAGAAGTGTGTTAGTGCCGATCTTTAAGAATAAGGGTGACGTGCAGAGTTGCAGCAACTATAGGGGGATAAAGTTGCTGAGCCATACAATGAAGCTATGGGAAAGAGTAGTGGAAGCTAGGTTAAGGAAGGTAGTGGAAATTTGTGAGTAGCAGTATGGCTTCATGCCCAGAAAGAGCACAACAGATGCAATTTTTGCTCTGAGGATTTTGATGGAGAAGTATAGGGATGGTCAGAGGGAGTTGCACTGTGTGTTTGTAGACTTGCAGAAAGCGTATGACAGAGTGCCAAGAGAAGAGCTGTCGTACTGTATGAGGAAGTCAGGAGTAGCAGAGAAGTATGTCAGAGTGGTGCAGGACATGTATGAGAGGAGCAGGACAGTGGTGAGGTGTGCTGTAGGTCAGATAGAGGAGTTCAAAGTGGAGGTGGGACTGCATCAGGGGTCGGCTCTGAGCCCCTTCCTGTTTGCTATAGTGATGAACCAGTTGTCAGAGGAGGTCAGACAGGAGTCTCCTTGGACAATGATGTTTGCAGATGACATTGTGATCTGTAGTGAGAGCAGGTTGAGGAAAACCTGGAGATCTGGAGGTTTGTGCTGGAGAGAAGAGGAATGAAAGTCAGTCGTAGTAAGACTATGAGTACATGTGTGTGAATGAAAGGGAGGGAAGTAGAACAGTAAGGTTACAGGGTGAAGAGGTGAAGAAGGTACAGGAGTTTAAGTAGTTGGGGTCAACAGTCCAGAGTAATGGAGAGAGTGGGAAAGAGGTAAAGAAGCAAGTGCAGGCAGGTTGGAATGGGTGGAGAAAGGTGTCGTGAGTTCTGTGTGATAGGAAAATATCAGCGAGAATTAAGGGGAAGGTGTACAGGACAGTGGTGAGACCAGCCATGCTGTATAGTTTAGAGACAGTGTCACTGAGGAAGAGACAGGAATCAGAGCTAGAGGTAGCAGAGCTGAAGATGTTGAGGTTCTCTTTGGGAGTGACAAGATTGGACAGGATTAGGAACGAGTACATCAGAGGGACAGCTCATGTTGGACGTTTGGGGGACAAAGTTAGGGAGGCCAGATTAAGATGGTTTGGACATGTTCAGAGGAGGGAAAGTGAGTATATCGGTAGGAGAATATTGGACATGGAGCTGCCAGGCAGGAGGCAAAGAGGAAGGCCAAAGAGGAGGTATATGGATGGAATTAATGAGGATATGAAGCTAGTGGGTGCAAGTGTTGAGGATGCAGAAGATAGGGATAGGTGGAGAGAGATGATTCGCTGTGGTGACCCCTGAAGGGAAAAGCCAAAAGAAGAAGAATAAGAAGTTGAGTATATTCCAGTTCTTTTTATAAACGTTCGGATTTCTCTGCTATATTCTATATATATTCTCAGCGGTCGCTGGGGCATGTGTATCGTAGGAGAGACATGTGGTTTCATACATACTGTATATATAAACAGCTATAAGTGCATGAAAGTGCAAATGATAGTTTATAAAAGTTATGTACAGAAATATTAGTATCATGTATGTGTATATATATATATATATATATATATATATATATATATATATATATATATATATATATATATATATTATAGAGATATTATATATATTATATATATTTTGTATATATATGTATTTTATAGAGATGCATATATGTAAATGTGTCATGGTTATGACATTTTCCCTGTAGATTTTACGCTCCCAAAAGAGTGAACTGTGCCATACATTTGGGGTATTCAACCTGTATGTTCTGTGGTTAACAGGCAAGGCAGAGCGAGTATCACTGTCTCCTGTCTGTCTATTATTTCTCACACAGGTATGTTACTATGTATTTAGCAACATTGCTGTTTTTGTGAATGTATTATATATGCTGAGGAGTGTTATGACTGTGAACTATAGCTATATTGTTAATGTATTGTTATTACTATGATGTTAATTTGTGGCTGGTGGATTATATGTGTGTCAAGTTCGCTCTCTTTCTGCTGATGCATTGGACAAGAGAGGCAAGGCAGAGCGAGTATCACTGTCTCCTGTCTGTTTATTATTTCTCACACAGAGAAAGGAAGTAACATCCCCAAATAAATGATCAAACTTCGAAAGACCACCGTTTTGTGGAAATTCATTTTTAGTTTAATCACAACGCAGAAAAGCAACCACTACACATGCAAACACCTCTTCCTTTGACCCCTCTTCTACTCTCCTTCCATGCCTTTCATATCTTTGATCCATGCTTGCAAACAGTAATACAGAGGTGGCATCTTTTATACACGGAAGAGGACTGATTACTGATTGAAGAGTTGTGTAAACAAGGTTCACTCAGGTGCATTAGATATTCATAATTATGAAAGTTCTTTCTATTAGCTGTGAATAGAGGTTTTCCTTTTGTTCAACACAGTTAATCCAATAGAGTTTTTTAGGTCTTTCAATGACAACTGTGGTAAATGTTTGAAAAGGGTGTGAAAAATGAACAGGTGTTAAGACATTTGCAAGAGAAGACTTATGCTGTGCTAAGAAGGTGATGATTAAGATCAAGTGGTTTTAGCAAATGAGAAAAACTGTAATCTTGTTACAATGGCACCTGTCAAGAGGTGTAATATACACCGCCACATTTTGATTTGATTATGGCATGCATTCACCATGCCATATTTTCGAAAATCTTATGCAAGGTAACATTTATTTCATCCTGAGTTTCATTAATTTCTCATCAAGATTGTGTACTGATGATGGGAGAGTCGGACCACTGCGTAAAGTATTCCAGCATATCCCAAAGATTCTCGGTGGGGTTAAGGTCTGGACTATGGTCTGTGGTGGTCAATGCATGTGGGAAAATGATGTCTCATTCTCTCTGAACTACTCTTTCACAATTTGAGCCCGGTGAATTCTGGCATTGTCATCTTAGAATATGCCTGTGCCATTAGGGAATAAAAAATACATTTATGGAAAAACCAGGTCATTCAGCTGACCTAAGTTTTTGGGCAAATAATGTTGCTGAACCTAGACCTGACCAACTGAAGCAATACCAGATCATAACACTGCCCCCACAGGCTTGTATGGCAGGCACTACGCATGATAGATGAGTCACTTCATCTATCTCTCTTCTTGTTCTTCTTGTTTTTTGATTTCACCAAACGTTTAAGTGATCTCTGATCACAATTGTTCAAAATGTTTTTCTGACTATGTTTCTTCCTCAGAGATGATAGTTCACCACTATACTTCCCGGTTTTAATAATGCATTGGACAGTTCTTAACCCAATTTCAGTAGTTTCTGTGACCACAGGATATGGCTTCTGACATGGTTGTTTAAGAAATGAGAAGCAAATCACTGAATCATTTAGGGTGAAATAACTTGTTGCCAGCTCAATCAATGAATGCAGTTGAAGGCTCTTAAATTCAGGCTTAGTTAAATTTAGGTCATTACCTTTTTTGGCCAGGCACTGTAGTGTAATTTACCTGGAGAAGTGACATGAATGCATCAAGAGAAAAAGGCAAACTGGCAGTGTGATGCACTGGGAAATTTTCTGCTGCATTCAGCGAATTTTACTTTTATACGTACCACCCACGTAAATATTTTAGCAGACCAAGTGCTCCACAGTGTTTCCTACTGGCAGTGGCCTCTTTCAGCAGGATAATGTTTGCCACACTGCAAAAAAAAAAAAATGTCCAGAAACATGACACATTTTAAGGTGTTTGCTTGGCCTCTAGTCTCACCAGATCAAAAGCTCATTGATCACATTGAGCAGAAGTCCTTCAGAAGTCTTGTTGAGATCATGACTTGGCAATTCAGAGCTGTTTTGGCAGCACCAAAACAATTGTGGTTTCAACTCAGCAGAGTTTGACCCTTAATAACTGATCATTGTTAACATTTATAAACAATATGGAATTCAAAACATAATCCAGAAAGTATAATGCTTCCTGACAGATACTTTCAGGCTCATTTCTCTTGCCTGAGTAGCAGGAGGGAGTACTATGTTCTGATCAAGCTTCATGTTTGTAGGTCTGTAGTCAGTCTTAACAGAGAGAGAAAAAGAATATAGTAATAGAAGAAGAAAAAGAAAATCCTAACAAAGCAACAATAATAGAAAACACAGAATTTTTTCATACTTTTGCAGTACCACCACCAGTACTTCATTCATTTTAACATTTGTCCAAGTAATTATGCTTTTATTTGATTAATTGACTTATAAGGCCTTTATCTAATTTATCCTAAAGTTGAACAGCCTTCATGACAAAAGCTTTAGTTTAGAATTTTGACTTTATATAACCTTTTGGATTTTCACCAAAGCAGTATCTTCAATAAGAAATGGAACCAAAAGCAGATTTAACAAAATCTAGATTTTAGGTAAGACCTGTAAAATCCTGTAAAATATATAAATGTGTATTTGCTGTGCACATACCTATTTGCATCAAACACAAGCATATGCACTGGAGCACAACTCCAATAGCTGCCATGGAATACGTAACAGAAGCAGAAAATTTGGTACATATCTTTCTTCTGATTTATTATAAAAGTTACTATATTGTTCATGGCACTATGGTTTGCCAGTGTACTAAATATAAACAAAAGGTAAAATCCACCTTAAACAAATATTTTGTACAATTCCACTGAAAAGAAAATGTATTATAAACTTTCTCCATCAGCACATTTACAATCCCCTCTGGAAAGTACTGGAAAGGCAGGGTCAGTTCATTAGCTTTTGCTAAACACAGAAGACATTTGGCCTACACGTGTTATGTTGTTTGCTTAGGTCTTTGTTGCCCTCCTATGACATGGTCACAACAGAAACAACAAGGAACCTTTACACTGTGTCACTAGAATATGATTATATGTCAAATTGTTATGCATCTCAAAACTGGGGTAATTTACTGATTTCTAAAATTAGGTGAATTAGTTGGGGGAAAGTGCATTAGTGAAAACCATTTAAATCTCACTGTTGCCAAAATTAACATTTTGTAATGAAAAACGAACTGAGCGGAGTTCAGAAAAGGATAAGAAAATCAGGAGTGATATGGCTCTATTCTGTGGACAGCGTTTATCTGAACATGGTGATGCTGCTTCCTCTCATTCCTTGTAAATGTGGCTTAGATGTTCTATAAGTCCCTCTAGCTCTGGGTTCCCCCCCAATTCTGCAATTAGCCTATATGCCTCCTTCTCCAGCTCATGCAACTTCTGCCTGGTGTAAGCAAAGGAGCCCACCTTCTCCAAATAATCAACACAATAACGCTTGACATCTTCATCCTCAGTGCGCTGACGTAGGATGTTTTGCACTTGCGTGCTATGGAGCTGTGTATGGATGGCATGGATGGTGGGAAAGGAGAATTTGCCCTCAGTCAGGTCTTCACAGAAGCTCTTGTTCGCACCATATTCACGTGAACAGAGGTTGGCATAGTCATCGCGTATCTGGAACAAGAGTCCAAGTGTGTCTAGTAGGGGCTTAAGGTCACAGCTCCATTCTGAGAAAAGCTGCATGAGACCCACTGCTAGGCCAAATAATCCTCCAGTCTTTCGCAGTACCATGCCACAGTACTCTGCTTCGCTTGGGCAAGTGTATGTGTCACGCCAGTGGATGTCCAGACCCTGGCCACGATGTAGCTCCAGCAGCTGGCGAGTAAACACATGCACAGCCTCAGGGTGTTCCAGTGTCAGCACCTTCTCTAGACCCAGGAAGTAGACATAGTTTGCAGAGTTAATAACAGATGGAATGCCGTAGATGCTATGAGCAACAGGGAAACCACGGCGCAACTTGGAGCTGTCCTCAATGTCATCAATCAGAAGACTAGCATTGTGCAGCATTTCTGTTACCTCAATGATTATCTGAAAAAGAAAAGAGATAAGAGTGAATAGGTTCTGCCATCTATCTAATTAATTTTATTTAAGGTACATGTGCACATTGTTCACACTAAAGGGCTTTAGTAAATACCAAATAATAAACAGACCATTATTGGAGCGTTTAGAGGGGGAAGGGTAGTAAAAGTTTGCCATTGGAAATACATCATTTTCTATCTTGATATGTTGAACAGATGAAGTGGGGGGGGGGGGGGGACATGGATACCTCCCTGTTCATCTTTCGTGAACAAGAATCTAGCCAGCTAGTTTGACGAGTGGTGTATAAACTGATCAGCTATAATATTAAAACCAGTGACAAGTGACATGAATAAAAATTGTCACCTGTCAACTAGGCAGTGAGTGAACAGTTAATACTTAAAGTTAATTTGTTAGAAGCAGGAAAATTGGGCAGGCTTCTATTTGTCTGTGCATATCCAAAATGGCAGGGTTAAAAAGAAAGGGAGACCAGGTTTTTGCCATAGTTGGCCCCAAATTGTGGAATAGCCTACCTTTATCTATTAGGATAATCGCAACAGAATCTCTGTTTAAAGTAAAACTTAAAACTCATCTTTTAGAAAAAGCTTATAGCATTTGAATTATCCTGAGAATGTTTTCCCTCTGTATGTACTATTTCCTGTACCATGTTATTTCACGGTGTTTTATTGTTTCAATTGGTGTTTTATCATTTTAATCTTATAATTTTTTTGTACAGCACAATGGTCAGTGACTGTTTTATTGTGCTATATAGATAAACAAACTTGAACTTAAACAAGGTCTAAGAAAGGACAACTTGTGAACTGGCGACAGGGTTATTGACATAAAAGACTTGATGCACATAGAGAGTGAAGGCTGGCCCATCTGGTCTTATACCACAGAAGATCTACTACCATACTTGGCTGAAAATGGGAAAGAAAGGCATCAGAACATACAGCGCATTGCAGCCTGTTGTATATAGAAAAGAACAGAATAAAAAAGAATGACTTCATTAATCCCTGGAGGGAAATTAATTTGTCATAGCAGTTTGGTACATTTAAAATACAGTAGGAATACAAAAAACAAATTAAAGCAGTGAGTAAAAAAACTGATAATGAAATAAGGCGAAGAGTAATAAACAACAAGTGCAGAGTGCATTGGGGATGCAATTTGTACATTAAAGTACAATAGTTTAAAAATACTGAGGTTGATCATGGACAAATGGAATAGACATATGCTCGGTGGACTGACAAATATGCAAAATAGACACTTGTGCGAGAAATTTGCAAAACAGCATAAATTATACAAAATGTTATAATAAACTACTGACATAATAAATAAGACTACTGAAGACCAAGAAAGTTCTTAGGGCATGACCAAAAAGGTATCATAGTCCAGCTTAGTAACCACAGATCTGACCTGGGCAGATTTCCTCATTCCTACAAGCAGCAGGGTTGATCGAGTCTGTTGCTAAAGCTGCTCTTATACTTGTCCAGTGTTTTATGGAGGGGGTGAGAGTCTTTTTGTTCTTAATTGCCAGCAGTTTTGCCAGTATTCTCTACCTGACCACCTCCTTCAGGGTGACGAGCACAGAGCCAACAACAGACTTAGCCTTTTTGAGGAGTTTGTTCAATCTGTTGGTGTCCTTTGCTTTGATGCCTGCACCCCAACACAACACAGTAAAGAAGATGGCACTCGCAACAGACTAGAACATCTAGAGCATTCTGTTACATTCCTGTGGACATTATATTGATGCATACCACCTACATATGCCACCTACATATACCATTCCGGACCAAGTACACCTCTTAATGACAGTGGCCTCTTATAGCAAGATAATGTTCGCTGCCATATTGCAAAAAATGTTCAGGAATGGTTTGAGGAACATGACAAAGAGTTCAAGATGGTGAGTTGGCCTCCAAATTTCCCAGATCTCAGTCTGATCGAGCATTGATGCATTAGACAAACAAGTCAGATCCATGGAGGACCCACCTCACAAATAGAAAATGGAAGTAATATCCCTTCTAGAACATCTATGCCCATAAGAACTTTTTATCAGTTGTTACACATTCATTCTGTTAGACCTCTCCAGAAATTCACTTACTATACTATTTTGAGTAAAACTTTCTGAACTTACAGAACTTAAAGGATCTGCTGGGTGGCACAAGGGAAACTTGCACAATATTAGGCATGTGGGTTTTTTTTAATGCTATTGATGATTGGTGTATTTTCCACCACAAACAGTTTCCAGGATAACCTCAGATTCCTCTTCTTGGCTGACAGGAATTGAAAACAATGTAAATTGTTGAAAACAATGTGGTTTTCTGCTGTTGTAGTCCATCCAGTTTGATGTTTTGTGCATGCAGAAATGCTTTCCTGATCACCAAAGTTGGAAAGAGTGATTCTTTTAATTAATATACATCCTTCATGGCAGCTCAATTCAATCTGGCCATTTTCATCTAACCACATTTATCAACAAGTTGTTTCAACCCACAGAACTCACGCAGTTTTTTTATTTTTCACACTATCCTGTCTAAACTCTAGAGACTATTCTGTGTAAAAATCCCAGATCAACAGTTTCTGAAATACTTAAATTAGCCCAACTCATACTAACCTCCATGTCACAATCATACCTTTTCCTCATTCTGATGTTAAATAGGAACATTTGCCAGTATTCACATTATTTATTTGCATTGCTCTGCTTCCAAATGACTGGTTGATTAGATAACTTCAAGAAATGTGCAGGTACACATGTTCCTAACAAAGTGGCGAGAGTATATCATAACTTATTTAAAGTTAAAAAGTGTTAATTTGTATAATTCTGATGCTTTTAGCACTCTATTTTCATTTGACATCCTTCCTTTAACAGGAAAGAAGATGGTGATTGAGAAGACCTCAAGCCCCCTCAACTTGAAATTATAACGTCAACCTTAGTTTTCTCTGCTACCTTGCTTTTTGAATGTTTGATTTACATTTTACATGAAAGTCTTTGTATTAGCTATTCACAGTTAGCAATGCAAACTGACTGTACTGCTCTGTAACACTACAGACACCAATATATACATAAAATGACAGGGTAAATTTAAGACGACCTTAGAGTGGCCTAGTCAAAGTCCTGACCTCAATCCGATTGAGATGCTGTGGCATGACCTCAAAAAGGTGGTTCATGCTCGAAAACCCTCCAAATGTGGCTGAGTTACAACAATTCTGCAAAGATGAGTGGGCCAAAATTCCTCCACAGCGCTGTAACAGACTCATTGCAAGTTATTGAAAACGCTTGATTGCAGTTGTTGCTGCTAAGGGTGGCCCAACCAGTTATTAGGCTTAGGGGGCAAACACTTTCACACAGGGCCATATAGTTTTGGATTTTGTTTTCCCTTAATAATAAAAACCTTCATTTAAAAAGTGCATTATGTGTTTACTTGTGTTATCTTTGACTAATATTTAAATGTGTTTGATTATCTGAAACATTAAAGTGTGACAAACATGCAAAAAAAAAAAAGAAATCAGGACAGAAACCAACACTTTTTCACACCACTGTACACTTGACCTTAAATTCCAATAGTAAATCATTGCAAAGTCAAATAACGGAGGATATCATAGAATTGTAGATATCAATGTTTTTTGTTTTTTAAAAAAAAAATCATATATAATGCTACTACTGAAAATAAATGATAGTGCTTTTTACTTAATCCTTTCTAAATTAGTTTTAAATTGTTTGTGAATATAGAAAATATTTCTAAACAAACCTTTTATTCTTGATTTAGGAAACGGATTTTAAAATACTACTCAGGCCAGCAGCTTAATATAAATTAGTTTTTCAGAATATGTTTTGTTTTCAAATCCTGTAATTGGAATGTGATACTGATGCCATGAATGCTACAAATAAATAGTTATTTTAAACCAACCACTGAGGATGAAACTATAGGCCTAAGCCAAGTTTTTTTTTCCATTTTCTGTACCGCTTATCCGATCCATCATCGAGTCACGGGGAGCTCAGGCATCGTTGGGCATTAAGGCAGGATACACCCTAGATGGAGTGCCAACCCATCACAGAGCATGTGTCCAAGTTTACCAAATGGTTTTATTTATTTATAAATGGTTTTTAGCATAGGTGATGGCTTTATGAGTACACTATATGCTTCCCAGTTACTTAGCCCTAACTCATGAAGACTCTCCTGTCTTTATAGGCCAAACAGGAGCACAGTCATGCTAGAACAGGAACATGCCTTCCTCAAACTGTTATCACAAAATTATGAGCATACAATTGTCTGAAAATGCCCTTGTGGGCTGAAGCATTAACAAGAATTTAACTGACATTAAGGGGCCCAAGCTGTAGAAATCACCCCTGGCTATTTCTCATTATATATCCACTGCTCTCTGTGTCCAGTGGATGTGGCGTCCAGAGGCAGTCTAAAACTCTAGTTAGTAATGCAACAAAGTATATTTATTTATTATTTATTTATTTGATTTTTATGCACTGCACTAGGAATGTTCACATTCTTTCATATATTGTACAGGGTTTTCCCTTAAAATTTCTTGAAATTTATACGTTTTCCAAAAGTGTATTATTTATTGCACTTAGTGAATTCAATATTTTAGTGGATCAAATAATCAAATATCTCACTTTAATATTGCCCTGTTTGTTAATTTAATCCAATTTGTTTGGTAGTTTACAGTATACCGTGCTGACAAAAACACAGAAAACTGAAACAGAAAATGATTTTTTAGGCTTCTCTGACCAATTCAACTGTTTCTTAATAGGACCAAAGATTAAAACTCATAGGACAACAAACTGTCATTTAGTCATTTTCAATGCATTCAACAATGCATTCTTCACTTGTCCCAATAGGACACGTTTTTTTCCATATGGTGACTGAGATCTCTCATAACCAGATACTAAATATTGAAACAGTAATGAATATGAGTGACATCTTTTTAAAAGATTGATAATTTGTTTTCTTATGATTGTTTTGCATTTTTCTTCGTTTGATAATTTGTTCTTTTGGTATATTCTTAGATTTTGTGATTATTTCACTCAATTAACAATTGAATCAAATATTACCTTCAAATATTCATAAACAAAAGTTTTTAATCAATTATCTTCCACTTGTCCCTGCTTTGTGGCTCAATCTGCTTTTACTTAGATAATTGTCAGTAAAATCAGAGTGTGAAGGTTGATAGCACAGCTAGACATAAAATACAGCACACCTGGTGCACGTTTCATTGGCTCATCTGTGATCAGGACAGCAAGTCTTTGAGAGCCTCAGTATCCAGGGTAATGTCAGCATATTATCACAAAGGAAAACACACATCGAACAGTAGTAACAGTCGACAAAAGAGAAGCAAGGGATGCTCAGGCACGAACCTGGATTGTATCCAAAATACATAAAACCACAGCTGCCCAACTCAGTGCAGCATTAAATGTGCACTTCGACTCTCCTGTTTCCAGAAAAACTGTTCATCGGGAGATCCACAGGGTCAATATTCTGGAAACATTTTCCACCAGCATCATGTAGTGACCTGGCCACTGTTATGTAAAAGGAATGGATCAAAATTCCCTTAGCCACTCTGCAGGTCTTATATCCCCCATTCCCTTGACAAACTGATACTGTATTAAACGCAAAAAAGGCTAATAAATTATTGTGGTCCAGGTGTTTCTGTTTCATTGTACCCTGTTTTGGAGGTTATATGGACCCACACATGCACATGGCCTCTTCTGGACTCTCAACATCACCTGTCTAGCCAAGAAGGCCCAGCAGCACCTCAATTTCCTATGGATGCTGATTAAACCTAACCTCCCCCTCTTATCATCCCTGTCTACAGAGGGACTATAGAAAGTGTCCAGACCAGCTGTCAGACCAAAATTCAATGTTGCTACTGCAAGTGTACATATGTTTACTGTTTACATATGTCTTGCTGTTTACTTATTTGCACAACATCAATACAGTCTGTTTCTCTTGTTGGTGCTATTTTATGTATCTGTCCTGTAGCGTATTGTATTGTTTGCACTGTCCTTGCCTTGCACTGTTTGCACTAGGTTGCACACTATGCACTATGTGGCTAGGACAATTTTCTGTTTAGTCCTTAGCTCTGTGTTGTTTTTTTGTTTTATATAACTCTGTGCTGTCTTAAGTAGCTTTGTGTTTTATGTAGCACCATGGACCTGGTGAAATGCTTCATTTCACTATGTACTGCTATATATTGTTTAAATGACAATAAAAGCTTCTTGACTTGACTTGGTATGGGAACTGCACAGTCTCTGAGTGCAAGACCTTACAGTGGATTGTGAAAAAAGTTGAAAAGATCATTTGGTCTCTATCCACCACTGACACCATGTACCATTACTGCTGTATCCGCAAAGCCACCAGCAATGCAGTTGACTCCTACTTATCCCATGGACACTTCAAGCTCTCCTGCCTTCTGGCAGAAGTGACAGGGCATCTATGTGGCCACCACCACATTCTGCAACAGTTTCTTCCTGAAGAGGCCGAATTATGGAACATGGCTTGTCAACACCTCATGATTCACCTGGGCATGTCAAAACCCTAACTCACTATGACTCAATGTGGTATCAGTGTGGGTGCACAATGCACTTTACAATTCTGCATTAAACACTTTCTATTTATGAAACTTTTTTGCTGCTAATATTGTTGGCAACAGTGCTGCTACATTTATTATGATTACACTGCGGAGTAATTTAAAGCACATCCCTGCAATTGGTTTCTCACACAAGTGTTCTATTGTCACTGCACTGTGAATCTGTAATCTCTAATCAATGTTCTATGTATTTATTGTTCTGTGTATTTTGTTCTGAGTACCGAGTCTCACACTCCTCTCACACTGTGGTATGTTTGCACTTTATGTAGTTTTATGTACTGTACTGTTATCTGTTGCACCATGATCATAGAGAAACATAATTAAAAAATCAGAATAAAAATGATAGTTAAAATTTTTTTATTCATATTTATCCCTAATGAGCAAACCTTAAAGCAACAGTGGCAAGGGAAAACTCCGAGACCATATGTGGAAGAAACCTTAAGAGGAACCAGACTCAATAGGAAACCCATCCTAATATGGGTGACATTGGATAGTGCGATCATAATAATTTCCTTTCTATAACTCTGCAACTACATAGCAATTGTTTAACCAAGAGCTTTTGAGCACCTGTCCCAATAGCAGAATGAGAAAATTAAGTTATGAAAATTATCAGACAGAAGCAGAGAAAAACAAAAGACATTAAATATGTTACCTACCACCTTTTCTCAAATACTAAAATAGTCTCCTGGGGCTATTTAAACTAAAACACCCAACACAGAATATGTTTTTATGGCTCCAATCATCTAATGATGTCCTTCTTCCCAAGGTTAACTTTGATTTGTTGGGACTTTCCTTGATCTACTTTCCTTTACTCTAAGAAGCACAGAATTTGAATAGATCTGCAAAAGAGCTTTAATACACATCGTAATAAACATCAGATCCTATGATCACACACAGAGATAAGGCTTGTTCCTGCTCTTTTGTAAATTCAATTCTTTTAAAAGAAACAGCATTATTATTTTAAGATAAACAAGTTCTTACCTGAAGTTTATCCTCAGGTACATTGAGCCAGTGGTTGAATGCTTGAGAAAGTTTAGTGCGGATTTGTTTCCCTGGGAATTTAGTAAAAACACATTATATTAATGTGTGACATACAGTTTTCATGTGTTATCCATTATAAAAACAATGTACAGCATATACAACAAATGAATGGAACTGGCAGCTGATTTTCGACTGTGCTAGTGTGTTTCACATGAGGTTTAATTTATTTACCTACATTTTTTGTGCAAGTTTGCCCTTTTACATTAGCCCAACTTTCCCCAAATATGGGGATGAAATTTGTCACACTTCTCACACTATCTGATCTTAATAGATGCAGTCTCATATGTATACTGGTACTAAGGATGATTGCAAAGTTCTCAAAATTACTGGAACAGCAAGGCGAACTAATATATTCGTGTGCACATGTGTTTTATACACTGCAACACAGTACGGTTTGAGATCAAGAAATTAACATAATAGCATAGAGCTTTCAGCTTTCATTTAATGCTATTTACATTTAAATACATTAAGCAACTTAGAACATGCATCTTTTGTTTGAACAAATTAACATCCACATGAATGCTATGAGGATCGAGGCATTGGTGGCTCAGTGGTAGGTTTCTCGCCTATCATGCAGAAGGCCCGGGTTCGATTCCCAGCCACTGGATGCAGTGTCGGTCCCAAGCCCGGAAAAATGGGAGGGTTGCGTCAGGAAGGGCATCCGGCGTAAAACATTTGCCAAGTTGATGTGGCAACCCCAAACAAGGAGCAGCCGAAAGCAACTTCTATGAATGCTATGAGACTTGGTGGTTAGCACGTTTGCCTCACACCTCCAGAGTTGGTTCGATTCCCGCCTCCGCCGTGTGTGTGGAGTTTGCATGTTCTCCCCGTGTCTCGGGGGTTTCCTCCCCCAGTCCAAAGACATGCATTGTAGATTGATTGGCATCTCTAAATTGTCCGTAGTATGTGAATGAGAGTGTGTGTGTGCCCTGCGATGGGTTGGCACTCTGTCCAGGGTGTATCCTGCATTGATGCCCAATGACGTCTAAGATAGGCACAGGCTCCCCGTGACCCAAGACTAGATCGGATAAGCGGTAGACAATGAATGAATGAATAAATGCTATGACTCAAAGGTTTCCCAGCAGAACATTGCCCAGATCATCAATTACATTGCCTCTGCTGCATTTGGCAGGTACCCATATCTAAAGCAAATTATAGAAGTGATTTTGAAGTCTCCATCAACAAGCACATTAATACTGGTTCACTAGGTCACAGACTAAGAATACCATCAGTCTCTGTTGGGAGGTAATATAGTAAGAAAAGCACACAAACTTTTTAAGTGATGGTTTAAGAACTTCAGGAAGAGGTAGGTTTTTAGGCATTGTTGAAGACAGCTAGTGACACAGCTGTTTGAGCATCTAGGGGAAGTTTATTCCACCACCTAGGTGACACACCCATCTAGCAAAAGTATTGGGCCTAATGAATGCCATGATATTGCAGACCAAACCATCACTGTTCAACCCCCATGCTTCACTCTGGAAACACAAGAGTTTGGGAGTCTTTGTGGTGTTTCAAGAGCCACAATTTCCAGGGTAATGTTGGGATACCACCACAAAGGACGAACAAAGGACAAACCTGTATATTTTATCTCTTATATATGGATATAAGAACATTGCTCAAAGCATGACACTGCCTTCTTGCCAGCTTGCCTTCATCCTCTTGATAATCGGTGTAGGGGTCCCCAACCTCTGGGCCACAGACCGGTACCGGGCACAAAGAAACAAACTTATAGTTTTATTTCTTTCTTTC
This sequence comes from Hemibagrus guttatus, assembly GCA_033459395.1. Classification (NCBI taxonomy): domain Eukaryota; kingdom Metazoa; phylum Chordata; class Actinopteri; order Siluriformes; family Bagridae; genus Hemibagrus; species Hemibagrus guttatus. The sequence continues at coordinate 9,110,818 of JAUCMX010000002.1, read as the reverse complement.
TTTCTATCTATCTTTCTATCTATCTTAAATTTAATTGTATGGATTTTATTTTATTCAATTGCCACTTCCGCCTGTGCCTCAAACCACATTTCATGCAGTTGTGGGTTTTTCCATACGTCAGTAATGGCGAGTTCACACTGCACGATTTTAGCCCTGATTTCACCGAAACATGTTGTGAAATCACAGGCAAATCGGAGCTTTTCTACACGAGTGACAATCACGCATTGTCAATTACCAAAGACGCAATCTGAGAGAATCGCCGATGCCCGTGAAATATTTGCCATCTGGACCCGTCGACGGCTCAAAAACCTGCAGTGTGAAAGAAGTTCTGACTGAAAAACAGCTTGGCAATACCCTACAGCCAATGAGAGAGCAAGATACAGGGCAGCGGGAAGTTCGACGAGGAGTTATAGACCACAATATCAGAAAGCATGGCTTTGGCTGGAGCACAATATTATAGTTTAATAGAGTTTATAGGTTTTCATCAGAAAAAAAGTCTTAAATATAGTTATATCAGAATAAATAAGCTTTACAATTACATCAAACATCCGACGACTTTGAAAATTGTGCAGTGTGAACTCGGCATAAGTCCGCCAGCTAACCCATGCTAAAATGACCCAAAAAATAAATGTCAGTAGAGAGCTCCCCCGATCAATCACACATACATTTTATATATATATATATATATATAAAAATATATATATATAAATATATATATATAAATATATATATATATATATATATATATATATATATATATATATATATACACACATACACACACACATTATATATATATATATATATATATATATATATATATATATATATATATATATATATATATATATATATATATATTTATACACACATACACACACACATACATACATATACAGTATGTATATGTATATGTACAGACTTTGGTCCACTGGGCAACAGTCCAGTTCTTCTTCTCCTTAGCCCAGGTAAGACGCCTCTGATGTTGTCTGTGGTTCAGGAGTGGCTTAACAAGAGGAATAAGACAACTGTAGCCAAATTCCTTGACACGTCTGTGTGTGGTGGCTCTTGATACCTTGACCCCAGCCTCAGTCCATTCCTTGTGAAGTACACTCAAATTCTTGAATGGATTTTGCTTGACAATCCTCATAAGGCTGCGGTTCTCTCGGTTGGTTGTGCATCTTTTTCTTCCACACTTTTTCCTTCCACTCAACTTTCTGTTAACATGCTTGGATACAGCACTCTGTGAACAGCCAGCTTCTTTGGCAATGAATGTTTGTGGCTTACCCTCCTTGTGAAGGGTGTCAATAATTGTCTTCTGGACAACTGTCAGATCAGCAGTCTTCCCCATGATTGTGTAGCCTAGTAAACCAAACTGAGAGACCATTTTGAACATTTGCAGGTGTTTTGAGTTGATTAGCTGACTGGCATATCACCATATTCTAACTTGTTGAGATAGTGAATTGGTGGGTTTTTGTTAAATGTGAGCCAAAATCATCACAATCAAAAGAACCAAAGACTTAAACTACTTCAGTCTGTGTGCACTGAACTTATTTAATATACAAGTTTCACAATATGAGTTGAATTACTGAAATAAATGAACTTTTCCACAACATTCTAATTGATTGAGATGCACCTGTATATATATATATAATATATATATATATATATATTATATATATATATATATATATATATAATATATATATATATATATATATATATATATATATATATATATATATATATATATATATATATATATATATATATATATGGCATCAAAGAAATTAAACTCCTGGGATATTGATCTGGTTAGATAAGTAGCAGGGGGGGTTCTTAATCAGTTTTAGCTGCTTCGGTGTTGATGAAATTAACAACAGGTGCACTAGATGGGCAACAACGAGACGACCCCCATACAGGAATGGTTTTACAGGTGGAGGCCACTGACATTTTTTCCCTACTTTTGCATTTGGCTAGGCTCAGTGTCACTACTGGTAGGATGAGGTGATACCTGGACCCTACAGAGGTTGCACAGGCAGTCCAACTCCTCCAGGATGGCACATCAATACGGGCCATTGCCAGAAGGTATGATGCGTCTCCCAGCACAGTCTCAAGAGCATGGAGGAGATTCCAGGAGAAAGCAGTTACTTTAGGAGAGCTGGACCGGGCTGTAGAAGGTCCTTAACACATCAGCAGGACCGGTATCTGCTCCTTTGTGCAAGGAGGAAGAGCATGAGCATTGCCAGAGCCCTACAAAATGACATTCAGCAAACCACTGGTGTGAATGTCTCTGACTAAACCATCAGAAACAGACTTTATGAGTACAGCCTGAGGGCCCAACATCCTCTAGTGGACCCTGTGCTCACTGCCCAACACCATGGAGCTTGATTGTCATTTGCTACTGGCACCCTGTGCTTTTCACCGATGAGAGCAAGTTCATCCTGAGCACATGTGACAGACATGAAAGGGTCTGGAGAAGCCGTGCAGAACATTATTGTTCCTGTAAGATCGTTCAGCATGACTGATTTGGTGGTGGGTCAGTGATGGTCTGAGGAGGCATATCCATGAAGAGATGCACAGACCTCTATAGGCACCCTGACTGCCATTAGGTATCAGGATATAATCCTTGGACCCACTGTCAGACCCTATGCTGGTGCAGTGGGTCCTGGGTTCCTCCTGGTGCACAACAATGCCCGGCCTCATGTGGCGAGAGTATGCAGGCAGTTCCTGGAGGATGAATGAATTGATACCATTACATGGCCCCCATGCTAGACTGACCTAAATCCAATAGAACGCCTCTGGGACATTGTTTTGGTCCATTCGACGCTGCCAGATTGCAACTCAGACTGTCAAGGAGCTCAGTGATGCTCTGGGAGGAAATACCCCAGGACACCATCCGTCATCTCATTAGGAGCATGCCCTGAGGTTGTCAGGCATGCATACAAGCACGTGGGGGCCATACAAACTACTGAGTACCATTGTGAGTTGCTGCAATGAAATTTCAGCAAAATGGACTAGAAGGCTGCATAATTTTTCACTTTGATTTTCAGTGTCTTTGAATTCAGCCCTCTGTAGCTTGATAAATTCCATTTCCATCAAAAGATGTGGCATCCTTTCATTCCTAACACATTACCAAGTCCATATCAGAATAGATATCCAGCATGATATTTTTCCATTAATTTTTTTGAGCAGTGTATATGTATGCCTAATATTGTGTTGGTCCCCCTTTTGCTGCCAAAACAGCCCTGACCTGTGGAGGCATGGACTCCACTAGATCCCTGAAGGTGTGCTGTGGTATCTGGCACCAAGATTTTAGCAGCAGATCGTTTAAGTCCTGCAAGATGTGAGGTGGGGCCTCCATGGATCGGACTTGCTTGTTCAGCACATCCCACATATGCTCGATTGGATTGAGATCTGGGTAATTTTAAGGCCAAGTTAATGCCTCAAACTCGTTGTTGTGCTCATCAAACCATTCCTGAACCATTTTTGCTTTGTGGCACAACGTATTATCCTGCTGAAAGAGGCCACAGACATCGGAGAATACTGTTTCCATGAAAGGGAGTACCCTTGTAAAACTCAATCAAATCCTTACGTTTGTCCATTTTTCCTGCTTCTAACACATCAACTTCGAGGACAAAATGTTCTCTTTCTGCCTAATATATCCCATCCACTAACAGGTGCCATGATTAGGAGATAATCAGTGTTATTCACTTCACCTTTCTGTGGTCAAAATGCTATGCCTGATCAGTGTATATATGTATATACACAGTACAGCATTTCTTCATAACTGCCTAAAACTTTTGCACAGTAAAGTAAAAATGCTTTAAAAATATATATTTTAATTGCATTTTTATCAATTTAAAAAATTAAAAGTGAGCAACCTAAACTAAGAAGAAAAATCTAAATCAAATCAATATTTGGTGTGACTACCCTTTTGCTTCTAACCAACATATTGCACACTGGATTTTGTAGGATCATAGTCAGGTGTATGATTAATCAGTTACACCAATGATCTATTTTATATACAGGTGGAAACTGAATAGTCGTTAACTTAAACAGAAACAGCTGTGTAGTAGGCTTAGAACTGTGTGAGGAACAGCCAAACTTTGCTTCTAAGGTGAGATGTCACAGGTCATACACCATGGCAAGACTGAGCACAGCAACAAGGTAGTTACAATGCGTAAGCAAGGTCTCTCCCAAAGATTTCAAAGCATACTGGGGTTTCCAGATATACTGTTTAAGCTATTCTGAAGAAGCACAAAGAAACGGACAAGGGTGAGGACTGGTGCATACTGGGTGCATACTGATTAGAGTTCCCATTCAACTGGGCCATGAAGCAGTGAAAGAACCTGGCCTTTTTTTTTTTTTTTACATCATGTTGACAGCCATGTGAATGTGCATGGATTATCTGAGGAAGAGATGGCACCAGTATGCACTATGGGAAGAAGACAAGCTGGCAGAGGCAGTGTGATCCCATGGACAATGTTCTACTGGAAAACCGTGGTTTGTGGCATTCATGTGGATATTACTTTGCCACGCTCCTACCTAAACAATGTTGCAGAACAAGAATATAACTTCATGGCTGTGACCTCTTTCAGCAGGATAATATGCCCTGCCACACTGCAAAAATTGTTCAGGAATAGTTCAAAAGAAACTTTTAGTAAGGTTCAAAAGAAAGAGTTCCAGGTGTTGACTTGGCCATCAGTTTCCCTAGATCTCACGCCAATTGAGCATCTGTGGTGAGGTCTGAGGCACCACAGCACAACCTTTGAGTCCATGCCATACCATAAACATACAACATACATAAACATTAGTTGTTAATGCCTTCAGAGGTTAATACTATATGTTGCCAAGCTGTATGGGATTTTATTTAAATTGTAATTACACTTATATTTAGGCTCAATCCTGAAACTGTTTGCTTAATAAACTGAAATTGTATTATTGAGTACCATGCTGTCTACTAGAAAAGGTGTTGATGTTTTACCTGGTAGCTGTAGCAGGTAATTGTATGGTTCTAGTAGAATCCTTTCAGTAGCCTTTTCCTCCATTGTCCTTGCTTCCACAAATAAGCAAAACCTACAGAACAAACACATTATAACCAGCAGAACAAACACTATTCTGGCAGAAGGTGATCTTTTATTTGCCTAGACAAATGGTAAATGCGCAGCCTAAAAAACAGCATATGATAGATGCTTTTCATAAAAATGCATCAATGCAGCATGATGATGCCTAACAATGTACTATATAACATGTAGTGGTATTTATATTTGGGATACTTTTAAGAATTTTAAGAAAAGTGAGTAAATATTACGAATAACAAAAATTAAGAGTTTTATTTGATTTAATGTGATATGTCAAATCCGTCATATGTTATTTGGCAGTCCACCTATCTCACAGACTCCTGGGTTTGTTTATAAAGTTTATTTACAATGCTGAATGAGAAAAGGCTTACAAACTTGCCATGGTTCTACAATATATACTAATTAAACATTAATTTTCCTTACCAATCTTACATTGCTTCTTTTTTTTTTTTTTTTTAAACATTACAAATATTGGGTATGTACAGCTCTGGAAGAAATCAAGAGACCAATGGAAAATTACCAGTTTCTCTGGTGCTACTATTTATGTAGCTGTTTAAGTACAATGAACAGTTATGTTTTATTCTGTAAACTGACAACATTTCTCCCAAATTCCAAATAAACATATTTTCAATTAGAGCATTATATTTATAGAAACTGACAACTGGTCAACATAATAAAAAAATGCAGTGTTTTCAGACTTCAAATAATGCCATGAAAATAAGCTCATGTTCATTTTCAAACACCATAATAATCAATGTTTCAACAGGAAAAATTCTAAAATCAATGTTTGGTTGAATAACCCTGATTTTCAATTACAGTTTTCATGCATCTTGGCATGCTCTCCAGTAATCTTTCACATTGCTATCGGGTGACTATTACCAGTCCTGGTGCAAAAATTCAAAGCAGCTCAGCTTTGTTTGATGTCTTGTTCATTGATTCATGCACCCTTCACAAAGATGAATGTGCCCAATTCCAGCCTAGCAGAAGCACCCCCAAATCTTTACCGACCGTCCACCAAATTTCACAGTGGGTGTAAGACACTGGTTTGTAAGTCTTTCCAGGTTTTGTCTAACCATTAGACAACCAGGTGTTGGGCAAAGCTGTAAATCAGACAACAGAGAAGATGACCTTACTCAACTCCTCTATGGTCCAATCCTTATGGTCTTTTGCAAACCTCAGCCTGGCTCTTCTTGGTTTCTTATTGATGAAGGGCTTTTTTCTAGATTTGCATAACCTCTAAAAACCTGTTTCAAACTGTCCTTGCCATGCACTTTACCCCAGCTGCTGTTTGCCTTTATTTTTTTAGGTCTCTTGATGCCATCCTATGTTGTTGAGTGACATTAGAAGGAGTTGGCGGTCATCCCAGTCAGTAAAGTCCCGTTTTTACCCTCTGCAGGTCTGTAGATTTGTAAATATTTGGAGTGGTACCCTAACTTAATAGGGTACATGTACAGACCACATTTCCAGAAAAGTTGGGACACTTTTTAAAAATGCAATAAAAACTGAAATCTGTAATTTGTTAATTTACTTTTTATTTAACAGACAAAAGGACAAAAGACAAGATTTTGTGTTTCCACTGTTAAATATAAACAAATTTATAAACTGATGCCTTCAACACACTCAAAAAAGGTTCAGGCATTTAAAAAAAAATGTTTTCCACTAGGTCACCACCTTTTCTTTCTACACATTTTAATTGTTTGGAAGTTGAAGATTGCAAGTGCAATTTCTGCCCCTTCTTAAACTGCTCAAAAGTCCATGGTCTGATTTTCCTCTTCATGAGGCTATGTCCATCACTCTAGCATGACTGTTTTTCTCATCCAGCACCACCTGAGGACTCAACGGTCATGCAAACTGAGTAGCGGTTTCTGCTCTTGGCCTTTATGCACTGAAATTGTCCATAACTCCCTGAATTGTTTCACAACATTATGAACTGTAAACGGTGGTAGACCAAATTCTTTGCAATTTTGCACTGAGAAACTTTGCGAGAGAATTGTCAGTTAGTTCGAAGACAAAGTTTGGCACAAAGTCGTGAGTCATGACCACTCCCTTGCTTGCAAAGACGAGGCCTTTGTTTGGGTCTCTTTTATACCCAAACTTGATATTCTTACCTGTTACCAATTAACCTGCTAATAGTGGAAGCTTCAGAACAGTGTAACTTTTTTCAGTGTAATTTTTACTTCTGTCCCAACTTTTTCATGCATGCTGCAGGCATCAATTTCTAAATTTGTTTATATTGTGAAATTTGTATATACAGTGAAAACACTGAAAATCTTTTCTTTGTCCATTTGTCTGGTAAATAAATTTCCAATTAAATTAACAGGTTACAGATTTTAGTTTTTATTGTATTTTTAGAAAGTGTCCCAACTAGGGCTGAAACGATTCCTCGAATAACTCAAGTAATTCGAATACAAAAAATCATCGAGGCAAATTAGTTGCCTCAAAGCTCCGTTTAGTCCATTTACTGTAACTACACACAGAGCGCTGTGTTTCCCCAGTGACCATTATTACTGACGCACAACCCGCTAAACTCGGGGAGAAAAAATTCAGGCCAAAGAAAACGACAGAAAGTTTTCAAAGTTTGTGATCATTTCAAACTAAAACAGAAAGAAAACTCCGTACAGTGTGATTACTGTAAGATTGAACTGGTTTACCACAACAGTACAAGTTCCATACTTATATCTCATGCGAAAACACCCAGTCCACGGAGTTGACACAAGCTAACGTTAGCGTTCGCACTTAGCTTAAGTCAATATGATTGCTAGTTGAAATTAAGGCTCGTAAAAATGTATGTGGATTGTGGCTACATGTAGTGACTATTTAAGACCATAAATCAATATGGTGGCTAGTTATAATGTCCCTAAGTTTTGTGAAAGCCTAAGCATCATTCATGTTGATAGCCTCACTCTCTCTCTCTCTCTGTCACTCACACACACACACACACACACACACACACACACACACACACACACACACACACCAGTATGTAGAGACATTTAAGAGGGTTTTTTCTCCAAACAACTCTAATTTCATTCATTCATTCATTCATTCATTCATTGTCTGCCGCTTATCTGAACTACACTCGGGTCACAGGGAGCCTGTGCCTATCTCAGGCGTCATAGGGCATCAAGGCAGGATACACCCTGGACGGAGTGCCAACCCATCGCAGGGCACACACACACACTCTCATTCACTCACGCAATCACAAACTACGGACAATTTAGAGATGCCAATCAACCTACCTGGGGGAGGAAACCGGAGTACACGGAGGAAACCCCCGAGGCACGGGGAGAACATGCAAACTCCACACACACACGGCGGAGGCGGGAATCGAACCCCCAACCCTGGAGCTGTGAGGCAAACGTGCTAACCACTAAGCCACCGTGCCCCCCTCAAACAGTTTTCGGCTGCTCCCTGTTCGGGGTCGCCAACTTGGCAAATGTTTTACACCGGATGCCCTTCCTGATGCAACCCTCCCATTTGTCCGGGCTTGGGACCGGCACTGCATCTAGTGACTGGGGTTGAGGCATTGGCTGGGAATCGAACCTGGGCCTTCCGCATGATAGGCGAGAAACCTACCACTGAGCCACCAATGCCCCCCACTCTAATTTCATATTACAGAAAAATGTGTTAAGAAATTTTATGTGTATAGAGTCTTGTTCTTGTTCCAGGTTACCTTACTGTCCACTAATTTTTGCCTTTTACAAAAGCCACAAAGTCGATGGAATAATCGGTAGAATACTCGATTACTAAAATATTCTATAGCAGCAGCCCTAGTCCCAACTACTCTAGATATGGGGTTTGTATGTGTTCCAGATATACATAAGACACACAGGTGAGTGTGATACTATGCCTCTCATATGGCCAGTGCTTCTGCATGTACACACAAAATCAAGCATCAAGAATAAACAAGACCACTCTGCTTCATGTTGGGCTGTACCACACCTCGTCAACATTGGTTATTTTCTTACAACACACCCTTTCCCACTAGACTAATATTCCTTCAGTTTTTAGGCAACTACAAATACATACATTACTGACAATATCTTTAAATGTTACATAGGATAGTCGATTTGGGGTCAAGGATGTTTTCAAACCCCATGCTACCCTGTTGCTAACCAAGCCAACAACAGAAAACTAAGGAATTCTTGGCTATTATTGTTTTATTTGTGTGTCTGTCAGGGAGAGCACAAACTGGACTAGCAAACAGATTAAAATCTAGTTCATAAAACAACATGGGATGCCATGTTCAAGCATTTTCAATGCAAATTGTGTCAAAAGGTGTTAAGCAACATGATACAAGCAAGCTAATGAGGCTCTACAAGATTGTTTGCATCTCACAAACTAGAAAATGCTATCTGAAGCCTAGACAGGGCAAATGAGCCTGATCTGTTTTTCAATAAATTCAGCTTTTTGGGGGAGCATCAGCTGTTAGCGATGAGCTCCTCCTCTCCACAATCCCTTCAAGTGAACACCAGCAATGACACACCCTGCTGGCTCAACCCACGCTGCATCCAACCAACAAACCGCCACCCCATACCGGACTGTGACCACTGAGCACTTCAGGAGACAGGACCTTATTGCATTAGATCAAGTCCTGAAAACCTGCACCAGTCAGCTGTGTGGGATTCTGCAACATCTTTTTAAGCTGACTCAAACCCTGGAAAAAATTCCAGTTGTGTGGAAGTTTGCCTTGCTTCTATCCCTAAAACAAACAAGCAGCACCATCTGCCCTAAATGAACACCATCCAGTTGCTCACATTCGATGTGATGAAGGTGCTGGAGAGACTGGTGCTGGCGCACCTTGGATAACAGGTGAACACAGCATGGACCCTCTTCAGTCTGCCAACCAACCACAGCTGGGAATGGATAATGCCATCATCTGCCTGCTTCAGCAAGCACATCTATTATGGTCAATGATTCTAAAGACTTTGGTGTGCACCTCAACCACAGACTAGATAGGTTGACCAATAGTGTGGTGGTCTACAAGAAGGGCTTGAGAAGACTTTACTTCCTGAGGAAACTTAGATCCTTCAATGTACATACCAATTTGCTGAAGAGCTTCTACCAACCTGATGGGAAAACTATGCAATCATTGGAGATTATGGACATGCCTAATGATTTTGCATACACAACTACTACATTGCTAACTGCACAGCAAATTTTGCATATAATGACATTATAACCAATAAACATTTATTTTATTCACACACTTGCTCGTGTTGTGGCAAATTTCCACTTGGGGATTAATAAAGTACTCTACTCTTTTTCTCCATCCTGCCCTCAACCTGACCACCTTTATACCAAAAAAGGTTCAATTTTAGTTTCATCAGACTGTCAACACTGTAGATTATACTATGCTGTTGAACTCATTAAAAACTTTTGGTTTTTTAATATTTCAGTTGCAATCATTTGTTTGTGGGAGAATGTGAGAAACAGCTGAAGTGCACAGTGTAATGTCCGTACTAAAAGTCCTGCTTAAAGTTCACACAGAAATCAATTACAAAGAGAGTCAATTCACCGATTCCAGGCTATGAAAAGAGAGTCTAGAACCAAGCCCAAAGTTTCAGAAAATATGACCCACTAACACATGGCACAATTCATTTAGCATTAGCTTCAGTTATCTAGCCAACCAATAAATCTTTGTTTAGATTGTTTTGTTTATCACATACACTATTGTGCATCACCTGAGAAAAAATTGAGTGCTTGATGAATGAGAGCAACTAATGACACAAATGATGATATAAGAGCTACAGTATTTGATACTCCCATAGATAAAATTGGATGGTTCATGAGTACAAAGTGTTTTGGTGAATTGCGATGTTTGGATGCTGTCCTCCTGAGACCCAAGACTAAAAAGGAGGTGAGAGTTTCTAGGGCTCGCAAGTTATTATTGCTAGATTATGTCAATTTATTTGGCCCTCACAAGTGCACTGACTGATCTCACTAAAAAGGTTGGCACCAGACATAGTTCAGTGATTGGAGCAGTGCCAGCAGGCCTTTGTGAGCGTTGTGGGGGCCCTTTGTTTCACTCTCCCAGCTTTTCTCCCCCTTCTATATTGAAGATTAACGTGTCAGGCAGAGTGTTCAAGGCCATTCTGGCCCAGGTGCTGAAGGGGAAGGACCCCCTCAGTGTTGGCTATATACAGCCATTCCCTCAGCAGCCGCTCTTTTTTTCCTCTCAAATTAATAAATGCCCCTGTATTATTTTGTATGTTGTAGAGTACTCCAGGTGCACATTTTATCATCTTATAAGTGTGACCATGGATGGGATGAAAAATTTATGAAAAAGTAATAATGTTTCCTATTGTCACCCTCTATATTAATTAAAACCAGATATTAGCTACAGTTTCTTCTCAATTACACCTATAAAAATGCATCCTGTACTTATCTTCATACCTCTCCTGAATAGGAGTTGTCCTTCCTTAATGGTGACGACTATATTAAAGAAATATACTTTCTGTCCCAGGCCAACAGAACCTTTTACATACTGGCATTACTGGACAATCATGCAGTTCTGTATATATGCTCAGAATTCTGATTAAACTTAGAGAGATCTTGCCATCTGAAGAGCTTGTCTCTGTGTCTCTTTCAGCAACTCTCCCCAGATCCAGAAGGGGAGCATGCAGCATGGTGTTCTATAGCTAATCTCTCCAAACAGAGAAAAAACATCAAGTAAAACAGAAAATCAAAAAGCTCAAAAATTTCCTTGTTTTTACAATTTAGAGTTACTAAACAGAGTTACTATTACTAATATAGACAGAGTTACTATTTTGTGAGATAATTAATCATTAGTTTATTTATTTACAGCAACTACTTTATCTTGGTCATGGTCCTAGCAGTAGAAATTGCACCCAACTTCAAACAGATACAATCCTAACTCAAGACCGAACCTGGGACCCTGCAGGTGACAATGCTACACACTGTGTCACCATGCCACATGGGAGTTTTAATGATGAATTTGATTACACTGTCAACAAACAGAAGTAAAGGCCATCTCAAAAGAAAAAATCGATTTTCTCTCAGCTGTTTGATGGAGTCACAGCCACATTATCAACATGTGCTAGACATTAGTATAACGACCAACAGTGATGGTATGTTTATGGAGATGCAAAACCACGTAAACAGATGCGGTTAATTTTCAGGTGTTATAAAGTAAACGCTATCGATTTTTTTCAAATCAGACAAGCTAACATTAGCGAGGTCACCAAAGCCAAGAACGTGTCTTATATATATATATATATATATATATATATATATATATATATATATATATACACACATACTGAATACAGGATCACAATAATTTTAAATCATTGGACCCTGTGCATCTTTAACAGAAAACTAAACTTCATACTTCATACTTCATACAAATATAATGAATAAATTCAATCGACACTACCCAGCTGCCAGAAACGTTGCGTGCTCTTCCCGTCTATTATCTCCCACATCCGCATACGCCATGGCGCACAGCGCTAAAGAAGGTGGAGCCTGGAATTCCTCGTCGCCACAGAATTATGGGAAATGTATTTCAGATTAGGCAAGCGGGAAACGTAAATACTTTCTTGTAACTACATCTCCCAGATGTACTCTGTGCCTTCTTTCCGTGGAATACAAAGCCGCTTTTTTCAGGTCATGTGTTCCAATGATATCGAGAGGGCGTACATTTACACAGATAGTAACTAATAAGAGAGAGGAATTTCCGGAGGGGGCGGGTTTGTATACCTGTCAGTCAGTTTTAGAAGGGTAGAGGATCGCCGAAGAGAAAAGGCGAGATACTACTGAGACATTTCGACGGATTCGCTTAACGACGTGGATACCTGTATTTGGGTGACATTTCAACGCTAACACTAATTTGATGTTTTCCAGATGGATTAAGGCTTATGCGCTATATCGGCCAGTCTTGTTTAAGTGTATTCATCAGGTAGGAAGAATTTTTTCATGTGTATTTCTAGCTCGACCACCAATATGAGGTTAAACCGTGCATTTATAAAACGGTTAATGGCGATGTTGCTTCAGCCATTCGATTAAACCCCAAACTCACAGTGCTTACTTGTACACTGGTGGCTTCAGAAAGCAAAACAGTTTGCTGTAACGTACTCAGGCAAGGGCAAACTTGTCGCCTAAATAGCACAGACATAGTTCGCTGCTTTATAACATGTAAATTCGCTATATGCGTTTGCGCAATAAAACTTGATTTTGACCACTTATATTCAGATTCGTGCAATGGCTTTATCCTGCTGCTCGTCATCAAGTAAATGATCTAGGAAAACACTGCCTTATTGGAAAGCCCTTACGTAAGGACTTCTTCATGTAGGACATCGCTATTTAACAAAGCTCTCTCCGACCGAAAGCGTGTGCAGTCATATGTTTTTGCAGGTTAATGGATTTGATCAAATGGAAATTGCTGGGGCAGTGATCGGGTAACGTTATGAGTAACAAGCTTATTTGTTATGGCGATAGTGACGGCTTTTTGTTTTCCTCCTGTACTTGAATTCTTGGACTGATGCTTTATTTATTGTTTTGTTCTCCATGGTTTGTCTTTTTTTCTGTCCTTCGCCTTCGTTTTGTATCAAAAATCTCGTCGATGGAGCAGAAATGGCCGGCGTCTGTGGGCTATAACTGTTTTGTGGCAAGCTTTTCGTATCCACCGTCGATAATCGCCAACCGACAGTGATAGGATAATAGTGTAGCACTGCTGGTTAATCAGCCTTATTTGCCAGTTATCATTTACATAAACTAACCAAAATGAAGACTAAAAACCACATTTGTTGTGCGATGTGAAATTGTTGCTGTCAGACAGTGTAACGTTATTTATATTCTTGTCAACTGCAGTGTATGAAGAGGTCAGCGTAAAGAAAGAAGCCACAAACTGGCATACTTGGTTACATTTTACTGAGCTTGTTTAGTCGACCTTGCTCTAGAAGATTTTTAGTGTCCCTTTAGCGTCATCTGTGTGTGTGTGTGTGTGTCTTGTTGGCTGCATAGCCGCCAGCGTTTTGTAGCCCAGCTGCTTTTCCTCTCCATTTACACACTCTGAAAGCCGCTTTTCCATGTGCTTTCTTTGTTTAAACGTCAAGAAATGCGCTAGAAATTTATTTTAGCAGATTATGTTGACAATTAACCCACTTCTTCAAGATCACCGTTCTTTAATCCCGGACTAGGTTTCGGGAAACTCGCTATTGTAGCTAACTGAAAGTAGGTAGCACGAATATGGCTCGACGACAGACGGTGTTGGTGTATAAGTGTAAAATGGTCCGGATTTTTTTTGTAAGGGTGTCAAAGTGATTGTTGATTGTCTCGCGTGTGTCTCCATTTCTCAGTTTTCTCAGCAGGACCTGCTGAACGGACTGTTGTGTGCCACAGAAATGGCGTCACCGGCTGCAGCGCAGACATTACACGACCTCGCGTACGAACCCCGGCGCTGCCGTGTTAATGTCTCACTGTAAATCCGTAGTATGATTAAAGATTTTAGGGTGATGTAATCATCAGCCTGACATTACTGAAAAAAAGTTTAGACATCCAATTTTAAAGTCCGCCGTCGGTCAGGCTGTGCGTGTTGACTGACCGCTTGGTGGTGGAAAAGAAAATCCTCTTATTCAATATTCCATTTGATATTGTATTTTAATAATATAACATAATATTGAAAAACTGAGCTACAGCAAGCCTCGTACATTTATAATCAAGTAAAAGCAAAAATGAATTGAAAAGGGTCTGCAAGACCTCACTGACAGCCAAAAACGTAATGCAATAAACAGTAAACAGCAGTTACAAACTCACTCATGTACATGCATGATTGATCTCTCTTAAGATATAGGATAGATATGCTTTACTCTTCTGTCATAAATAAACCCTTTTTTTTTTTTTTTTTTTTTTTTTTTTTTTACTATTTAGCTGAAGATACAGCACAGCAGTTGTGGACAGAAATGAAGGTAAGCTGATGGATGCTAAAACGTTATCCAGTCTAGAATTAGGATGCAAATTAAATGCAGACATTTTAAATTTATTTAAAATGTCGGAGTAAGTTTATCATAAGTAATATAGATGAACAATTTTTTACTTTGATTCACACAGCCAAGTAAGGTAGTAGTAGGAAAGGAGTTGTTTTAACCCTAACCCTAACCCATTTTGTTTTATGATGCACAGACATGAAAAGCTTAGATGGATCAGAAAACTATGAAGACATTTTTGATGCTATTATTTAGAAATGTTACTGGGAATCACTTAAAAAATTACATTTGAAGAGAGTATGTGCTATTTAGTCTAATTAAGCTATCCTGACATGCTACACTAGCATAGTGATTCAGTTTTAACAAATTTCTCTATTCATAATCTTTGCTAGTTCTCTGACAATACACAGTGACCCAGATTCAATGGAACAACAGAAGTCAAAGAAATACACATGAAAATTTACCAAAACATTAATTGAAAATGGATTTCTAAACATGAATAATTAATGAAGATTGTCATAGCTTTGTACAGTACAAAAACAGAATACAATTCATACATTTTTTTCATGCACTGAAAGTTATGGTCCCCTTTGCAAGTTTATATAACTGTAAATTAAATCAAATATCATCTGAAGCTGGATGTGACCGTGTTAATTGGCTGTACCCTTTCCAACACGATTTGCTTCGAAAAGCTGTGTCAAGAAATGAAAGATCATTTGTCCTACTAGAATAATAGTTAGTACAAGAAATATTCCTTTGGATTTTAGTTGTCACTTATTATGTATGTATGTTACAGATGTGATAAAATGTTCACATTTTACAATAATCACAATAAGCACTTGGGGTTAGAGAAAATTGTTTTTTGCCAAACTTAGTCCCACCTGGATGAACCTGTCTGTAATTTCTGTGTAGAGATCCTTTAAAGAATAACCTCCTTTCTCAAGACAGGATATCTGGTTTTGTTTGGCCTTTTTTTAAATTCTAATTTACACTTAAAATGACAGGTCACTCTCTCTTATGGAGATAGAGCCAAATATACTCAGATATACTGAGATGATTGGCCCACTGGATATCAAGTTATTTTAAGATGTTTTAATGCCTGAGAAGGCATGCATGATCAGTTTAAGACCATCTACACTTGAATGTCTGGAAAAACAGATAGTTGCAAAAACCTTCATTAAGTAGCAAATGATAGTTGTTTTGTGAAAGGTAATCTTTGACGTACCTGCTGACTAAATTTTTCAAATGAACTTTTTCTTGCTGGTGTATATATTTTACACACAAACTAATTAATATTAGGATATTATATATCCTAATTCTGTGTATGTCCAGTTCTCATGCTTACATGGCCATTGTAGGTGCTTTCAGTGGTGGACTGTGTCAGCATTGGCACTGGTGTTCTGACACCATTCTAGCACAGCTAGCATGAACATTTTCAGCCATTTGTGCTATCTTCTAGATCTAGATCTTCTGTGGAATTGGCTTTGACAAAACCTGCCATTTGGTGATGCTCTGACTCACTGGATAGTGCAGGTATTAGTGACCACTATATACTGTTAAGTTGTGCTAAATGTATTGAGAGGATCTTCAGGATGAGCACAAGGGTCAGTTTTGATTTTATTCCATTTTTGTGCACTTTTTTACTATATTGAATGAGACTGGAGTATAAATTGTAGTTTTTCGACTACCCATATGAGATCATCCATAGTCCTTGGATATCTGTGTGGTACCATCCACTGCTCTTGTGATTATAATACATGTATATTTTGAATTTTACCTATAACATCAAGGTTTGGAGGCCTGCATGATTTCAGTGTACACTAGTGTATACTAGAAAAGTTTTTGCACTTTCAGTGCAAAAGTCTAAATGTGATGTGCATAGATGTTGATTTCACATCAGTTTATGAGATCTGACCATGTTACTGTTTTATAGGCAACATTTCTTTGTTCCAGAATATTATCCTCTTTGTTGGTGACTGTGGTTGGTCAAGTGCAAGTATAACCTAATTTCATCCATGTATTTTCTGCATTGCCTGAGTTTCATCATCAAAAAAGATTAGTAAGCCTGTTCTAGAAGCAGCTATGCAAGCTCAAGTGATGAAGCCACCTCCATCATGCTTAACTGATGAGCTAATTTGTTATGGATTTCCCTTTTTTTTTCTTTTCTCCACACTTTGGTCTTTCCATTACTTTGGTAGAGATTTGCCTTGGTTCCAGAACTTTTGTGGCCATGCTCTGTATTTCTTACATTTCTTTGTAAGGTTTTCAACCTCTCTACCTCCGTCTCACAGATGTACAATGTACTAGGTGTACTACTTATTCCTCCTCCTCCTCCTAGGATCAGTAATTATTTCTTTGGTCTTGTCTGCATTTAAGGAGAGAATTTTGATGACACCAGGCCATCATTCCTGCTACCTCTCTACTGTATGATGTTTCCTCTCCACCAGTGATCAGTCCATTGACTGTGGTGTCATCCGTGAACTTTATGGTTCTGGTGTTGGTCTGGAAGGCCATGCGGTCATAGGAAAAAGGGTGTACAGCTCAGAATGGAGAGGGTCTTGGTGCTGCTGGCCTTGCCACATCTGCAGTGGTGTAATGTCTCTACAGCCTTGGTCTGTAATGTTTCTTAGCTTGTCTGATTGATTTGCATAGGTTGTATCTTTGTGTTTCTCAGTGTCACCTGAGTCAAATGCAGTGAAACGAGCACATAGCATGGCCCACACCTTGGAATGGTTTGAAGGTTTATCAATGTGATGGATCTTACTTCATTTTGTGGGAATAATGTTCTCAGTGCATGTGCTCCAAGTCCACGGTCAACTCTCAGAGCAGCAGTTTTAAACACACTCCGGTTTGTACTCAAAATAGATGCTGAAGCACGTACTCTGATTCTTCAGTCCACACTTTTACGGTTTTACTTACTGGGTGGCTTGCTTGAGTTGTCTGTAGGCTGAGTAGAGGAACACTGAGGTGTGGTCTGACTGTACAAGTGTGGCTGGGGCAGCACCTTGTGGATGTCTTTCACGTCGCTGTACACTTGGTCGAGTATGTTATCCTTCCTTGTCGGAAGGTACACATGTTGGTGGTACATGGGGAGGATGTTCCTGAGGAAGTTTCCTGCCTGCTAATGGCGTCATGCAGAATCTCCAGCATGGTCACATGACCGCCCTCTGATGTATTGAAAACAGCTAGCAGAAACGCATCACTGAATTCCTTTGGCAGATAAAAGGGTCTGCACTTCACCATTAAGGGTTCAATGTCCGCTAAACAGTGCTTTTCAACAACATGCACATCCCCACACCATCTGTTGTTAACATACATGCAGACACCACCATCTCTGGTTTTTCCTGAGGCGTATGTGCAGTCTCCATGGAGAATGGTGTGTGTGGGCAGGAGAGCCAAATCTGGTGCTTTGTCTGAGAGCCAGGTTTGTGTGAAATTAAGAGCACATAATTCCCTTATGTCATGCTGAGTTGTAGTTCTGGTTCAAAGCTTTTTCATCTTATTTTTGAGTGAGTATTTCTGTCAGCGAGGGGTCAGTCATCAGGAGGTGTAGTCGGCATGATGTGCAGGCTTGAGTGGGTAGCATCCTCTATGGTTCATGGGCTCTCTGAAAAGCAAAGAAATACAGAATAAAAAAAAGAAAGTGACTACTCACGTTAGAGAGTGAGGAGAAGAAAGCAGAGACAGCAGTGTTGCTGATTGGTCCGCCACTGGCACTGCCTAAACTCCTCTCCACAGACACACAGACATATGCTGGAATGGCACTTTCTCCTCAGCACTTTTGCGGGAGTTGTGCGAGGAGTGCTTGCTGTCTTTCTGTGGGTGGCTGTGAGAGACCTGCTGCCACAGGATGTTAGAAGTAAGTCCTTTCAGATTAAGGGAGATGTGTTGATGTCTTTCAATTAAATAGAAACATAATATCCATGTAAACCTTTCTGTATGATTGCTTTTGTTATCAGGATCCACACCTGTCTTGTGCTTGTCTGTTTGAGGCACAGTGTGCTCTTTGCAATAAAATATTCAAGTATGAAAACAGTTAATTTTACCCGTTTTAATCTATTTGAAGTAATTATGAGGTTTTTGTTTCGTGTCATGAGCTATTCATGTAATAATTTTATCATGATGCTGATGTAGGTTGTGTAGGGCTTGCTACTGTTTTACTTGTCACCTTACAGTACACCCAGAACATAACCTTGTTTACTTCAAAGTCAAAAGTCAAAGAAGCTTTGTCACTTCAACAATATATAGCTGATGCGGTACATGGTGAAATGAAACGTTCCTCCTGGACCAGAGGTGCTACACAAAACAAAAACGAAGGACAAAGTGATGCGGACAAACAGAGCTAAACTATACATAACAAGGTGCTGAAAAAAACATACAAAGTGCAAAGAATGACTAGACACTGCAGACAAGACACATAACTCTGACTGTTTGCAAAAAGATACAGGGTTGGGGACAGTAACTGTGTATCTGTTTATCTGTATAACTACTTTTCTGCTGCTAACACTCAGTGTTCTTATATATTTTAAATATTAAAGTGACGCCTGCATGTTAACAAGATCAAGTGTGGGTGTGTGTATATATGTGTGTCTGTGTTCAACTCTATTGTCCAGTTGTGTGAGCGCAAGATGGAGGGTTGTGCTGATGGCATCGTTCGTGGAGCGATTTGGACGATAAGCAAACTTCATGGGGTCTAGTGATGGTGGCAGCAGGTTCTTGATGTGCCTCATGACGAGCCTCTCGAAGCACTTCATGATGATGGGTGTGAGTGCAACGGGATGATAGTCATTGAGACAGGACACTGGAGACTTCTTCGGCACGGGGATGATGGTGGTGGTCTTTAGGCACTTTGGGATGATGGCACTGCTCAGGGAGATGTTGAAGATGTCAGTGAAGACATTTGCTAGCTGTTCTGCACATTCCCTGAGCACTCTGCCAGGAATGTTGTCTGGTCTAGCAGCTTTCTGTGGGTTAACTCGGCGTAGAGTTTTTCCTCATGTCAGTCGTGGTGAGAGAGCACCTGGTCCTCCAGAGGAGGGATGGTCTTCCTTGCTGTCACGTCATTCTGTGCCTCAAACCGAGCATAGAAGCTGTTCAGCGCATATGGACAGGAGGCATCACTGTCACAGGCAGGTGAAGCTGGCCTGTAGTTGGTGATGGACTGGATACCTTGCCACATGCGCCAAGTGTCACCGCTGCTCTGGAAGTGGCCATGGATTCTCTGGCAGTGTGCATGCTTTGCTTCCCTGAAGGCTCGAGACAGTTTAGCCCGTGCTGTTCTTAGGGCATCCTTGCAGCCTCCCTGAACATGTCCCAGTCAGTGCACTCAAAACAGTCCTGAAGAGCAGAGATGGCTCTTGCTGGCCAGGTTTTCACCTATTTCAGAACCGGTTTAGAGCATCTGACGAGTGGTCTGTATGCTGGAATTAGCATAGCCAAGATGTGGTCTGAGTAGCCGAGGTGGGGGTGGGGCTCCACACGATATGCTCCGGGAATATTTGTGTAAACAAGATCGAGCGTGTTCATGCCTCTGGTTGCAAAGTCCACATACTAATGGAATTCAGGGAGAACAGACTTGAGATTTGCATGATTGAAATCTCATAATAAACAGTCCGTCGGGGTGAGCATTCTGCAGCTTACTAGTAGCTCTGTACAGCTCACACAGAGCCTCCTTAGCATTAGCGCTGGGGGGAATGTACACTCTGACAATGAATATGGTGGTGAATTCCCATGGTAAATAAAATGGTCTTCATCTAACAGTCACAAATTCCACTAGCGATGAACAGTAGTTTGAAACAAGCACAGAGTTCTTGCACCATTCCGCGTTGTTGTAGACACACAAGCCACCCCCGTGAGTGTTACCGCACAGAGCTGCATTTCTGTTGGCACGAAACGCAGTTAGTCCGTGTAGCTGAATTGGGGTGTCTGGAACTTTGTCACTGAGCCACGTCTCCGTAAAAACAAACAAACGCAGCAGTCTCTGTACTCACGCCGTGTAGTTCGCTGGAGTCGGATGTACCAGTTTATTGTTTAGGGAGCAGACATTGGACAGAAGTATGGAGGGAAGTGCCGGCCGGCTAGGGTTTGTTTTTAGCCTAGCATGGACACGCGCCCGTTTTCCGTGCTTCACCACCATCTCGAGAGTGAGGAACCCCAAAAAGTGACTGCCGATTTTCCATCTGCAGGCAGTGAGTCATGATCCATCTGCACAGCAACATATCTTGTCTCTAAATTTGCTGATTAGCCTGGATAAGTTATGTGCAAAAGTGAAAACAATAAATGCTATTCTTGCATAGTTTCCTTTCCTCTTGTTAAGATGTTAAAAAATGCATGTAGGACCAGGGCTATTGCACTGTCAGTGGAGATATCTTTTTTTCCTTTTTTTCCAAGTAGACAAACTGCAAAGGGGCCCAGGTTCATTGGTAGGGAGGATAGATGAAATCCTTGACTAGACCGTCCAAGAACTTTATCGCTATTAAATATGAATTCATTAATGTTTAATTCATTAAGTCATTAATTCATACTGAAGCAGATGTTTTTGATATGGGGCAACTGTGTATTTCTTTAGGCATGTAGAAACAATGGCTTGTGGCAGGGACAGGTTTAATTTGTTGGTGAATACTGGAGCTAGCTTGTCAGCAAAGGTCTTTTAATACATGCCCTTAGTTACTGTCTGGTCCAGCAGGATTCTGTATATTCACCTTAATCAAGGCTGTCCTGACATCACATTCCATGACTCTTGCTGGGTATTGCCCTCTGTCAGCAGCAGCATCTTTTAATGAATGAACTACAGTTTTCTGCTTTAGCTTGGTAGCTAGTGCTAGTCCAATCATTAATGGAAATGCCAGAGATTTCAGCATCAGTGTCTCAGTGAATTTGCATTTTAAAGTGTTCAGCCCTCTCCACATGCTCCTGATGCATGACTAAGCCAACTTTCTGAATTAATGCAAAGATGTAGATTTACATTTGTTCTTAAACTTTGAATAGCAGTGATTTTGTCTAGCAGATTCCTCTTGGAGGGTGAAAGCTGTAATATGTTGGTAAACACTCACCATTACCTTTTTATGGTTTGTCCTGGGTTTGCCCTATGATTAGTGTGGCATTCTTGTTAGCAACCTGCTGGGTGTTTAGTGCCTCATAAAGCTCCAACAGCAGGCTAACTTTATCTTTCACAGAACCAGAGTGAGATATTAGAACAGCATCGTTGCATCACTTACTGCTATAAGATGCACTTTTGCAACCATTTTTTTTAATCCTGCTGCTGCTGCCATTCCATCTGTGCAACAAGCAGAAAAGGACTTAGAAAAGGACTCCATCCCTCAATGGGTTAATTAATTTGGTTTTCAATTACCATTGTCACACCATTTTGATGTGTAATGTTTTATTTTATATATATATATATATATATATATATATATATATATTGTCATACCATTTTGTTCTCAACAAATTAAACAATATTACACACTGAACAGCCATAACATTATCCTGCTGAAAGAGGCCACAGCCATCAGGGAATACCTTTTCCATGAAAGGGTGTACATGGTCTGCAACAATGCTTAGGTAGGTGTGATGTGTCAAGGTAACATCCACATGGATGGCAGGACCCAAGGTTTCCCAGGAGAACTTTGGCCAAAGCATGACACTGCCTCCGCTAGCTTGTCCAAGACCATTTTATTTCCCATAGGTGCATCCTGGTGCAATATGTTCCCCAGTTAAGCGACACACATGCACCTGGCCAACCATGTGATGTAAAAGAAAACGTGAATCATCAGACCAGGTCACCTTCTTACATTGCTACGTGGTCCAGTTCTAGTGCTCACGTGCCCATTGCGTTTTTGGTGGTTCATGGAGGTCAGCATGGGCACCCTGACTGGTCTGCGGCTATGCAGCCCCATATGCAACAAACTGTGATGCACTGTGCATTCTGATGCCTTTCTATCAGAACCAGTATTAACTTTTTCAGCAATTTGAGCAACAGTAGCTCGTCTGGTGGATCGGACCACATGGGCCAGCCTTTGCTCCCCACTTGCATCAATAAGCCTTGGTCACCTATGACCCTGTCAACTGTTCACCACTGTTCCTTCCTTAGACCACTGTTGCTAGATACTGACCACTACAGACCAGGAATACCCCACAGGAGCTGCAGTTTTGGAGATGCTCTGATCCAGTCGTTTAGCCATCACAATTTGGCCCTTGTCAAACTCGCTCAAATCGTTATGCTTGCCCTTTTCTTCTGCTTCTAACACATCAACTTGGAAGACAAAATGTTCACTTGCTGCCTAATATATCCCACCCACTAACAGGTGCCTTGATGAGGAGATAATCAGTGTTATTCACTTCACCTGTCAGTGCTCAGAATGTTATGGCTGATCTGTCTAGCAACCACAATTTGATCATCAACTTTGAGGACAAAATGTTCACATGCTGCCTAATATATCCCACCCATGATAACATTATGACCACTGACAGGTGAAGTGAATCATTATACTCTTCCCATATACACATCTTCAGTCAAATTTACAAGGCATTTTGTACCTGGTCTGTCACATTTGAGTATAATATTGCATTAGAGGTGCCTCGTAAGTAGTAATTTATCATATAATCAGGCCATTTTGTATTGGAGAATTTATTACAGATGAGAAATTCTTCTAATTTTCCCAACAATAAATTTGATCAATTACATACACATTTTATATGTATTTATTTGAGACTGCAAGTAATACAGTGTGCTAAAAGAAATATTCCAATTTACATGTTTAAGCCAGAGGTCATCATTTTTTTAAAAATCTTATTGATCCTTCATTAAATATCTTCACACTGAACTCTGAGTTATAAGGAGGCATGGACTTTGGATATTGGCAGTCCTTTTTCAAACAAGGTTTGAAAGAGACTGTCCAGGATTTCAACACTGAAGAAAAATGAACTCTTAGCAAGTTAAAATATCTTGAATCGAGTCAAACGTATCTACTGTTCCTATATCTACAGTGCTGTGAAAGTAATTTTTCAATGATATTTTTTTTTTGCATATTTGACAGACTTAAATGATTCAGAACATATCAGAAGCAGATTTTAATATTGCACAAAGATATCCTGAGCAAATACAAAATGCAGTTTTTAAATCATTTCATTTATTAAGGGAATAAAGCTGTGCAAACCTTCCTGGCCCTATGTAAAAAATTAATTGCTTCCTATACCTAATAACTGGTTGTGCCACCCTTGGCGGCAACAACTGCGATCAAGCATTTGCGATAACTGGCAATGAGTCTTTCATATCGCTGTCAAGAAATTTTCTTCTTTGCAGAATTGTTTTAATTCAGCCACACTGGAGGGTTTTCAAACATAAACGGCCTGTTTAAGGTCATGCCACAGCATATCAATTAGATTTATGTCTGTGTTTCAGATCACTGTCCAAGTGCACTTGAACTTGAGGTCATGAACTGATGGCCAGACATTCTTCTTCAGGATTTTCTGGTAGAGTGTAGAATTGCTCCATCAATTATGGCATGTCATCCAGGTCCTGAAGCTGCAAAGCAGCCCCAAACCATTACATTGCCATCACCATGTTTTACTGTTGGTATGATGTTCTTTTTATTAAATGCTGTGTTAGTTTTACACCAGATGTAACGGGACACACATTCTAAAAAATTCAACTTTTGTCTCATTAGTCTACAGAATATTTGCCTAAAAGGATACTCAAGATGTGAGATGAGATTCAAGATCCAAAGCGTTTGTCATATGCACAGTGAGATAACAAGTTTCCCTGTACAATGAAGTTCTTTCTTTGCTGTCCACAATGCTGTCCAAGCTTTTACTTGTCCACAAGTACAAAAAACTATGTAAAAAAATTTAAATTAAAATAAATATCAAACACACATAAATACAAACATAATTAAAAAGTAAAAAAATAAACTATGGAGCAGAATTAGATATAGACTATGTTAATATAGAAATACAGACTGTTATCTGTATGTGTAAGTATAGGCATTGGTGGCTCAGTGGTAGGTTGCTCGCCTATCATGCGGAAGGCCCGGGTTCGGTTCCCAGCCAATGCCTCAACCCCAGCCACTGGATGCAGTGCCGGTCCCAAGCCCGGAAAAATGGGAGGGTTGCGGCAGGAAGGGCATCCGGCGTAAAACCTGTGCCAAGTTGTTGTGCGGACCAGTTGGTACGCTGTGGCGACCCCGAACAGGGAGCAGCCGAAAGCAACTTCTATCTGTATGTGTAAGTATACAAATTTACTGATGTGTAAAACCATATTACTGTAGTATGTGCAAAAATTGAATACAACTGTAGATAGTAATAGCAGCTGTAGATGGTAATAGCAGCAGCAGTAACATTAACAATGCAATTGTAATGCAACTGTGGATAATAAAAAATGTTAACATTTAACAATTTGTAGTGAGATGCAGCTACTTGATATAATAACAGCAGTAATATTAACATGTGCAATATGAAGAGGAGCAATTTAGTTCAGCTGATCTATGAGAGATGAAAGTAGTCTGTGTCCTGGCTACCTGTTTAAAAGTCTAATGGCTGTCTAATGGAAAGAAGGAGTCCCTTTATCTGGAGGTCCTGCATTTCACACTCCTGTACCTCCGTTCTGAGGGTAGGAGTGTGAATAGTCCATGTTGGGGATGGGTGGGGTCCTTAAGGATGGAGGCAGCACTCCTGTGGACTCTGCAGTGGTAAATGGTCTGCAGAGAGGGCAGTGGAGCCCTGATTGTCTTCAAATGTTTCCGGTCCCTCATAGTAGTGTTGCCATACCACACGGTGATGCAGTTGGCCAAGACACTCTCAATAACACAGCTGTAGAAGTTGTTGAGGATCTTAAGTGGCATGCCAAACTTCCTCAGCCTTCTCAGGAAGTACAGCCGCTGTTGTGCCTTCTTAACCAGCTGGATGGTGTTGAGTGTCCATGTGAGGTTCTCACTGATGTGGACCCCCAGGTACTTAAAGCTGCTCACTGATGAGTTCTCCTCTTGAAGCTGGTGGGTATGGTGCTCTGAATGAGGGAGAGGTAGAAGATGGAGGTGAGTACATCAGCCAGCTCTGTAGCACAAGCTCTGAGGGCCTGCCCAGAAATGTTGTCTGGCCCCGCTGCCTTGCGCGGGTTGATCTTCCTCAATGCTCTGTGTACCACAGCTGATGATAGAGTAGGAGGGGAGAAAGGGGGTTGGGTGGTCGCAGTGTCTTGTGTGTGCCTCCACTCGGTGTTGTCGCTGGAGGTCTCAACGTGGTCGTAGAAGGTGT
Organism: Hemibagrus guttatus; assembly: GCA_033459395.1. NCBI lineage: Eukaryota > Metazoa > Chordata > Actinopteri > Siluriformes > Bagridae > Hemibagrus > Hemibagrus guttatus. The sequence continues at coordinate 9,084,534 of JAUCMX010000002.1, read as the reverse complement.
TGAGGTCATCTGGCAGGCTGTTTGAGGAGCTGATAGTAGTGCTCGTGGTGGGCCTGTAGTCTGTGATGTGCTGCAGGCCTTGCCACGTCCGCCTGGCATCAGAATTAGAGTAAAAACTATCCAGCTTCTCTCTATACTGTCTCTTGGTCACTGTAATGGCTTTTCTCAGTCCGTACTTAGCAGCTTTGTACTATGTCTCATTGCCAGAAGTAAATGCAAATGATCAAACACGCAGCATGTGGCTTCTGATTGGGGAACTTCCTGACTTGTATGGTGGGTATGATGTTATCAACACAAGTGCTAATGTACCCAGTCACATACTCAGCATAATTCTATATTCTGACAGAAGAGTCCTCCCAAGTTGCTGCAGTTTTAAATACATTCCAGTCTGTCAGAGCAAAACAGTCCAGCAAGGTCCCCTCAGACTGTGGGGTCCAGAGCTTAACCGGTTTGGTGACAGGGTTTGTTTGAGTCTTTGTCTGTAAGCCGGGTACAAGAACAAGGAGGTGGGCTGATTGTCCAAAGTGGGGGTAGGGTGCAGCCCTGTATGCACCACGTATGTTACTGTAAACATTGTCCAGAGTGTTATTATCATGGGTGGGAATTTCCACATGTTGGTGATTATTTGGGAAGTACAGTCTGTAAACTGCACTGATTATAAAGTCACCAGTGGCAATAAAAACAGCATTAGGATGACCCCTTTCTAATGTACTGAAAACATTGTGGAGCTTGTCGAGCACGGCTGTGGAGTTGGCTCGTGGAGGAATGTAAACAGCAGCCATGAACACAGCAGTAAATTCCCTTGGCAGATAGTAGGGACGGCATTTCAGCAATAAAAACTCCACCTCTGGTGAGCAGTGCTTATAAACAGTCTGTATATCCCCACACCATGAATTGTTGATAAACATACACACACCTCCCCTTTTAGCCTTACCCGGAGGATGCAGTCTGGTCGCCTCGGTGTATGGAGTGAGTCTGTAGCTGAACAGAGAATTCCGGGACTTTGTCTGAGAGCCAGGTCTCAGTAAAAATTACAGTGCAGCGCACTCTTACTTCCCCTTGTGATGTAATCCTTTCTCTCAGCTCATCCAGTTTGTTTTCCAGAGATTGCACGTTTGCTAACAGGAGGCTGGGTAGCAGTGGCCAGCTAGCACGGGCTTTTAGCCTAGCATGGAGCCATCCGCTCTTGCCTTGCTTGCGTCGCCGTTCCCAGAGCACTCTCCTTGAGTCAGCTTCCTCACTCGAGCTTGGTGCTTTGGGGCCTTCCTGGGGTTGTTGAATTAGTTGCGGGAGCAGTTAATGATTTGTAGCTCAAGAGGTATAAAACCGGTAAATTTAAAATGGTTGGCTGAATTGGCGATGTCCAGTAATGCCTGTCTATTGTATTGTTAGCAGTGCACTGCAGTAGAAACAACAAACAAACAAAAAAAGAAGAAAAAGCCAGCATTCAAGAGCGGAGCAAGCAAACACGTCTGCCTCAGGGGGTGCCATGATGCTTTGAGCCTTTACTTTTTAAAAAAAAAATTTCACAAAGGGCCAGGTAGGTTTCGACAGCTTTTTTCTCTTAATAAGTGAAATCATTTTATGAAAATTGCATTTTGTATTTACTTGGATTGTCTTTGTGTAATATTAAAATTTGTTTGATCTCAATCATTTTACTGTATCAAATATTCCATTCCATTGTCTGTACTGCTCATCTGAACTATCATCGGGTCATGGGGAGCCTGTGCCTCAGGCGTCATCAGGCATCAAGACGGGATACACCCTGGACGTAGTGCCAACCCATCGCAGGGCACACGCGCGCACACACACACTCATTCACTCACACAATCACACACTACGGGCAATTTAGAGACTCCAATCAGCCTAGAAGCATGTCTTTGGACTGTGGGAGGAAACTGGAGCACCCGGAGGAAACCCATCAAGCATGGGGAGAATATGCAAACTCCACACACACAGTGAGCAGGAGTGAGAATCGAACCCTGGACGCTGGAGGTGTGAAGCGAACATGCTATGCACTAATATCAAATATGCAAAAAAGATAAATACTTTTTCACAACATTGTAGTATCTTGCACTCACCTGCCAGCGGTCACCTATCATTATAAAATCTTCCAACCAGGGACGACGAAGGCTTTCACATACACTATATTGCCAAGGGATGTCTTCCTTTAAATGCACATGAATTTTAATTACATCCCATTCTTAATCCATAGGGTTTAATATGGAGTTGGCCTGCACTTTGTAGCTATAACAGCTTCAACTCTTCTGATAAGACTTTCCGCAAGGTTCAGGAGTGTGTTTATGGGAATTTTTGGATGAGTGTATGCTAAAGAGACAGGAGGAGCGCAGAAAGTTATGTGACACTTCTGCGTGTCCTAATTAGTACATCACAACCACAATAGATTCTCATTAAGTTGAAACTTGAGCTAATCTGAAGGCCACAATGTTTGGAGGTCTGTAGCTACTGACTCTGCAGAAAGTTGGCAACTTCTTTGCACTGTGTGCCTCAGCATGTGCTGACCCCCCACTCTGATTTTACTTGGCCTACCGCTCTGTGGCTGAATTGCTGCTGTTCCCAATTTCTTTATTTCCACTTTATAATACCACTAACAGTTGACCATGGAATATTTAGTAGTGAGGAAATTTCATGAATGGTTTTATTGCACAGGTGGCAGCCTATCATGGTACCATGCTTGAATTCAAATGTTTGTAGAAGCAGTCTGCATGCCTAGGTGCTTGGTTTTTATATACCTGTGGTCATGGAAGTGATTAGAACACCTGAATTCAATGATTTGGAGGGGTGTCCCAAAACCTTTGGCAATATAAGTGTATGTCTTCGGAGGCACTTGAAGTCTGTGGGAAGGAGGAGGAAGGTGACTCCACCTAACACTACCCAACCACCTACTCAATCTCTGTGTCCTGCACCACTGTGAGATTTTCCATGCAAGTTTAAAACAACTGCCAACAAAACAGTTCATAGTACAGCATGATGTGGCTGGACCCTTCTTTGTACTTCAAAACAAGATTTCTACTATATTTTCTTCTGGAACAAACCGAACAAAGGATCATTCCTTGGCTTACAAATCACATGGCGCTATTCATATTTTTGCATATAAAACAAGTACATATTTTAGAAGGTAAGGTGTAGAAATGTTGTTAGCTAGATTTTTTTGCTGTACTATAGAAACTATATAAAAGTTCCCATTTTGAACATTCACACCAACTAAAATTTAAGATATTGTGCAAAACTCTTCGGGTTTTGGGGTCATCCGTTCTAGGGGAAGAGAGCTGGTTTGCTCAAATAGTTGTGATTAATGAGGTTCTGAGGATGTCTGCAATGGTTTGGGTGTGGTCATACATAAGTGGGGAGTTTAAGGTCTATCTCTCTCTGTCTCTGTCTCTCTCTCTCTCTCTCTCTCTCTCTCTCTCTCTCTCTCTCTCTCTCTCTCTCTCTCTCTCTCTCTCTCTCTCTCTGTGTGTAGAGTTACACATACTAGTTCTGAGATAAAAGGGATCTTTAGCACTTCTGCTCTCTGGATCTGCTTGATCCATCCTGAGGCCGACTTCTGGCTGTAGTTCTCATTACTTGGAAACCACTCCAAGCTGCTGAGGAGATGGTACCACTTATAAACCATGATGACCTGCATTTCACATTCAGAGGGATTGTAGTTGAGCTGAATGAATGGGCTTGTTTCTTTTTAGGTATGTGTTTGTGTTATTGTTTTATATTGAAATTACAAATCAAAAAGACCTTTTCTATAAAAAATTGATGAATTAGCATATCGTTTTTTTAAATGAGAAAATGTATATTACTTTACCTACTTGAGCTACCACTGCCCCAAACACTTTTTTTTACATTCTGTGCTTAGTTCCTTGCCATATCCAAGTTTTGTTTTCTCTGGATTCCTCCCACCCCCTTAAAATCATGCCACTAAGTTGACTGGAAGATCAGTTGACCTTAGGTATGAATGTGTGTACATGGTGCCTATGATGGACTGGAATCCCATTCAGGGTTTATTCCTGTATGATTGTTTAAAGTGTCCATCTCATGGAACAGTAAATTCAATGTTAATAGTTTATTGAATGTTTGGCTATGATATTTAAGCTCTGGTTTATTTTGTTTGTTTCAAGATTCAAAGCATTTATTGTCATGTGTACAGTGAGGAAACAAGTTTCCCTGTACAATGAAATTCTTTCTTTGCTGTCCATAGTGAATGCCAGACAAGTACAAAAACTATTTAAAAAAAACACACAGGCATAAATACACACACAAACATAAAAATAAAACTGTGCAGCAGAATTAGATATAGACTGTTATCTGTATGTGCAAGTGTATAATGTTGACTTGTGTTGTAAAAATATTTACTTATGTACAAAACAATATTACTGTAATATGTGCAAAAATTTTAAAACTAGATACTAATAGCAGCAGCAGTAATGTGCAAATTGAATGCAACTGTATTGAATTGTATTGTTTGTATTGAATTTATAGTTTATTGGCCTTTTTAACAGTGCCATATGGCACTGAAATTGATAATTGTTGCATTACTTGAATTAAATTCAATTTGAAACATCTCTGTTCTGTTAATCAGATTAATCAGTTTCATGTTTGTGTATAAACAGAGATGCAGTGCAGTTGTAGTGCTTTCATGTTATTCTGTTCTATTCTATTCTATAATGACCAATTAATGTTAAGAATATAATGTTAAAAATGTGTAATAATGTAAAAATACAAAATTTACATACAGTGGTTCTTGAAAGTTTGTGCACCCTTTACAATTTTCTATATTTCTGTACAAAGGAGGTTCTCACCCAAGATTTGGCCCCACCCATCAACCCTTTGATGCAGTGCAGTTGTCCTGTCCCCTTAGCAGAAAAACACCATAATGCAAACCATAATGTTTCCACCTCCATTTTTGACGGTGGGGATGGTGTTCTTGGGGTCATAGGCAGCGTTCCTCCTCTTCCAAACACGGCGAGTTGAGCTGATGCCAAAAAGCTCGAATTTGGTTTCATCTGACCACAACACTTTCACCCAGTTCTCCTCTGAATCATTCAGATGTTCATTGGCAAACTTCAGAAGGGCCTGTACGTGTGCTTTCTTGAGAAGAGGGACCTTGCAGGATTTCAGTCCTTCACGGCATAGTGTGTTATCAATTGTTTTCTTGGTGACTATGGTCCCAGCTACCTTGAGATCATTGACAAGATATTCCCGTGTAGTTCTGGGCTGATTCCTCACCGTTCTCATGATCATTGAAACTCCACGAGGCGAGATCTTGCATGGAGCCCTAGACCGAGGGAGATTGACAGTTATTTTGTGTTTCTTCCATTTGCGAATAATCGCACCAACTGTTGTCACCTTCTCTTCAAGCTGCTTGATGATGGTCTTGTAGCCCATTCCAGCCTTGTGTAGATCTACAATCTTGTCCCAGACATCCTTGGACAGCTCTTTGGGCTTGGCCATGGTGGAGAGTTTGGAATCTGATTGCTTCTCTGGACCAGTGTCTTTTATACAGGTAACAAGCTGAGTTTAGGAGCACTCCCTTTAAGATTCTCAGCTTGTTACCTGTATAAAAGACACCTGGGAGCCAGAAATCTTGCTGATTGATAGGGGATCAAATACTTATTTCACTCATTAAAATGAAATAACAGATCGATTTATAACTTTTGAAATGCATTTTTCTGGATTTTTTTCTTGTTATTCTGTCTCTCACTGTTCAAAGAAACCTACCATTAAAATTATAGACTGATCATTTCTTTGTCAGTGGGCAAATGAACAAAATCAGCAGGGGATCAAATTATTATTATTTTTTCTCACTGTATTAGCTGGCAGAACCATTGTTATTAACCATTATAGAATTCCCATTATTAATGGTACAATAAATAAACAGAGTCCCGTGAGTTTTAGATTTAGAATTCAGACCAGTCTAGTAGTTTTTACTTTAAAGATTATAGGAATAAATAAAACATGTAAACCTCATCTATCAAAAGTTTTTAAACTATAAAAAAGTTTTTTCCTGCAAATTTATATAAGCTTTTAATTTTGTAGGGACAAATTTTATTTATTTATTTATTTATTTATTTATTTATTTATTTATTTGCAGTGGAACTTCAGCATACAAACTTAATTCATTCTGGAGATGAGTTCTTAAGGCAAAAAATTTGTATTGAAAAATTTTTCCATAAGAAATAATGTAAATGCAGATAATCCTTTCCAGCCACCCAAAAATATTACCAATATTACGAATACAATGCATATGTAAACTGCTTACAAGGAACTGACCCAAGCCAAGCAGGAAGTCATGTCACCAAGCTTGGGCTAAAAATAGAACAGACCACCCATGCCACCAATCTGTCAACAGCATCAAAAAAAAAGAAGCTCAAAATGTCATTTTTGAACGCATGCTGAAGGCAACATTGGTATCGTGAATTGACACGTTCGAAACAGCTTTCGCTGAAAGCTGAAAAGGAAAAAAAAAAAACAGTAACAGTTGTAAACTTTCTTCTCAACACGGTTTCGCTTGGCTTTCCACTGACTGAAGTTTTGAATGACTCCCAGACGTACGCGCAACTTCACAGGCGTTCGGTTCATTCGTATGCCGAAAATACGTAGTATGCCGATGCAAATTTCTAAAAATTTCAATTCTTAAGGCGAAAATTCATATGGGAGGGCATTCGTATGCCGAGGTTCCACTGTGTTTATTCAATGGAGTCACTGAATACCTCAAATGCAGATTGTTAATATTCAGTTATGATGTGAAAAACACAAAGCACAGACATAATTATATTGGTTATTTATTTATATTTTTAAATGTGTGTGGATTCAGTGGAGTGGAGTTGTTTATTAGGGCTGTTTAATGTTGTCATGTTTTATTATTCTTTATTGCCATTTCCGCTCACAGACTCTAGAGGAGCCTGCATACCTGACTGTTGGCACTGACGTGAGTGCCAAGTACCGTGGGGCTTTCTGCGAGGCCAAGATTAAGACTGCCAAGAAACTTGTCAAGGCCAAGGTAAGCCATTACTCTGAAAAACAGGGCTGAATTATATGAGGGGTAAAAGTTACATTTATTAAGTTAATTTAGTAACAATGCATACAAAGTGAATGCACATGATTTAGGTGAATCAAGGTTATTAAAAATGCAAGCATATTAAAAATTAAGTAACAAACAAGCTAAAATTCAAAGATACATTTACATTTACATTTCTGGCATTTGGCAGACGCTCTTATCCAGAGCGACGTACAAAAGTGCTTTAGTTCTCAGTCACTGAATACATTAACACTGGTTCAATAAGACACAACTTGGGATACCATTAGCCTAACACTGAGTTGGGTTTTTTTTTTTTTTTTTTTTTTTTTGCAAAATATTACGTAAACTGGAAAAATAAGAGCTAGTTTAAGTACTTCAGGAAGAGGTAAGTCTTCAGTTGCCGTTTGAAGACAGTCAGAGACTCGGCCGTACGGATACCTAGGGGAAGTTCATTCCACCACCTCGGTGCCAGAACAGAGAAGAGTCTAGATGTATACCTACCTTTTTCCCTGAGAGATGGTGGGACCAGTCGAGCAGTGCTAGTGGATCTGAGTAAGCGAGGTGCAGTGCGAGAAGTGACGAGAGCTTTGAGGTAAGATGGCGCTGGTCCATTCTTGGCTTTGTAGGCAAGCATTAGTGTTTTGAATCTGATGCGTGCAGCTACCGGAAGCCAGTGGAGGGAACGCAGCAGTGGGGTGGTGTGGGAGAACTTGGGCAGGTTGAAAACAAGTCGTGCAGCTGCATTTTGGATCATTTGCAGTGGGCGAATTGCGTTCAGAAGTAGACCTGCCAGAAGAGAGTTGCAGTAGTCCAATTTCGAGATGACCAGAGATTGAACAAGCACCTGAGTAGCCTGTGTGGATAGAAATGGCCAAATCCTTCTGATGTTGTACAGAAGAAACCGACATGAGCGTGTCACATTAGTGACATGGGAAGAAAAGGATAGTTGATTGTCCATGGTTACCCCAAGGTTGCGAGCAGAGGCTGTAGGGGAAATCATGGAGTTGTTCAGAGATATCGCGAGGTCTTGGGCTGGGGATGGATCACCTGGAATTATCAGCAGCTCGGTTTTGCTGGGATTGAGTTTCAGCTGATGGGCAGTCATCCAAGATGAAATGTCCGCCAGACACGCCGAGATCCGAGCAGAAGCCGTGGTATCTGAGGGAGGGAAGGAGAAGATAAGTTGTGTGTCATCAGCATAGCAGTGGTATGAAAAGCCATGTGAGGATATAACTTTGCCAAGAGAGTGAGTATAGAGGGAGAAAAGGAGAGGACCAAGCACTGAGCCTTGCGGGACACCAGCCGAGAGTCTGCGTGGAGCAGATGTCAATCCCTTCCATGTTACCTGATATGAGCGACCATCCAGGTAGGAAGCAAACCATTCCCATGTTGTTCCACAAATTCCAAGACTCCTGAGGGTGGACAAGAGAGTCTTGTGGTTTACTGTGTCAAATGCTGCAGACAGGTCGAGGAGGATGAGGACCGATGACAGTTTGGCTGATCTAGCAGCATGTAGTTTCTCAGTGACTGCCAAAAGGGCAGTCTCAGTGGAATGTGCTGCTTTGAAGCCAGACTGGTTGGGGTCATGGAGGTTATTCTGCATGAGATAGTCAGACAGCTGATTACAAACAACACGTTCAAGAATTTTTGAAAGGAATGAGAGAAGTGATACCGGTCTGTAGTTGCTGATGTCTGAGGGATCCAGAGCAGGTTTCTTCAGGATGGGGATGACCCTGGCTTTCTTAAAGGCAGTTGGAACATGACCAGACGTTAAGGATCCATTGATGACTGTGGTGATAAAGGGTAGGAGGTCAGGTGAGATGGTCTGGAGCATAGCTGAAGGGATTGGATCCAGTGGGCAGGTGGTAGGATTGCAGGACCGGGTAATTTGCAAAACCTCTTCTGCTGCTACAGTTGAGAGCTGCGTCAGTGAAGGAGTAGCGGAGTGCTGATTGTGTGATGTAGGTGAAGTTGGGAGAGACGTGAAGGTCTGGCAGATCCTCTCAATCTTCTCTGTGTAAAAAGAGGCAAAATCTTCGGCGGTCAGGGAGGATGGAGAAGGTGGAGCCGGAGGGTTGAGTAGTGACGAGAAGATGTTGTGGAGCTTTCGGGGATCTTGTGCAGAAGTTTCAAGCTTTTCCTTGTAGAAGGAGGTCTTGGCAGAAGTCACGTCCAAGGAGAATTTGGACAGGAGTGTGCGATAAGAGGTGAGGTCTGTGTCGAGTTTAGATTTCTTCCACTTCCTCGCTGCTGATCGTAGTTCTCTCCGATTGTTGCGAAGCACGTCTGACAACCAAAGAGCAGGAGAAGAATTCTTCCTGCGTATAGTAGACAAAGGGCAGAGAAAGTCCATGGTTGAGGAAAGGGAGGAAAGCAGAGTGTCAGTAGCTGAGTCCAGGGGAAGGGAGGAGAAGGATTCATGGTCAGGAAGTGATGAAAGAGTGCAGGAAGCTACAGAGGAAGGAGAGATAGAGTGGAGGTTTCGGCGGGTGAGAGAGAGGTGTTGGGGGTTACGTTTAGGCAGAACAGGGAGAGTGATAGAGAAGGATACCAGGTGATGATCGGAGATATGAAGTGGGGTAACAGTCATGTCTGTAGCTGGAGAAGGATGGGTGAAGACTAGATCCAGGACGTTTCCTTCCTTGTGTGTGGGAGGGCAGCTGTTGAAGGACAAGGAGAATGAATTCAGAAGAGCCAGAAGGCCAGAAGAGTGAAGCTTGTCAGATGGGAGGTTGAAGTCTCCAAGGACTGTCAGAGGGGTGCTGTCAGAAGGGAAGACACTGAGGAGTGTGTCCATTTCATCCAAGAAGTTACCTAGGGGACCAGGGGGGCGGTAGATGACGATGATGAAGAGGTTGATTGGAGAGGTAACTGAAACTGCATGGAATTCAAAAGAAGAGATGGTTAGATGAGACAAGGGGAGAGGTGAGGTACACCATCTCTGTGACAACAGCAGACCTGTACCACCACCCCTGCCTGATTCTCGTGGTGAGTGAGAGAAAGTATAGGCAGAGGATAGAGCAGCCGGTGTAGCAGTGTTCTGTGGTGATATCCAGGTCTCAGTTAGTGCCAGAAAATCAAAGGAATAGTGGGAGGCTAAAGCTGAGATGAAGTCAGCCTTCCTTATAGCAGACTGGCAGTTCCAGAGCCCACCTACCACCACTGTTTGAGACTGAGACAACAAGGGAGGGTAGATGAGGTTTCTAGAAACATGACCTCTGCTTCGTGGATGAAAATGCCTGCGTCTGTAAGAGGTAACAACAGAAATGGGTTTGAGGCACATGTCTGTGGTCTTGTCAAAGTATGAAAAGTGAGACTAAGGATGAAAGAACAAGAAAAAAATGACAATATACTTACTATTTAAGTGAGTAACAGGTATTGACAAGGCAAACTGCAAACCTTCAATATAAATTAGTTAGCCCTGCCCACAATTCACACCCTAAGGGAGACCGAAACTATTCTTGATTAATCACCCGAGACAACTAGGAAGCAAAGATCAACAAGCTATACAATAACAGTTCAAATAACAACTCTAGAACCAACCACGTTAAACAAATCGTACACAAAAGTCGGAATCTTACCTTACCAGATGGGAACAGATTCAAATGAAGAGTTAAAGCACACTGAAGATTGAGCTGGTTCCACCTTCAATATAAATTAGTTAGCCCTGCCCACAATTCACACCCTAAGGGAGACCGAAACTATAGATAATTTGATTGATAATCAACTATAACTATAGATAATTTGATTGATACAGTGAACTTAGCAGTTATCTTTCACACCGTAAACGTACCAACAAACACATTCAAATGATTTGAGAGATGTTTGAAAGACCTATGTATAGTATGCATATAAAGTAATACTTGGCCAGTTAAAAGGTTTCCTTGTTTAATTAGTTTTTAATTATTATTGTTGTTGTTGTTGTTGTTGTTGTTTATTTATTTATTTGTTTTTTGTAAACCACACAGGTGACATTCAAACCAGACTCATCCACTGCTGAGGTGCATGATGAGCACATCAGAGGAAATTTGAAGGTAAGATAATGTGAAAAGTCTAAAAGGAACGACAGAAATTATATATAGAAATAATAATAAATCTTTAATATGTCATTAATTAATGAACTTTAGAAATACAACAAACTTGACTTGGAAGTAAGCTGCAAAATACTAAAAGAAATCTGCAGAAAGGTCTTCACAATGCAGACAGACAAAAAATGTAGACAAACTAAAGTGATTTAGAATGAAGAAGACTCTGGTCAGGCTCCATGTGCTTGAGCTTTATTGCAAATATCCACTATCTAGACTGTGATAGACCTTGATTTATGATATCTCAGAATCTGACCTTAAGATAATTTCCTTAGTGTTGCTTTTTCTCTATTCAGAAGATCAGAAACAGTTATAGCATAAAAATCAGTAAGAACAGGGAAATGTCTATCAATGATATAAGTGACAGTATTTGCTCTATCATACTAGGAGATTTTCCTTGGTAGGCAGGGACCACAACATGAATTATTGCATTTAAAAAAACTGTAGTTATTTATTACTATGCTGCTGTCCAGAAGCATTTTACAGATGGGAAAAATCTGGAAAACAGAGGGTTTTTGTGAATTTTACTCTGGCAAAGTGACTAGATGTCTTGTATGACTGGAAATTTGTCAGCCATGATGATTTCTGCTGTTCCACTCTCTAGAAAGTTTTGAGGTATTGGGTGGAGCATCTGCCTTGCCATAGTGATGCACCCAAACAGGATGCTCTTTATGGCACAGTGGCAAAAACTGGTGAGGGTTTTATGGTTCAGTTTAAACTTCTTCATCTATCATGGGAAATATTCTATGATGGACAGACCTTAAGGCCATTTCTATGAGAAAGGAACAGGTTAGGTCATTGGTGAGGTGTAAGTTCTTTCCACTTAAGCTCTGTTGATTTGAGTGTGTATACTTCACTCGGACATTGAATTGGTCTGTGAAAATTTTCTGTCATCCATGTGTGGGTATCTGTAGGTTGAGACCTTGTGAGTACCTCCTTCACTCCTCTCTCAAACCATTTGTCTTCTTTGTCCAAGATGTGTACCTTTTTGTCATCAAATTTGTGTCCTTTATTCTTCAGATGCAGGTTCACAGTTGATTCTGGTCCTGAGGTGCTTCTTTTGTGTTGTTACATTCTCCTATGTAATGGTTGTTTAGTCTCTCCAATGTAAGCTGTGAACACTCTTCACTACACTGGACTGCACAAATTGCATTACTCTTGTGTTTTGGTGTCCGTTGTTTGTGGCAGACAAGTCTGTCTTAGTGTGTTGGTGGGATTTACATGGCTGTAGTATCCGAGAAACTTCAAAGGATTTTTGGAAAACAACACATACAAGTTCCAATTGAAATCAATTATCTTGACATTTTCTCATGACAACCAAAGAATAAAAACGCAATCTTTACAAGAATCCTGTCCCTTTCTGCCACTTGGTGGTGATTTTTGTGAACAAGATTCACATGTAAATTCATGTGTGCTGTGGCAGTGGAGGCAGTCCCTGTGATGATATGGGGCATTTTGGTTTCCGACTTACTGTATGTGGGCAATGTTTAAAGCTCAAAATTGTTTGTAATGTCTTTATATGTTGTAGTATTATTAATTCCTCTCTACTGGAATTTATGGGCCTAGCCCAAGCCTGTTTTGGGATGACATGTCCCTGTACACAAATGGGTCATACGGACCTTGGTCGCCAAAGATTTTGTGAAAGAATTCTAGTGGCATGCTAGTGTCCCCAGTGAGCACTTCTGGGATGAAGTTGTTGTGCAATTAGTATCATATCAATTTCTGAAATCACTAATACTCTTGTGGTTAAATAGGCATAAATCCCCATCTAAATCCCCATCTTTTAAATCTTGTGAAAACCCTTTCTAAAGGAGTGGAGGTTATTATAACAACAACGGGAACATAAAATGTAATATGATGTTTAACAAGGACATATGGGTGTAATTTTTATTTTTTATTTTTTTCAAATGTCTACATTCTTTTGTACATGTGTGTGTTAGCCATAAGATTAAAACCATTTGCTTAATATTGTGTAGGTCCCCCAAGCTCTGCCCAGTCAAGTCATGGACTAAATAAGGCCTCTGAAGGTGTGCTTTGGTATTTGGCATCAAGATATTAGCAGATGCTTTATGTAGGCTGCGTGGTGGGGCCTCCATGGTTTGCAATCATTTGTATAGTGCATCCTACACATCTTTGTGTTCCTCAACCTATTCCTACATATGTAGCAAGCTGTTATGCACTGTGTGTCCTGACACCTTTCTATCATAGCCAGCATTAACTTATTTATTAATTTGTGGTCTCTTCTGTGGAATTGGATGAGACAGGCTCAGACTATATGGGCTAGAGAATTAAAAGTGTCAATAAATTAAACAAAGAACTCAATTTTTGCAGTAAACCATTAGAGATTTTGTGGAGTCCATGCCTTGAGGGGTATTGGCAGCAACAAGGGTGCTTTGCACAAAGGCAGGTGGTTTTAACACATTTCTGATCCATGTATATTTGCAGTCCTGTACTAGAATGGCAAAGCCAATTCTTTTGTTTTTTTTATACACTTAAGACATTTTGGTTTGAGTTTGGAAGATGAATATTGAGTTCAAAAGATGAAGAATTTCAGCATTCAGTTTCTGATATTCATGTGTAGATTTGTTATACGACTTGGTACATTGCATATTTGGAAACAGACTACCCAATATTTAGGTGAGCAGAAGTATAGGAACAGGTAGTCTTAAAGTAGATACCACTTATTTAGTTAAAGATCTGATTCCAGAAGCATTCATGCAAGCCCAAGCCATTACAGTATATCTACCATGCTTGACCAGTGAGCTCCTATGTTTTGGGCCATAAGAACCTTTCTTTTTCCACACTTTGGGTTTTCCATCACTTTGGTAGATGTTAACCTTAACATGTTTGGTAGATGTTAACCTAACTTTAACTGCTGCTAATACATTTTTGCATAATACAAATGGTCATGCTGCTATGTATATGTTTACAAACATATATGTAATTAAATACCTGGTTTTTAGTTTCTCAAGTTTGCACATCACATTCTATCTTGCCCTTTGCACATGTTTGTGTTCTGTATTGTGTTCTTTTTGTAGTTTGTCTTTGCACTGTCTTGTCTTTGCATTGTTTGCACCTGTTTGCATACTTTGCACTTTATGTAGCTAGAACAAACTTCTGTCCTAGCTCTGTGTTGTTGTATGTTGTTTTAATGTAGCACCAGGGTCCTGGAGAAACATTTAATTTCACTATGTACTGTGTCAGCTATATGTGGTTGGAATGACAATAAAGCTTTTTGACTTGACTTGACTTGAACCTTGTTCCCAGAATTTTGGGGCTCATCTCTGTATTTGTTTGAGAATTCCAATTTGTCCTGATTCTTACTGCTGATTCTACCTGATTCTTACTGCAAATGAGTAGTTTGCATCTTTTGATATAGAGGCAATATTTCTGCTTTTCGTCAGACAGTGAATTGTAATAACTTTACCTCTGCCCTGTTGTGGGTGAGGTCAATGACTGTTGTTTTTTGGGTTTTACGTCACAGCTCTCCCAGTGTTTCTGCTGCTTTTTTTTTTGGTCAACCTGTTGTTACAACAACTGTACACCAGTGGTTTCTTTCTTTTTAAGTGCTTTTAAAATTGTTGTGTTGGTTATTCCCACCGCTTATGCAAAGGCTGTGATTCCTCATTTCTTAGCTTCAAAATGGCTTGTTTTTCTCCCAGATATAGTTTTGATCATTTTTAACAACAAACGCAGTCTTCACCGTTGATACTTAAAGTTCAAAGTGGACTTTCAGAGTTCTTAATTGTTTAAACAACAATGCTACCTCTGGGCAAAGAGAAACACCTGTCAGTCATTTTTCCTTAATGTTCTTTGATCAATTAAAAAAATGGGCAGGTTCAAATAAATAGTGCCATGTTTAACAAGTTTTAAACATATCTAGATGTAAATAAGCTAAAATTCTGATCTGTCATTTTATATTCATATCTCAAACCCAAATTTCTTCAGTGTACAGCAAAAACAAAAGAATTGGCCTTGCTGTTTTTCAGAGGGTACCTTTCATTGTTGGCATGATTTATTTTGAACTGTTTTATACTTTCAAGAGAGCGAGGCCTGTTGGCTATAGTCAATGCATTTTGGTTATAATTTTCGTCTTTCTTTTTTTTTCTTAAATATATATTATGTTGGGGGCACGGTGGCTTAGTGGTTAAGCACGTTTGCCTCACACCTCCAGGGTTGGGGGTTCGATTCTCGTCTCCGCCATGTGTGTGTGGAGTTTGCATGTTCTCTCTGTGCCTCCGGGTTTCCTCCGGGTGCTCCGGTTTCCTCCCCCGGTCCAAAGACATGCATTGTAGGTTGATTGGCATCTCTAAATTGTCCGTAGTGTGTGATTGTGTGAGTGAATGAGAGTGTGTGTGTGTGTGTGTGTGTGCGCCCTGCGATGGGTTGGCACTCCGTCCAGGGTGTATCCTGCCTTGATGCCCAATGACACCTGAGATAGGCACAGGCTCCCCGTGACCCGAGTATAGATTGGATAAGCGGTAGACCATGAATGAATGAATATATTATGTTTTTTATGTTCCTATTTGGGCAGACAAGGTGTCTGTTTTGACATGTTTTACATGACACATTTTACATTGGCAACATTTACATGAAAGGCATTTACATTTTACATTTACATGAAACATCAGTTCATGAAAGATTTTTCTGAAAAATCTCTTTTGTATATAGTGTGTATCGGATATTGTATAGCATATTTTGCAAATATTGTAACAATATTTTGTAACAATATATGCAACATAATGCACACATGGTCAGGACTGAAGATCAGACACAAACATGGGTTCATTTGGACCTGTTATATAAAGGATTCACTAATACATATTTACATACTAATACATATTTGTCATTTATTTTTTAGCATGCTGTTCACCATCCCGTCCACTGACATCCACAAAGGTTTTTATGGTACAATTCTGTATTTTCTTTCCCACTAGGATTTGTATTAATATTGGAATGTTTTGTTGTTTTCACCACTGTTTTTGTAACAACAGTTGAGACAATAGTCTACTAAATAGGATAAACAGTAGAATTGTAAGGAACTACTGGGAAATTCACGGCCAGACCACCGAAGGGGGCGGGTGGATTGTTATTTCTTGTTGTGTATCATGTGATTATGTCATGAGTATTGTCATCTGTTTCTCGTTGCTAGTAATGTGTTCCTTTATTTATACCCATCTTTTTGTATCCATCTTTGTCAATCATTATTGTGTGTTGCGTATTTGGTTCAAGTTATTCCCATGTTTTTGTATTACGTCGATGTGATATGTTAAGTGTTTTATGTTTAATTAAAATGAGGAATGCTATCCTGCTTTTGGGACTGATTGTCTGTGTTTTCTGTGAAATCATAACAGAATGACTAACCATTAGCAAAGCCAGCAGGATTTCCCATCTAGTTTGCTTATGCTTAGTTTTGGACTGGTAAATTCCAAGGAGTTGAGAACATCCAGTAAGAACATCTGTGGGTCGGTTTTGCCCAATGTGGACTTCCTTGCCTCATTTCCTCAGGGTGGCTCTCCAGCTTCAGTCCATGCTGAATACACTGCTATAGTTTTGTTCCGTGTAGGACACCGTCTGGCATCATGTTTAGTGTTGGGCACCACCCTTTTTATCTGAGCTCAATGGAACGTGGCTCCATGTTTGTTCCAGCCGAGGACGTCGCTCCACTTATGGGTTGCATAGGGGACACCGCTTGGCAAACCATGCAGAGGATGCTTCCTTCCCTCTCTGCCCTTTCTGGATATCACTCTGTTTGGTGTTCGGTGATATCATTCGGGTTTGGCGGAGGATGTCGTTTGGCAGTGTTGGCTCAGCCACTGGATTTCAATCTGGCCTTTGGTTCAGCTAAGGACATCAGTCAGTCATTTAGCTTGGCTATGGACATCGTTATTGCCTCTTTGGGCCTCGCAGTCCCTTTGCCTCCCCCCTTTGCTTCACTGTGACCCTCGCGCTCCCTTTGGAAGCCATGAAGAAGAATCTACACTTCAAAGACAAAACATGGTTAATTGTCTAGTCATCTTCTTTCAAATAAGACTTTTTTTTTTTTTTACTTATTACTTATTTACTTATTTTTTACTTAAGCACCTACCAGACCCCACAGAACCCACAATAATGTGATTATTGCCTCCAAGAATGTTTGATATTGCTGCAGCATTTATCAAAATTTGCGATGCATTTTTTGTGAAAAAATATTTTACTAAGCACAGAATTCTTTTATAAAACACTCTATTCGTGAAGACACATATCATTAGTTTCTATGATGGCTGTAGTTGTGTTTGACACGTTAACTGAAAGGGGCTTTGGCAGAATGTGTGTTGTGAGAATGTTACACAATGTGTCTTGGTCCAAATCAGTGGAAGATCTGCAGCAATTTTGCAAATTGCAAGCTCCTCTAAATATTGCAGAGTTTGCTCGATTTTATGTCACTTTCTGTGATCATAAAATTGTGAAATACCAGAGGGACTGACTTACTAGAGAATGTATAGATTAAAAGTAAACCTATGGGATCTTTACAATGTCATTTTTGAGGAAAAAGCTAAATCATTGGAGGAATGGTTGACACATTCTTACAACTTCTACGCTAAAAAAAAAGTTATGTGAAAATATTTGTAGTGTGTTTTTTTCAATTTTGATGCTGATTGATGTATTTTCATTATTCTCTAGAATTTAGCAGCTAAGTACTACACTGATACATTTAGTGGGAAAGTAATTAGCTCAGTTACAATGATGTTTAATAATGTTATGGGTAAAAATTTCAACAATGTGGAACATAAGTGATCATGGCTTTTACTGTTATCCAAGTGAAAATAGAGGAGCTGGGGCTCTTTTTTCACTCATTACTTTCCAGTAATGTTTGGGGACATATTAATGAGAAATTAAATGTAGAAATAGTGGAGACAAACTTTAGACTCAAAATTCCACAATGCTGTACAGCTATATGACACTTATGTTCTAGTGAATGATCATTGAGAGGCATTGGTGGCTCAGTGGTAGGTTACTCGCCTATCATGCGGAAAGCCCGGGTTTGATTCCCAGCCAATGCCTCAACCCAGCCACTGGATGCAGTGCCGGTCCCAAGCCCGGAAAAATGGGAGGGTTTGCGGCAGGAAGGGCATCCGGCGTAAAAAACCTGTGCCAAGTTGTTGTGCGGACCAGTTGGTACGCTGTGGCGACCCCGAACAGGGAGCAGCCGAAAGCAACTTCTAATGATCATTGAGATGACAATCACCATTTCATTAAATGGCAGTATTGGCATGAAAGTTGAGCCTTTGTAAATGTATCTATTTGAGCAAAGCTTACAGATAAGGAGATCAGAAAGATAAATAGATTAAAGGATTTAAACACTGCTGCATCACTTTCTATAGAGATGAATGCCTACTGGCATGTGTTAGTTGAACTGCATTTTGAGTAACAGTCATTAACCAACGTCAAGATGGAACGCCTTGTTAATGAAGGAATTTGTCAATCTAAATGGGCAACACTAAATTAAATAAATAAATAATGATGTGCATGTTTTTCAGGGAGGACTTTTTCATTGTGCACATGGCTGATCAAAACCTATTTTTTCAGGTAAATAGAACAGAAAAAGTAAAGATCTTTTGGCTTTTAGGTGGGTGCTGTGGTTGAAGTCAAAAACCAAGACGGAATCTACCAGGAAGCTACCATCAACAAGCTCACAGATGCTAGTCTATACACAGTCGGTAAGGGAGGGGGAGGGGTGGTTCAACTAGAATTTTCTGCTGTAGAAAATTTTTCTGTTTTTGTATGTGGTGTGGTGGTCTAAATCCATCATTTATGTTTCATATTCTCTGCAGTTTTTGATGATGGTGATGAGAAAACCCTGAGGCGTTCATCCCTGTGCCTTAAAGGAGCACGTCACTTCGCCGAGAGTGAGGTGTGTGTGTGTGTATATATAATCTATATAATCCATAACATTAAATCCACTGACGGATGAACTGAATAACATTAATTTTCTGGGATATATAGGCCGCAAGTGAACAGTCAGTTCTTGAAGTTTGTGTTGGAACCGGGAATGAGCAAGCTTACGAATCTGCACAACTTTGTGATGGTTAGAGTATATACGAAATGTATATCGGCTTGTTTTCCATTTTACCTTTGCAGACACTTGACAGGCTTCCCCTGACAAATCCTGAGCACTTTGGCACTCCTGTCATTGGGAAAAAAGGCAACCGTGGGCGTCGCTCTAATGCAGTGTAAGTGTGCCTTAGAATTTGCCCGATTTGGGAACTGTGAATGAATTTATAAAGCACAATATTAATAATATTTGATATTTACCTAAAAGTTGGTATTACCAATAGCAGTGGGCACACAGCTCTGTGCTTCTCAGCTCTCTCTCTCTCTCTCAGGTGCTTGTCTCTCCTCCTTTCATCCTCATCCTTGCTGCCAATCACCAAAACACAGAATACAGAACACAGAACAAGTTAGAGAAATCCCTAGTTATAGATCCTTACCACTCACTTTTCCCTGCATTACATGATACCTTTATTATGAAAGAATGTATAAATTCTCTGAAAAAATATTTACAATGCTAGTTGTGTGAAATGTCTACTGAAATATGATTGATTGGCTGTGATTATCCATGTTTTTCAAGTAACCTTATGTTAATTGTGAGCTTATGTTTTACTGATGTTGTCCATGACACCACCCATTTTTACATGCACCCAGCGAATTACACAGCTTTAATTGTGCTTTGGCCTATGATAATTAGTGACTTTTTCAGTTTTAAATTGCTTTTGTTTGTCAATAAACAAAAAGTTATTTGTAATTTGTAAAATTGCAAAAAATTATTGAAAAGGGAGTCTTGCACACAAAATGCATGACACTATTTTTTGCATGGTGTATAATGAGACATATTTCCCTTATACCATAGACAAGAGGAAGAATCCTCATCCTCATCCAGTGAAGAAGATGGTGACCCACAACAGAATGAGGATCTTTATGGCAAGGTGGTGGGTGTGGAAGGTGTGGCTACAGGGGATAAAAAGAAGACATTGTGGTTCCCTGCTGTGGTAAGTAATTTTTTTTTTATTTGACCAGTACAGTATACTATCAAAGCAACCAAAATGGAGAGGTCACTAACTGAATAATGGTAGAGTACCTATTATAGCACAAAAGAAAATTAAAACTAAAATTTCTGGGAGTTACAGCTGTCAAGAATTTGTAGGAAGTGTAAGGCCATTGCATCCAATGACCTCAGCACATCTGCAGCCACAGGACACCACCAGTTTCTCACACTGCTCTGGTGCAATCTTGGTCCACTTTTCTTCCAGTCTCTTCCATATTATGGTAACTTAGCAATAGCTTTTAGTTCAGTAGTTTGGATCAGGACTCTGGGCTGGTTTTGCAGTGTGAAAAGGGCATATCTTGCTTGTCTTGCAGGCTGTTTGGGAGATGCTCACAGGGAAGGAACCGCATGTTACCGAATGGGGTTCTGGTAAACATTTGCCCAACTCTGCTTCAGAAAACATCCCCAAACCATGAAACATTTATCAAGTTGTTTTGGACAAAGTTAAACTGGATGTTGAACTGGATTTGGACCCAAATGAATGTAAACAAAAATTCATAGGAAGAATATGTTGTATAAAAAAGAAAAAAAGCAAAGAAAACTCTCTCTATGAGAATTACAGACTGTCAAATTCCACCATCAGACCTCAAACCAATACTAAATCTATATAAACCAAAAATGGCAAATGGAATGGGAAAAATGTGTTATATAAAGTTAATCCAACCATAAATGAAAGGGTTTTTTTTGTTTGTTTGTTTTTGTTTGTTTGTTTGTTTGTTTTTTGTTTGTTTTTTATTTTTTTTGGACCACACTGTTTATACAAGATGTTGACTAAGTCATTCCAGATTCACTCATTTTAGATAGGAAGTCCATAATCCATCTGCATATGGATGTGCAGATACCCAGGCCACTAAGCTTAGTGATCAGTTTACTGGGGATGACTGGATTAAATGCAGAGTTAAAGTCAATAAACAACATCCCAATGTATGTATAGTTATTATGCAGGTGGGTGAGAGCTAGATGAATAGCAGTGGAAATGGCATCCTCTGTTGACCTGTTCGGACAGTAGGCAAACTGATGTGGGTCCAGTGTAGGTGGGAGGCTTGCAATGAGGTGACTTAGAACCAGGCAACCTTAGAGGAAGGCATTGCTGGTTGGAAGAAACTGTATTGTAGGTTTGTGGTCAGTGATATTTGGTATATTTTTCCACATGCATCTGTGGTCATAGTTGCTGTCTAAGTGCTCCTCATTGCGAAGTTTATGTGCATGCTTGGCTTTCCTCATGCCCCTTTTCAGATTGGCTTTGGCTTTGCTGTAATCCTTAGGATCGCCAGATTTAAAAGCTGCATGTCTTGCTTTCAGCAAGATGCGGACCTCAGAGTTCATCCACGGCTTCTGATTAGGAAAGTGTTTCTCGTGTTTGACAGTAGTGGCATTGTCAATACACGTGTTGATATGGTCTAGTATCAACAGTGCTCGTTGAAGTGCAGCAAACAGACGGTTGTCTGTGCTAGGCCAAAAACAAACCCTAGCCGGCTGACTGTCCCATCCATTATTCTATTAAAAGTTTGCTCACTGGACATTAAACTGGACTATGTCCAACTCCAGCAGACCACACGGCGAGAGTTTAGAGACTGCTGCATCTTTGTTTTCACGGAGATGTGGCTCAGCGTCAGAGTTCCAGACACCGTTTCACTCGTTTCATGCCAACAGAAATGCAGCTCTGCGAACACCTCTGCTTTCCAGGACTGTTTTGAGGGTACTGACTGGCACATGTTCAGGGAACCTGCAACCAGTGGTGACGCCATCAACTGGGAGGAGTACACAGCATCAGTGACCAGCTACAATGGCAAGTGCATTGATGACGTGACCATCTGCAAAAGACCATCACCACACGCTCCAACCAGAAGCCGTGGATGAACGCAAAGATGTATGCGCTGCTGAAGTCTAGAGACTCTGCCTTCAGAGCAGGGGACAACACAGCCTTAAAAAGAGCAAGGGCTAAAACAGATGTTCACAAGTCTCTCATCTGAACTCTGTCAAGTCTGAAGTCCTTCAGCTGGAGTCCAAGTCAAGTCTGAAGACTTTATCACTGAAGTCCGAGTCAAGTCTCGAGTCATTTCATGCATTATTGAGGAAAAAAAGGTCTATTTAAAAATCCTGTAAATATCCTTTTTTCAAAGTTGTTTTATGTAGACAAAACTATAATCAGTGTTGGAAACAGTTGTGTTGCTTAATTTTTTTCAGGATTCTTTGATAAACAGAGGGTTGGGGGGGAGCAGCATTTGTTCGAGGTGGAAATTGTTTCTGACAATATACACTACTGTTCAGAAATTTCAGGGGTCAATTTCTTTCTTACTAGAAAAAACTTGTTGGAAGGGGTTTCTATTTGGAATAGGTGCTGGTCTTTTCAGCTTTCTGTTTATCAAAGAATCCGAAAACTATTTCCAACATTGTTAATAAATTAGCATATTAGAATGAGGATGCTAAGTGAGGCAAAAGATGGCGACAGTCGCTCGTTATTATATACAGCGTTGCTACTGACGACAGTCATTATCAGAAAACAGCGAAAAGTTTCCAGCTGATTTAAGTCAATATAAAATTGAAGGCATGCTGATTGCGATATATTCAGATGGGGGGAAAACCTCTCTCTCTCTCTCTCTCTCTCTCTCTCTCTCCCTCTCTCCCTCTCTCTCTCTCTCTCTCTCTCTCTCTCTCTCTCTCTCTATTTTACTTAATAAAAAATTAAGTAAAAGCCACGCATTTTCTATATACTAAAAAATCAGCGTAGAGCTAGATTTAAAGGCTTTATTTTCACTCATGTTTTTAACAGGGTGACAGTGGCAGTCTAATGGAGCGAGCAGACGTGCACAGTTTTATAGCTATATCGATGAGTTAATGTGACTAACCTTTGTGGCTGTATTCTCAGGTGTCTAATAAAGTTTGAAGTTGTCCCAGTATCCTTTATTGTTTTTCCACATTCTTTGCATGTGGCTGATCTTCCAGACATTCCTTCTTACACATTAGAAAATGCAAATGATAAAACATATGGCACTGCAGGTTCTGCCATGTTTCGTGAGACTCTTATCACGACATTTCGGATTTTATGCGCCGCACACGGCCAATATACGTCACTGAATTCTATAATAAGGGTCCAGTCCGGTCCGATCTACTGCGATACAGCATACACAAATAAGACACAATCTTTCTTTATGATATCACTATTTAAGGATAAAATAAAACTCGAGTTGATTTTAAAGTATTCACGAGTCTTTTATGTCGAGTTGAGTCAAGTCTGAAGTCATTTCAGTTCGAGTCGGAGTCGAGTTGAAGTCCATGAAAATGCGACTCGAGTCCGAGTCACTAACTCGAGTGCGCATCTCTGGGGTAAACTGTCCCAAGCCATCAGAAAGGCAAAGTGAGAATTCACATGCCCAGAGAATCCACGGCCACTTCCAGGACAGCAGAGACGCCTGGTATATGTGGCATGGCATCTAGGCGATCACGAACTACAGGATATCACCACCTGCCTGTGACAGTGATGCCTCCCTCCCAAATGCGCTGAACGACTTCTGCGCTCGGTTTGAGGTGCAGAACAGTATCCTGCCTCAATGACTTGTCCTGTCACGCTCGCATCCAACGAGATGAAGTGCTTTGAGAAGCTCGTCAAGAGGCACATCAAGACCCAGCTACCACCCTTTCTGGACCCCATGCAGTTTGTGTATCGCCCAAACCATTCCACGGACAACGCCATCACCACAACCCTCCAGCTGGCCCTCACCCACCTTGACAATAAGAACATGTGTATGAATATTGTTCATAGACTTCAGTTCAGTGTTCAATACAATCATCCCTTGGCACCTAATTGAGAAGCTGGGCCTGAACACGTCCCTCTGCAACTGGATCCTGGACTTACTGAGTGTGAGACCTCAGTCAGTCTGGATCGGGAACAGCATCCCCAGCACCACCACACTGAGCACTGAGCTTTCACTCCAATGTCTGCAGCTTCACCTTGTTCTTATAAACTGCTGTCAGTAGTTATTAATTGACTCCAATGATTTTTGAGGTACTACTAGCACTGTTTTTGCCATCCAGCTGGTCCTATTGGAAGAGGATAGTGATGACAACAGCAGTTTTGTTTTTTTGTTTGTTGTTTTTTTTTTTACTTTTCCTGATTAAATAAGATTTGTTTCAGGTGATCACCTAATCAGTACTTCATTAAGCAGAATGAGGTGTGTCTGTATTGGAATTCAACAAACACTGGAATGGCATTTATATTTTTCTAGAGTTGTATGTTTCAACAATTATATACATTTGAGAAAGTGTGTTGCAGGTTAATGTTTTGGTCCTTCTTGACACCATGACCAGCACCAAAAATTCCTAGCTGAAACTCTGTTATATACGTACACACTCATTTGTGGGCTCTATTATCTTCTGATCGCAAACACAAATGTCTTTAGTGTAAATCAAATACAAAGGAATTGCCCTTGCTGTTCCAGTAAGTTTAGAGGGGTCTTCTTTTCTTTACAGAAAAGTTCTTTTCTGTAAGTGGAGTGCTGAAACCAACAGCAATTTGAATATTCCTTATCATGTGAATATATATCTGTATATCAGTGATTCTGGAACAGTCAAACATTTGCCAGTACACCATATAAATATAAACTCATACACAGTACATTGATTATTGTGGCAGTTTCAGAATGAAATATTGGGAACCTCCTGCATAACAAAAACAAAATCCAGTACTCAAATTGGCAGGGTGTATCATATTTATACAAGTGTGATTTTATCTGACCTCTTAAAAATTATGCATTATTTTTGTGTGATGTGTAAGGCAGTCAATTTTGTTAAGCTTTGTACACAGAAAAGTGTACAAACATGATATCACAATTGATATATGTATCCATTTTATATATTAAAAAAGCTTTTGGAAATTTCAAAAACTGACATTTTGAAATTTTGAGTTATTTTTTAAAATGCTTTGTGGATAATTAAAACACTTGAAATTTGAATTTTGTCACCTCTTATTTTTATTGCCTTCCTCATTGTATCTTTCTGTTCTTTTTTTTTTTTTATCATTAAAGGTTATCTCTCCAGATTGTCATGAAGATGTCATAATGAAAAAAGACAGCGTTTTTGTCCGCTCCTTCAAGGATGGGAAGTTGTAAGTAGCATTAAGTGTTTGAGGATTTTTTTTTTTTTGACCGTTTTAATTATTTCATTACCTTTAGTAATCAAAGAAAGATCAAACTCACTTATGTGTTTGTGAAGTGAACCAGTCAGCAAACCATGAAGCATGAAGGTGGCAGCATCATGTTCAGGGGAGGCCTGAACACGATGCTGCCACCTTCATGCTTAATGGTTGGGATGATGTATTTAAGCTTGCAAGCCTCAACATTTTCTTGGCCAAATAGTTTAAAATTTGTTTAGTCAGATCAGAGGACATTACTTAATAGAGTAAGGTCTTTGTCCACATGTGCAAGTGCAAACAAAAAGATGTTGGACTACTGATCAGAAAGTTATGAGTTCAAAGGATCACCAAGATTAGCAATTTCCCCCTGGGATTAATAAAGTTCTTTGAATCTTGAATGTCCCTGTGAGACTCTTGATCAAGGCTCTCAACTAATCACTTGTATAAAATAACATAAATTTAAGTCACTCCAAATTAGGGTGTCTGCTAAATGCCTTAAATGTAGATTGTTGCCTAAAGGCTTGACATAATCATCTGGAATTTTTCTAGTTGTGTAAAGAATATTTAATCTGTGTAAAGCTCTGACCCACTATAATTCTGATAGTCAATTAAAAGTGAAAGAATTGTTGGAAATTACTCATGTCATGCACAAAGGTGTCCTAAAGGACTTGCAAAAACTATGGTTTGCTAATAATGGTTAACTGTTTATTTGCTAATTGACAATACCTGGTCCTACAGCGCAGCCTACATACATAGCCACCAAAAACTACACTCCTTAACATCCACAGACTTTCAGTCACATTCAGACACCACATTGATAATCACACACATCTGTACTCAATCAGCACAACTTATATAAGGGCAGCAAATACTTACTTCAAAGTAACACTTAGTTAGTGTGTCTCCACTTGAACGTACCAAGCTGTGATTTCTCTTGTTTTGTGATTCTGGTTTTGACACTGTTTGCTTATCCTTTGTGGCACTGGATTTTGCCCAAATATTGACATTTGCCTGACCTCTGCCTCTTCTTGAATTATATTTGTGGAAACAATTTCAGTCCTTACCTGACAAATTACTTTTCCATCATAATGAATGCAGCAGGAGAATCAGATTTATGCCATGCTCTTTTGGCAGAGGGGCAGCAACACCACCTGGCCAATTAAAACACCTGCTCAGTCTCACAAGCTCTTGCTTCCTCTGTGGTGCTTTATACTCCTGCATCGACTACCTGTACATCAATGCTGATGCCAAAAAAGTTTGCTGTTGATGATTGATTCTTTGTGAAAAGGATTTCTTCTGAGGTGCTCACTGTTCTTCAGTAGCCTTGCATAAGATCACTTGCTAAATTTGCTTACTGGCAAAGCGCTAAATGGACCACAGGCCATATGCAGTATGGGAGAAGGGCAGCTCAACCTGGTAGTGTGCCTGGATGAATCACTAACACACACTAACCTTGTCCTTGCTATTTGTTAATTCCTTCACAACCGATGTCAATTTCAGGAGATGAGCTCCTAGGGAAGCGTACTGTCTGTTCTGATGCCATGCAGCTGTGATGCACCAGGATCAGTCTGAGACAAGGCACATATAAACACTTATGTTTCTATTGTAGTCAGCTTAACCATGTCATGGGACCCTGCCTGCTCCATGCTTGACCCCGCCATTCCCAACCCCTTTCAGAGCAGAAACATCTCCTCACTCCCCTGTGGTGAGTCATTTTTTATTCTTTGTCTCCCCAACCACTTGTATTGCAAATGAGTGTACAGATCTCAGATGGTATCTCTGGGTCTGCAGGCAGCCTCATCAATGAAGAGACTGTGAGCACTTTCTATATCTCCACTCAAGCCCTGCAACACCCCCTTAGTATCCAAGTCATCGGTGGAGGGTATATCAACAATTATATTATCAACCACAGCACAAGGCCAGTCTTTCCCCAGGTCAGTGCATTGTATCAGGAACTCCTCTCTTTCCATGACACCTGTACCAATAGGCACTCATCATTCTGGTGTTCCCATGAATACAACTAAATGGCTCTCAAATATCTTGTACTGATGAGGGGGAAATCACTCACTGGTCATTCTACTGCCATGACCACTGTCTCCAGTTGCCTCAGTTTATGATCACATCAACAATAGGAAGCACAGAGAATCATGCACGGCTCATCATCCCACCAGAATACCATGATCTTCTAGATGTCTTCAGTAAAATCAAGCCTAGGGACTGTCTCTGTGACTGTCATAGAGCTTTTACCAAGATCCACTCCTCAACCTAACCAGGTTTACATGTTTTTCTCTAACCAAACAGGCTAAGGATGAATATATTAAGGAAGCTTTATCACCTTGCATGTCTGTGTGGGATTCTTTTTTGTGGGGAAATGAGTGAGAGTTCTTACACCTTGTATCAATTATCAGGGCCTCAACAAAGTAATGGTCAAGTACAGATATACCTACTGCCACTTGTCACCTCAGCCCTCAAACAGTTGCATTCTGCCTAATTCTTCAAGCTAAACTTCAGCGTCGGATAAAATCAGTTTTGAATTTGGGAAGGGGATGACCGAACAATGACCTTTAGCGCCACCTTAAAGCATTGTGTGACAACATATGGGCTTTCTTTTACACACACATTTACCTTTACATTTAGGACATTTGGTAGTTGCCCTTATCCGGAGCATTTATCTCATTTATACAACTGAGCAATTGAGGGTTAAGGGCCCAGCACTGGCAGCTTGGTGGCACTCTCCTTTCCATGAAATCCAAGTTCATTAAGTCTGGAAATTAATACTACTAAATCAACTTTTTGTAAAGGGAAAAAAATGCAAATAAAATTTCACCTAAGATAAATCAGCATTTGTGTAGTGGTCATGGATCAAGCCAAAGTGGCTGCCATTACTGAGTGGCCCACACCCAAAACAGTAAAGGAGCTGCAAAGATTTCTTGGACTTGCAAATTTCTACAGACACTAGAAAACATCTCAAACATCTTTCCTCATTAAAGGTGAACACAGGCTTGGTCCCACCTGGCAGTGTGAGACTTCAGTGCAGACTCCAAAAGACCCTAGTTCATCTTAGCCATTGTTGACTGTTTCTTCAGTTCTCTGTGCTTCTGCCTGGCCTACTCACAGCCTTCACTCTAGAAGAACTGCTATTATACTATTTATTCATTTATTTTAGGATTCCTGAGGAAATTATTAATCAAGGCACTCAGTTCACATCACAACATCTGAAAAAAAGTAAAAATTTGAAGTGTAAAAAAACTTTAACTGAACATATTTTTCAGTTTATGGTCTGCTGAAAGCAATTGTTCTACGAGGAGATTTGGTGTTGCAATTTTTAGCAACTAGATGTACGTCTTTAAGTATGTGAAACTGAAATATCTTGTTTTAGACTACAATAATATGCTGTAGTATTAGTAATAGTATTAGTCTGGTGTAAGGCCAGCATTTTCAACCAATACTGGATGCAAGAACTGCACAGTGGCCAGAGGGTTTTTGAACCATTCCTCTTGCAGAACAGTGAACAGATCATTACATGATGCTGATAGAGGAAAACATTTACTGACAAAACACGACAATAATAATGGCTCAATAATATTCAGATCATTAGTGTGTGTGTGTGTGCCCTGCGATGGGTTGGCACTCCGTCCAGGGTGTGTCCTGCCATGATGCCCAATGACGCCTGAGATAGGCAGAGGCTCCCCATGACCCGAGAATAGATCGGATAAGCTGTAGACAATGAATGAATGAATATTCAGATCTGGTGAGTCTACAGACCATAGGAGATGTAATTAACTTTTAAGTTCATTAAGCCACTCTGTCACCAGTCTTGCTGTGTGTACAGGTGCATCTCAATGAATTAGAATGTCGTGGAAAAGTTCGTTTATTTCAGTAATTCAGTAATGGAGGTGAATTTCAGTAATTCACCTCCATGACCCCAACCAGTCTGGCTTCAAAGTAGCACATTCCACAGAGACTGCCCTTTTGGCAGTCACTGAGAAACTACATGCTGCTAGATCAGCCAAACTGTCATCGGTCCTCATCCTCCTCGACCTGTCTGCAGCATTTGACACAGTAAACCACAAGACTCTCTTGTCCACCCTCAGGAGTCTTGGAATTTGTGGAACAGCATGGGAATGGTTTGCTTCCTACCTGGATGGTTGCTCATATCAGGTAACATGGAAGGGATTGACATCTGCTCCATGCAGACTCTCTACTGGTGTCCCACAAGGCTCAGTACTTGGTCCTCTCCTTTTCTCCCTCTATACTCACTCTCTTGGCAAAGTTATATCCTCACGTGGATTTTCATACCACTGCTATGCCAATGACACCCAACTTATCTTCTCCTTCCCTCCCTCAGATACCACGGCTTCTGCTCAGATCTCAGCATGTCTGGCGGACATTTCATCTTGGATGACTGCTCATCAGCTGAAACTCAATCCCAGCAAAACTGAGCTGCTGGTCATCCCAGGTGATCCATCCCCAGCCCAAGACTTTGCGATATCTCTGAACAACTCCATGATTTCCCCTTCAGCCACTGCTCGCAACCTTGGGGTAACCATGGACAATCAACTATCATTTTCCTCCCATGTCACTAATGTGACTCGCTCATGTCGGTTTCTTCTGTACAATATCAGAAGGAATCGGCCATTTCTATCCACACAGGCTACTCAGGTGCTTGTTCAGTCTCTGGTCATTTCGAGATTGGACTACTGCAACTCTCTTCTGGCAGGTCTACCTCTGAACACAATTCGCCCACTGCAAATGATCCAAAATGCAGCTGCACGACTTGTTTTCAACCTGCCTAAGTTCTCCCACACCACCCCATTGCTGCGTTTTCTCCACTGGCTTCCGGTAGCTGCACGTATCAGATTCAAAACACTAATGCTTGCCTACAAAGCCAAGAACGGACCAGTGCCTCAAAGCTCTCTTACCTCAAAGCTCTCGTCACTCCTCGCACTGCACCTCGTTCACTCAGATTCACTAGTACTGCTCGACTGGTCCCACCATCTCTCAGGGAAAAAGGTAGGTATACATCTAGACTCTTCTCTGTTCTGGCACCGAGGTGGTGGAACGAACTTTCCCTAGGTATCCGTACGGCCGAGTCTCTGACAGTCTTCAAACGGCAACTGAAGACTTACCTCTTCCTGAAGTACTTAAACTAGCTCTTATTTTTCCCTGTTTATGCATTATGTTGCAAAGTTTAAAAAAAAAAAAATTAAAAAAAAAAAAAAAAAAATCCAACTCAGTTTAGGCTAATGGTATCCCAAGTTTGTGTCCTATTGAACCAGTGTTAATGTATTCATTGACTGAGAACTAAAGCACTTTTGTACATTGCTCTGGATAAGAGCGTCTGCCAAATGCCAGAAATGTAAATGTAATTCAACTCAAATTGTGAAACTCGTGTATTAAATAAATTCAATGCACACAGACTGAAGTAGTTTAAATCTTTGGTTCTTTTAATTGTGATTTTGGCTCACTAGGCTACACATTCATGGGGAAGACTGCTGATCTAACAGTTGTTCAGAAGACAATCATTGACACCCTTCACAAGGAGTAAGGGTAAGCCACAAACATTCATTGCCAAAGAAGCTGGCTGTTTACAGAGTGCTGTATCCAAGCATGTTAACAGAAAGTTGAGTGGAAGGAAAAAGATGCACAACCAATGGAGAGAACTGCAGCCTTATGAGGATTGTCAAGCAAAATCCATTCAAGAATTTGAGTGAACTTCACAAGCAATGGACTGAGGCTGGGGTCAAGGCATCAAGAGCCACCACACACAGACGTGTCAAGGAATTTGGCTACAGTTGTCGTATTCCTCTTGTTAAGCCACTTCTGAACCACAGACAATGTCAGAGGCATCTTACCTGAGCTAAGGAGAAGAAGAACTGGACTGTTGCCCAGTGGTCCAAAGTCCTCTTTTCAGATGAGAGCAAGTTTTGTATTTCATTTGGAAACCAAGGTCCTAGAGTCTGGAGGAAGGGTGGAGAAGCTCATAGCCCAAGTTGCTTGAAGTCCAGTGTTAAGTTTCCACAGTCTGTGATGATTTGGGGTGCAATGTCATCTGCTGGTGTTGGTCCATTGTGTTTTTTGAAAACCAAAGTCACTGCACCCGTTTACCATGAAATTTTGGAGCACTTCATGCTTCCTTCTGCTGACCAGCTTTTTGAAGATGCTGATTTCATTTTCCAGCAGGATTTGGCACCTGCCCACACTGCCAAAAGCACCAAAAGTTGGTTAAATGACCATGGTGTTGGTGTGCTTGACTGGCCAGCAAACTCACCAGACCTGAACCCCACAGAGAATCTATAGGGTATTGTCAAGAGGAAAATGAGAAACAAGAGACCAAAAAATGCAGATGAGCTGAAGGCCACTGTCAAAGAAACCTGGGCTTCCATACCACCTCAGCAGTGCCACAAACTGATCACCTCCATGCCACGCCGAATTGAGGCAATAGTTAAAGCAAAAGGAGCCCTTACCAAGTATTGAGTACATGTACAGTAAATGAACATACTTTCCAGAAGGCCAACAATTTACTGAAATGTTTTTTTTATTGGTCTTATGAAGTATTCTAATTTGTTGAGATAGTGAATTGGTGGGTTTTTGTTAAATGTGAGCCAAAATAATCACAATTAAAAGAACCAAAGACTTGAACTGCTTCAGTCTGTCTGCAATGAATTTATTTAATACACAGGTTTCACAATTTGAGTTGAATTACTGAAATAAATGAACTTTTCCACGACATTCTAATTTATGAGATGCACCTGTATGTGTGCAATATCATCCTGGTACACAGCACCACCTTCAGAATACAGTATTTGAACCATTCAGTGCACATGGCTCTCCAGAATGGTTTGGTAGATTCAGTAGGGAGTAGTGGTGGGACGATGAACACTGACAGTATCACTGGGCTGTTATATGCACTACCCCAATTTCCCCCTCTCTCTATTATTTATTTATATATATATATATATATATATATATATATATATATATATATAAAATATGTATGTGTATATGTGTATGTGTATGTATGTATATATATTTTATGTGTGTGTATGTGTATACATATACACACACATAAAATATATATACATACATACACATATACACATACATATTTTATTTATATATATATATATATATATATATATATATATATATATATATATATATATATATATATATATATATATATGTATGTATATATATTTTATGTGTGTGTATGTGTATACATATACACGCACATAAAATATATATATATATATATATATATACTTAGACATACACCTATACACATAAACATTATATATATATATATATATATATATATATATATATATACATACATACATGTGTGTGTGTGTATGTGTATATATATATATATATATATATATATATATATATATATATATATATATATATATATATATATATATATTATAATGTTTATGTGTATAGGTGTATGTCTAAGTATATATATATATATATATATATATATATATATGTATAGGTGTATGTCTAAGTATATATATATATATATAGATATAGATATAGATATATATATAGATATAGATATATATAGATATAGAGATATATAGATATAGATATAGATATATATATATATATATATATATATATAGATATATATAGATATATGTATGTATTTATATTTTATGTGTGTATGTGTGTGTATATATATATATATATATATATATATTTATATATATATATATATATATAATTTGTGTGTGTGTGTGTGTGTGTATATACAGTGGGGCAAAAAAGTATTTAGTCAGCCACCAATTGTGCAAGTTCTCCCACTTAAAAAGATGAGAGAGGCCTGTAATTTTCATCATAGGTACACTTCAACTATGAGAGACAGAATGAGAAAAAAAAAATCCAGAAAATCGCATTGTCTGATTTTTAAAGAATTTATTTGCAAGTTATGGTGGAAAATAAGTATTTGGTCAATAACAAAAGTTCATCTCAATACTTTGTTATATACCCTTTGTTGGCAATGACAGAGGTCAAAGGTTTTCTGTAAGTCGCCACAAGGTTTTTACACACTGTTGCTGGTAGTTTGGCCCATTCCTCCATGCAGATCTCCTCTAGAGCAGTGATGTTTTGGGGCTGTCGCTGGGCGACACGGATTTTCAACTCCCTCCAAAGATTTTCTATGTGGTTGAGATCTGGAGACGGGCTAGGCCACTCCAGGACCTTGAAATGCTTCTTACGAAGCCACTCCTTCGTTGCCCGGGAGGTGTGTTTGGGATCATTGTCATGCTGAAAGACCCAGCCACGTTTCATCTTCAATGCCCTTGCTGATGGAAGGAGGTTTTTACTCAAAATCTCACGATACATGGCCCCATTCATTCTTTCCTTTACACGGATTAGTCGTCCTGGTCCCTTTGCAGAAAAACAGCCCCAAAGCATGATGTTTCCACCCTCATGCTTCACTGTAGGTATGGTGTTGTTTGGATGCAACTCAGCATTCTTTCTCCTCCAAACATGACAAGTTGAGTTTTTACCAAAAGGTTCTATTTTGGTTTCATCTGACCATATGACATTCTCCCAATCCTCTTCTGGATCATTCAAATGCTCTCTAGCAAACTTCAGACGGGCCCGGACATGTACTGGCTTAAGCAGGGGGACACGTCTGGCACTGCAGGATTTGAGTCCCTGGCGGCGTAGTGTGTTACTGATGGTAGCCTTTGTTACTTTGGTCCCAGCTCTCTGCAGATCATTCACTAGGTCCCCCCGTGTGGTTCTGGGATTTTTGCTCACCGTTCTTGTGATCATTTTGACCCCACGGGGTGAGATCTTGCGTGGAGCCCCAGATCGAGGGAGATTATCAGTGGTCTTGTATGTCTTCCATTTTCTAATAATTGCTCCCACAGTTGATTTCTTCACACCAAGCTGCTTACCTATTGCAGATTCAGTCTTCCCAGCCTGGTGCAGGTCTACAATTTTGTTTCTGGTGTCCTTTGACAGCTCTTTGGTCTTGGCCATAGTGGAGTTTGGAGTCTGACTGTTTGAGGTTGTGGACAGGTGTCTTTTATACTGATAACGAGTTCAAACAGGTGCCATTAATACAGGTAACGAGTGGAGGACAGAGGAGCCTCTTAAAGAAGTTACAGGCCTGTGAGAGCTAGAAATCTTGCTTTTTTTGTAGGTGACCAAATACTTATTTTCCACCATAATTTGCAAATAAATTCTTTAAAAATCAGACAATGTGATTTTCTGGATTTTTTTTTCTCATTCTGTCTCTCATAGTTGAAGTGTACCTATGATGAAAATTACAGGCCTCTCTCATCTTTTTAAGTGGGAGAACTTGCACAATTGGTGGCTGACTAAATACTCTTTTGCCCCACTGTATGTATGTATGTATGTATGTATATATGTATATATATATATATATATATATATATATATATATATATATATATATATATATATATATATATATATATATGTATGTATATATGTATGTATATATATATATATATATATATATATATATATATATATATATATATATATATATATATATATATATATATATATATACATATATATATATATATGTATGTATATATATATATATATATATATATATATATATATATATATATATATATATATATATATTATAACAGATGCAATTTTTGCTCTGAGAATTTTGATGGAGAAGTATAGGGATGGTCAGAGGGAGTTGCACTGTGTGTTTGTAGACTTGGAGAAAGCGTATGACAGGGTGCCAAGAGAAGAGCTGTGGTACTGCATGAGGAAGTCAGGAGTAGCGGAGAAGTATGTCAGAGTGGTGCAGGACATGTATGAGAGGAGCAGGACAGTGGTGAGGTGTGCTGTAGGTCAGACAGAGGAGTTCAATGTGGAGGTGGGACTGCATCAGGGATCGGCTCTGAGCCCCTTCCTGTTTGCTATAGTGATGGACCAGTTGTCAGAGGAGGTCAGACAGGAGTTTCCTTGGACAATGATGTTTGCAGATGACATTGTGATCTGTAGTGAGAGTAGGGAGCAGGTGGAGGAAAACCTGGAGAGGTGGAGGTTTGCGCTGGAGAGAAGAGGAATGAAGGTCAGTCGTAGTAAGACTGAGTACATGTGTGTGAATGAAAGGGAGGGAAGTGGAACAGTAAGGTTACAGGGTGAAGAGGTGAAGAAGGTACAGGAGTTTAAGTAGTTGGGGTCAACAGTCCAGAGTAATGGAGAGTGTGGGAAAGAGGTAAAGAAGCGAGTGCAGGCAGGTTGGAATGGGTGGAGAAAGGTGTCGGGAGTTCTGTGTGATCAGAAAATATCAGCGAGAATCAAGGGGAAGGTGTACAGGACAGTGGTGAGACCGGCCATGCTGTATGGTTTAGAGACAGTGTCACTGAGGAAGAGACAGGAGTCAGAGCTAGAGGTAGCAGAGCTGAAGATGTTGAGGTTCTCTTTGGGAGTGACAAGATTGGACAGGATTAGGAACGAGTACATCAGAGGGACAGCTCATGTTGGACGTTTGGGGGACAAAGTTAGGGAGGCCAGATTAAGATGGTTTGGACATGTTCAGAGGAGGGAGAGTGAGTATATTGGTAGGAGAATATTGAACATGGGGCTGCCAGGCAGGAGGCAAAGAGGAAGGCCAAAGAGGAGGTATATGGATGGAATTAATGAGGATATGAAGCTAGTGGGTGCAAGTGTTGAGGATGCAGAAGATAGGGATAGGTGGAGAGAGATGATTCGCTGTGGCGACCCCTGAAGGGAAAAGCCGAAAGAAGAAGAAGAAGATATATATATATATATATATATATATATATATATATATATATATATATATATATATATATATATATATATATATATATATATATTACAGTGTATTTTAATACAATACCTTGTGCAATATCATACCATATGTGCAGTTTGCCAAATTTTCCTGCTTTTAACATATCAATGTTGAGGACAAAATGTTCACTTGCTGCCTAATATATCCCACCCGCTGGTTTAAAAAATCTTTACAGCCCAGGTTAGTACCTAGACATTCCTTTCAAACAGCTTCCTATTGTGATGACAGTTGGATATGGTTTGTCCTTCATGGTGGTATGCTAGCATTACCTTGAATACTTTGGTGGCAAGTCTGTACTCTGACTTGAAATGATTAACAAATTACACACAGACACAAAGGTGTGAGTCAAAGCAAAGAGATAAGAAATCAATTTTTATTTCTGCCGTTGCAAAAAGGCGTCTCAAACACAGTGTAATGAGATTACACAGCGGACAGGCAAGGTCCACTTTTGTGGAGCCACCTTATATAGGACTTTCAGGTGCATTACAAACTAAATGTGTACGTGACAGCACAGAACTCTGGTTAACAACGACCGCCATCGGCGCCATTGACCTACAGGGCGCCGGTGGAAATTGGGCTACTGTTGGGCTACCCCACAGGTAGGTTGTGAGTTAAAGGAGAAAGAGATTCTGGAGTGAATTAGATGAGTTGATGGAGAGTATTCCCACGGGTGAGTGAGTGGTGATAGGAGCGGATTTTAATGGACATGTTGGTGAGGGGAACAGAGGTGATGAGGAGGTGATGGGCCATTCAAAGGACCATTTCAAAGTTTGGAGTTGAGGAAAGGAACCTAGAAGGACAGATGGTAGTGGACTTTGCTAAGAGGATGGACATGGCTGTGGTTAACACTTATTTTCAGAAGAGGGAGGAGCATAGAGTGACACAAGAGTGGAGGTAGGAGAACACAGGTAGACTACCTCCTATGTAGGAGAGGCAATCTGACAGAGATTAGTGACTGTAAAGTGGTAGTGGGAGAGAGTGTAGCCAGACAGCATAGGATGGTGGTGTGTAGGATGACTTTGATGGTCTGTAAGAAGAAGAGGTCAAAGATAGAGATAGAGAAGAAAACCAAGTGGTGGAAGCTGAAAAAGGAGGAATGTTGCGAGGAATTTAGACAGAAGTTGAGGCAGGCTCTGGGTGGTCAGGTAGTGCTGCCAGATGACTGGGAAACTACAGCAGACATGATCAGGGAGAAAGGTGCTGGGTGTGTCATCTGGAAGGAGGAAAGAAGATAAGGAGACTTGGTGGTGGAATGAGGAAGTTCAGTATCCAGAGGAAGAGGTTAGCCAAGAAGAAGTGGGATATGGACAGGACTGAAGAGAATAGACAGGAATACAAGGAGTTACAGCGCAAAGTGAAGAGGGAGGTGTCTAAGGCCAAGCAGAAGGCATATGACGAGTTGTACACTAGGTTAGACACTCGAGAAGGACAGAAGGACTTGTACAGGTTAGCTAGGCAGAGGGATCGAGATGGGAAGGATGTGCAGCAAGTTAGAGTTATTAAGGATAGAGATGGAAGGGTGCTCACAAGTGAGGAGAGGTGTACAGAGGTGATGGAACGAGTACTTTGAGGAGTTGATGAATGAGGAAAATGAGCGGGAAAAAAGAGTAGATGGGGTGAACTCTGTGGAACAGAAAGTAGATAAGATTAGAAAGGATGAAGTCAGGAAGGCTTTGAAGAGGATGAAAAGTGGGAAGGCAGTTGGTCCTGATGACATTCCAGTGGAGGTCTGGAAGTGTCTAGGAGAGGCAGCAGTGGAATTTTTAACTAGTTTGTTCAACAAGGTTTTAGAGAGTGAGCGGATGCCTGAGGAATGGAGAAGAAGTGTGTTAGTGCCGATCTTTAAGAATAAGGGTGACGTGCAGAGTTGCAGCAACTATAGGGGGATAAAGTTGATGAGCCATACAATGAAGCTATGGGAAAGAGTAGTGGAAGCTAGGTTAAGGAAGGTAGTGGAAATTTGTGAGCAGCAGTATGGCTTCATGCCCAGAAAGAGCACAACAGATGCAATTTTTGCTCTGAGAATTCTGATGGAGAAGTATAGGAATGGTCAGAGGGAGTTGCACTGTCTGTTTGTAGACTTGGAGAAAGCGTATGACAGGGTGCCAAGAGAAGAGCTGTGGTACTGTATGAGGAAGTCAGGAGTAGCAGAGAAGTATGTCAGAGTGGTGCAGGACATGTATGAGAGGAGCAGGACAGTGGTGAGGTGTGCTTGTAGGTCAGACAGAGGAGTTCAAAGTGGAGGTGGGACTGCATCAGGGATCGGCTCTGAGCCCCTTCCTGTTTGCTATAGTGATGGACCAGTTGTCAGAGGAGGTCAGACAGGAGTCTCCTTGGACAATGATGTTTGCAGGTGACATTGTGATCTGTAGTGAGAGTAGGTTGAGGAAAACCTGGAGATGTGGAGGTTTGTGCCTGGAGAGAAGAGGAATGAAAGTCAGTCGTAGTAAGACTATGAGTACATGTGTGTGAATGAAAGGGAGGGAAGTGGAACAGTAAGGTTACAGGGTGAAGAGGTGAAGAAGGTACAGGAGTTTAAGTAGTTGGGGTCAACAGTCCAGAATAATGGAGAGGGTGGGAAAGAGGTAAAGAAGCGAGTGCAGGCAGGTTGGAATGGGTGGAGAAAGGTGTCGGGAGTTCTGTGTGATAGGAAAATATCAGCGAGAATTAAGGGGAAGGTGTACAGGACAGTGGTGAGACCGGCCATGCTGTATGGTTTAGAGACAGTGTCACTGAGGAAGAGACAGGAATCAGAGCTAGAGGTAGCAGAGCTGAAGATGTTGAGGTTCTCTTTGGGAGTGACAAGATTGGACAGGATTAGGAACGAGTACATCAGAGGGACAGCTCATGTTGGACGTTTGGGGGACAAAGTTAGGGAGGCCAGATGGTTTGGACATGTTCAGAGGAGGGAGAGTGACAATGTGGGAAATGGAGCTGCCAGGCAGGAGGCAAAGAGGAAGGCCAAAGAGGAGGTATATGGATGGAATTAATGAGGATATGAAGCTAGTGGGTGCAAGTGTTGAGGATGCAGAAGATAGGGATAGGTGGAGAGAGAGATGATTCGCTGTGGTGACCCCTGAAGGGAAAAGCCGAAAGAAGAAGAAGAGCCTATAGAAGACGCGATATATGATGTTCTTGCATTCCATGATCCTCCAGGCTCCTGGTACTGCCAGCCATCTGGTTTATCTCTTCCTCTAACACACACAGCAGAATTTATGAAGGGTCAACTGCTCATCTCATGTTACTTTGTTAAAATTTCCACTACATTTCCCTCCTGTTTGTCTTTAATGACAAACTACACATATAAAATTTTAACATTCACTTCTTTAAGCATTTCACAGACAGTTTTAGACCAACATCAAACATCACCTTTTCCCTTTGGCTTTCCAATGACCAGTGCCTCTAACACAGCATAATCGGGTATGAACATCCTATGAATGCAGGTGTTGGAGATTCTTCCTAGATTTCATCTAGAAACCAACAATCCTTCCATACAGGGGTGATTACGGTGAATCCACAAATAGTTCCAGATCAGGGTTGATCAGCGGTATCTCCTGTAAATCAGGTCTTGAGCTACAAAATTCATTAACCACACTTGCACATCATGAGGTTCTCCATCCTGCTCTGTGGGAAGAATAGTGGCAGGGTTCAGAGTTGTGCATCGTTTAATTGTGACATTCGGCATTCTAAGAGTGCAGTGTTATAATCTCAACCATCGTGCGGCTGTCATGTGTGCTGTCTTCTGTTCTAAAAGCATTTGTGACACTGCATGTGGTACCAACAGAGTTGATTCGCTGTAGCGTACGATGTCTCGTGAGTCATTGACAGCTTTCTCTGCTGCAGCCACTGCTCTGAGACACATAGGAAGTCCTGCTGCTACCGGATCCAGCTTTGCCGAGAAGTAAGCCACTGGTCGCAGCTTACCCCCATGCTCTTGAAGTAAAACAGATGTCATGCACCCCCCTTTTTTGTCCACAGTCTGTGTGAATGGTCTCATTGGGTCAGGAATGCCCAGTGTGGGTGTCGTCTGTAATGTCTTTTTCAGTTGTTCAAATGCAGTGTTTGCAGTTTCAGTCCACGTCACCTTGCAGTGTGCTTGCAGGCCTTGTCCGTGAGCAATAGCACTCAACAGTGCCTCTAACACAGCATAATCGGGTATGAACATCCTACAGTATGAACACATGCCTAAGAATGATATTAACATTAAATTCAGAATTTTTTGAATTGCTTCAACTTTACTCGACTCGAGTCTTTTACCTTCTCCAGAAATTAAATGTCCTAGGAACTTCACTTCTTGTTGTACAAATTGCAGTTTTGACAAGCTTGCTTTATGCCTTTCTTTAGCGAGGTGACTGAGCAATTTAATGGTGTCTTCCTCACACTGCTCTTTAGTCGGTGCGACCAAGAGAATGTCATCTACATACTCAAGCAACAGTTTTGTCAGTTAGCTGCAATGTATCTAAGCTGTTCTTCAATGCTTCATTATAGATTGTAGGTGACTCACAATAGCCCTGACATAAGCAGGTTTTCACCTGCTTATGTCAGGGCTATTGTGAGTCACCTACAATATACAGTATAAGCTTTTCCATTAAAGGAAAACACAAACCAAAATTGACTATCTGGGTGTACTGGTACACTAAAGAATGTATTAGCTAGATCGACAACAGGAAACCAAGCCCTGTCAGCTGGAATTTGGGACAAGATAGTGTGGGTTAGGAACATTAGGTGCTTGTTGGATTACAGCATCATTGACCGCTTTTAAATCTTGTATGAATCTCCACTCCTCCGGCTCCCCAGGATAAGAATAAATAAGAATTTTCCTTACTGGGAATAGTGGTGTTCGCAAAGGAGACATCTCACATGGCACTATAACTCCAGATTATAACAGGGAGTTGAACACCAGTGTTATGCCTGCTATAGCTTCTGGTTTTAGGGGATATTGAGCCGCCTTTGGCCTATAATCTGATTTTGGTGTATTGATTACTGGAGGGCAATTTTTAATTAGAACTACATGATATTTTCCACTCGCCCACAGTTCCTTGGGCACTTTTCTTAGTTGTACATCTGAAGGTTCTAATTTGGGTAGGGCCAAGTCAGCAAAGTTGGTCCCACGCCAACACATTGCTTCGGTGTTCTACCATGGGTTGGGATCTGTCCTTCGGTCATCAAGAAGGATCACCACGCCTCTCTCAGCTCTAGCCAGCCAATTTAGTGCTGTGCTATATGCATTTAATTTTGGGCTGTAAAGAAGAACAGGCTGCTCCGTTGGTTCCCAATCATGACTTTGAGTAGCTTGTAACATCCATTCTCCCAAAGATTCCCACTAGTCATTGACAGATTTGCCTAGAGAGAGATGTGGAGATCCATGATCCATTTGGAATGAGAGAAGAATTGATCAGTTTCCATTCATACACATAGAGCAGGGGTCTGGGATCATATTTTACAAAACAGGAGTCATCTCCTCATTCTATCCTAAGGCCTAGGGATGTGCTGATCGGATTAAATTTAGTTTGCACATCAAATCTTGACCCAACAGATTTATTGGGCAACACTCAGAGATTAAAAAAGAGAATATAATTGTTTCTGCACAGTTATTATCCCACATTTTAAGGACGCAGAGAATGTCTCAATTACTGACATCCCTGATGCTCCTGTAGTACACAGAGTGATTGTGTGAATTTTCCATTGCACTTAGAATGAGCAATCATATCACAGAATGCCCTGCTCCCGAGTCAACTAGAAACTATCAGTATTGGTTCAAAAAGTAATGTAATCACAGGCATTTTCTTAAATTCCGGTTTATGATATTTAGCATAAGTTTCATTCACAGGTGAAATAGCAACCTCTGATTCTTTGCTAGACATTGAGTTAGTGACAGGTGAAAATGGAACGGTTAGCTTAAGCTTTTCTTCATTGCATTGCACAAAAAGATCAGACTTATCCTTCCCTGGATGCTCACCCATCCCCGACCCAACCAAACCTCATGCTTCCGAGTTCACTTCTCCTCCGTGATGTCTCTTCGGACAGTCTCTTATCCAGTGGTCTGTTTTTCCACACAGGAAACATCCACTCTGGAATCCAGGCTTGCCCCATCCTCTACCTCTGCCACGGCCCCTCCCCCTGGAAAAATCTCCTTGAGCCTCAAATAACTGAACTATAGTGAGACGGTGTTTCATTTCTGTTCTTTTTTCTTTCCTTTTTTGTCTTTCAGCATTCTGCAACTTTTCTGTGTGCACAGCATGTTGTTCAGTCAGAGATAACTTTCCAGTATCCCAAGTAATGCACGTTTGTTTGACATTTTTTGCAATGTTTTCTTGTAATCCACTCATAAAACTGTTTCTCAAGTGTGCCTCATACGGTGTGATATCCACTGTGGCCATATCCACTGAGTGCTTGAGGCCACTATGAGCATCATGCACTTCTGTTAATCCTGCAAGATATCTGGAGACTGTTTCGTCATCTTGTCTGCACGTAGAGATTTTAGTCATGTCCATTCTTACTGGAAAGGCTTGGTTAAGAGCTTCAGTTAGGCGCATTACTAAAGTCTGTATTTAATATTCTCGCCGTTATTCCAATTCACGTGACTAATCTGAATATTTCTCTCTGGCCAGAATATTTCTCTCTGGCCAATCAAAGCCGCGACACATCAACGCTGAGTTTCCTCATCATGAGGCGTCACAGTTCATGGCCTGTGGGTCTGAATTCTGTGCAAAATTGGACCAGTTCATCACCAATACAGTACCAGTACATCGGCCACGGGTACGATAGCACACAGGGGAGTAAGGCGTAGAGGCTCCAGGTCCCGTATAACAGGGAGGAGGGTCCTGCTCAGTTGCTGTGGATGGGTGAGGT
Organism: Hemibagrus guttatus; assembly: GCA_033459395.1. Lineage (NCBI taxonomy): Eukaryota > Metazoa > Chordata > Actinopteri > Siluriformes > Bagridae > Hemibagrus > Hemibagrus guttatus. The sequence continues at coordinate 9,041,517 of JAUCMX010000002.1, read as the reverse complement.
GCAGACGCGCACGGCTGGAGTGGTTGTCTGTGTCTGAGGCGGTGGTCTGGGAGGGCAGCTGTCCAGGTCTGGGTCTACGAGAGATTTAGAACACTGAAGAGAGGAAGATTGAAAGTTAGTTTGGGGCTTTTGTTTTGCACGCTCTGGTCTGGGCTTCAGTTGCCCACATATTATACGCAACCCAGTCTACTTCTCGTCACTTTTTCCATTTTTTCTTTGAAGCCTCACTTCCTTGTAACTTTTCTCTCAACTTTTCTAATTGTCTTTCACTAAAACTACTTTTCTCTGGAAATCCACAGTCCGTCACCCACATACGATATTATGATACAGAACCAGGTCCATAATTAGTTATCATGAATTGAACATTAGGATCCTTACATGCCCTCAAGAAATCATCACTCTTATCCTTACTTTCCCCACTACCCATTGTCCGTGACTGTTCCTGTGTTCTCTCAACAATCAATCAATAGACAAGAGTCTCACTACCTCTTTTAGCTTGATTTTACCTGCACAGGTCACTCAGCTGTGCTTGTCAGCACCAGCGACAGCTTTTTTCAAAGTCCGCTGAAAGTTACAAGATTAATATATACTACCATATTATATAGTTAATTCCCAGAACTATACATGTAACTTTACCGGTTCCCAGAACCGTTGGCCAGAATCCAAGCTTAAATTCTGCCTACCTCAGGCCGATTGTCTGAAGATGGAAAGAGCAAGAGTTTTTAATTTATTTAAACTTACCACCTACTTCCAGATCCCTTCGCTGGGGCAGTCTCGTGGTTGTCCAGATCTCTCCCCACTAGTAGTCAATTGTGTGGATTGACGAAGTAAGCATCTTCGGGTTGGTCAGGACCAGACCGATCAGGGATCAACCCCGAGACTGGCACTCAGACAAGGAATCTTGGTGGAACCTCCAAAAATGTGGTGGCAAATCTGTACTCTGACTTGAAAAGATTAACAAATTACACACGGACACAAAGGTGTGAGTCAAAGCAAAGAGATAAGAAATCAATTTTTATTGGTACATATATTTTTATATGGTACATCTCACTACCATAAAAAAGAGCTATAGCCTATAGAAGACAAGATATACGATGTTCTTGCATTCGACGATCTTCCAGGCTCCTGGTACTGCCAGCCATCTCTTCCTCTAACACATACACAACAGAATTTCTGAAGGGTCAACTGCTCATCTTATGTTACTTTATTAAAATTTCCACTACAATACTACCTCGAAACTTCACAAAGGCATCTCAGCTATTACATTACAATGACTTTCTTAATACTGTGTGACCTACTTCTTGCTAAAACAGACCTGTTAAGGCATGGAATCCACAAGACCTCTGAAGCTATGGTATCTGGCACCAAGACATTAGCAACAGATTCATTCAGTCCTGCAAATTGCTAGGTGCAGCCTCCATGAATCAGACCTGATTGTCTTACAATTGTTCATTAGATTGAGAGCTGGGAAAATTTCTCATGTTACTGAAACAATTCCTGAAGAACTTTAGCAGTTTGTCAGGGTGCATTATTCTGCTTAAATAGGCCACTTCCCTTAGGGAATACTGTTGCTATGAAGGGATGTTCTTAGTTTGCAACCATGTTTAGGTAGACAGTAGGTTTCAAATTAACATTCACATAAATGCAAGGACAGTGTTTCCCAAGAGGACTATCTATATCTTGAGCATCATACTTCTGAAGAATCGGACCAGAAGAGCTAGCTTTGACTTCCCATGCAATTCACTGAGCCATGGGTGCCCATGATGGGTGCCAGTTCACCAGTTGTCCTTCCTTGAACTACTTTTGGTATAGACTAAGCACTGCAGAAAAACTCCACAAGAACATAGCCATCAAAATTTTGCCCTTGTTAAAGTTGCTCAGATCTTCACACTTGTTTCCTTTCCTTTCACTTGTTGTGTTAATGTTATGGCTGGTTGGTGTAGATGCACACATGGTTTCCAACAAACAAATATTTTAAGCCAGTGAAGGAAGCCTAGCAATGGTGTGTTTTGGGATAAAAGTTGAGCAAAATAAGCATGCAGCTCCATTCTGGATCAGTGGCAGTAGTCGAATGGTGTGGAGAGGCAGACCTGCAAGATTGCGTTTCAGTAGTCCATTCTTGAAATGACAAGGAACTGAGCAAGCATCTGAGTGGTCTTTGTGGACAGAAATCGACTAATTTTTCTGTTCTGAAAAGAAGACCTGGCTACACCAGTTTATGTATGTAACCAAGTTTCCCTTAGATAGGAACTCAGTGCTGCATCATGGCTGACACTATGAGAACGCTTCATTGAGGAAGTTGTGTGTGAAGCTCTGTGTGCACACACGCCAATTTAATGGCTCAGATAGGACAGGTAGGGAAGGGAATATGTGCCAAGTCCATATAAGGGCATCTGTGTCACATTACTCTAGGTTCTACGTGTCTGAAATGGATGCCAAGGGTGTGGCCAGTGACACAGCATCTCAATCCCTTCTCAGGGAACCGGGTATATATACGCAAGCTCTCTTTTGAGGGACCTCAATGCTGCATCATGGCTGAAGCTATGGGAATGTCAATGCCCATGCTGCCACACATCAGTCGATGTTTTTCCCAGAGGCCATGAAAGAGCATGAGCAAACCAAAAACAAAAAAATCAATTAGACCTGAAGGACATGGGACCCTGGAGTGGGGTCCAAGTTACAGAACCTGATAAAGGTGTGCGGAGAGGACCAGCCTGCTGAAGCACAAATGTCTTGGAAGGGAACACCCCGGCCCGGGCACTGGACGAGATGATGCCCCTAGTGGGGTCAGCTCTGAAACCTATAGGCGAGGCAATACCGCACTCCTCATTTGCCTGGGTAATGGCCTCTAATACCCAGTGTGCCAGATGCTGCTTGAAGACCAGATTACCCTTGTTCCATGGTGGGCATAAGTTCTCAGGGCCCTTATGTGCCTTATGTGCTGTGGACTTTGTACCCTTTATAATAAAATAAACTGGTTTTCTACCTTGGATCACACTCTTGGGGCGAGTTGCTGTTGCAAAACCCTTTCGAAGGGCACCTCTCTCATGGGCTGTGATGCGGTTCTCGATGGCTGCCCTGCTCACAGCATATGAGGGACCCTCAACTCACACATAAACTGCGTGGTAATAATAAACTGCCTGGGATGTTTTCCAAGATTTGAAACACTTTTTCCCCCCTCTAAAAAAAAAAAAAAGCTACCATTTATTTGTCCATAGATTCCACATGGAGATTATATTGCGCTTTAGGGCTCCCTCCACTAGAAAACTGCGCATCTCAGCAGGTCTAGGCCATGCTTCCCTTAAGGTGTATATTTCTGTTAGGCGGAATAGGCAGCTGTTTGTCCTTGGGGCCTTTGTGGGTGGGGGGTCTCTTATTTTTTGTGTGGTGACAGATGGCTGAGGCCTTTTTGCAGATTAGAGTCCCCTTCTGAATTGGTTACTAAAGGCCCTCTTTGAGCCCTGGGATTCAGCCTTAGAGAAGTTTCTAACCCTACAAACGGCTCATCCGTTAGCCTTAATCTCTCTCAAAAAAGAGTTGGAGATTTGCAGGCCTTATCAGTACCTCCTTCTGCCTGGAGTTCACTCCTTTTTGTTATTTTTCACCCTAGACCAGGTTACATCTCAAAGGTGCCCTCAATGACTGACCAGCCAGTCATCCGGCAAGCTTTCTTTCCTCTGCTTCATGAGTCTTCACCGCAAGACAAGCTGCACCTACTGTGGCCAGTTCAGGTACATAGGGCCACCGATCAGACAGTGGCATGGATGTAGAAGTTCTTATTTTCTTTTGCTTTGGTGGTTGCAACAGGGATAATACTGTCATTAAGCAGCACCTATCTTACTGGATTATATATGTCATCTCACAGTCCTACAAGGTGCATGGAATGGCTTCACCTTTGAGTATCAAGGACTACTCCACTAGGAGTGTAGCATTGTCTAGTGCCCTAGCCAGGGGTGTCCCTCTGCATGATGTTTGTGCTGTGGCAAGCTGGTTCTTTCTGCACACATTCATCGGGTTCTACAGTTTAAGACCTGGACATGACCCCAGGGTCTCAGATCCTGCTGAGTTGATCCAGTCGCATCTGCACCCAGCAGTCACCCATGCCAGTTCACATGGCCTTTCGAGGCAGGCATTTTTTCTCATGAGGCAGAATTAGTATTTGCATTTCTCTATTCTCAAGCCATAATGCTCGTCAAACCATTGAGTTCCCCCGAAAGGAAAAGTCTCTGGTTACATATGTAACCCGGGTTCCTGAGAAAACAAAATGAGACATCAGGCATGCTTGTTGTCTTCCTTCAGACAATTAGAATCTGGGAATATGTGATGCCCTTTTATGGTCTTGCTAATGTGTGCTGATACGTCATCTGAACCCTTTCGGCCAGTGAAATTGATGTGTTCACAGGGGCTTCAGATACCAGTTCTGCGAGTGCATTTCCATAGCGTCAAGCCATGATGCAGCATCTCATTCACTTCTCAGGGAATCAAGTTACATACTTTATGTAATCTGAGACATTATTCCTTGCAGCCTAATAATAATTGTAATAAAAACAACAGTTATAATAATAAACATTTTGTTTCCGACTCACTTAAGTCAGTGATTGTGGCTTTGTTTCTTTTCAGGTATAACAACTTTCAGAGTTGTCACCCTAAAGGACAAGGGCCATGATCATTTCTTTGTACGAGAAAGAAAGTCTTATGTTAAAGTATAGTGTTTTTGTTTTTCAGTCACATGGTCCTGCGGAAAGACATTAAGGAATTTGACTGTGAAATGGATCCAAAAGCAGAAGTGAGCCTCAAGCCAGGTGAGCATCTACATTGGTCACACAGTTACCCTTTCCACTCACGCAGTGCCAGTGTGTACAGTGGGTGAATTCAGGTGGGTGAACCAGTGGATGTTTTCAAAGCAGATTTCATCAGAAGTGTGGGTTTGCTGAGGCATGGAACAGCTGTTGCCTTTTGGCATTTATTTAAAATATGAAGCTAATAATGCAATAATTAATATTGGTAATGTACAATAGATTTAAAAACATTTCAACACCCCTTTTAAAATGGCAGGTTTTTGTGAAAAATGAAACCAAGATAAATCACATCAGAACTTTTTCTACCCTCAATTTGAAATTACAGTGCATGAAAATTAAGTGCGAAAAAAAAATTAAAAAAGTTAAACCCTTACAGTAATCAGGTTGCATAAGTGTATAAACTTCTAATCTAATACACCTCTGAGTGTTTTTGAGCACGGTCATCTTCCAAAATGAGATTTGGAGGGCTCTGATGTGTGTAAACTGAAATAGCTGGCCCTGACAGAATTTCTGGCAATGTACTTCTGTGCATGTTATTCTGCACTGATCAGCTTACTGGTTTAAGCCCTTTTGCCTAAATGACTATAGACCTGTAGTGCCCATATCACTTATGAAGGTTTTTAGAGGCTTATTCCATATTTTCCACCATCCCAACACCATTACCCCACTCAAGTTTGCCTACTGTCACCTCACATTCTAAACACCACTTACACCATCCCTAAAAGCAACAAAGGGAACTATGTGAGGCTGCTGAGATTATAGCTCAGCTCTCAGTACCTGAGTCCCACAGGTTGGCGTCAAAGCTCAGGGAAGTCAGACTAAATACACCACCTGTGAGTCCTGGATTTTCTTACAGGCAGATCCTGTGTAGTGAGAGTGAGACAGTTTATCTCCTCTTACACTGAGAGCTAAACTGGAGCCCAACAAAGTTGCTGTAGTGTCCTGAGACCCCTATTCTACTTGCTCTACACACAAGACATTCACAGGTCTACTTCTGTTAAGTTTACTGATGACAGTGGTTATTGGCCTCATCTACAACAGTGAGGCTGACTATATTGATGGGGTGGAGAAACTAGTAGCTTGATGCCAGGATAACTTCAGCAAAACCAAGAAGCTGGTTGTGGCCTTAAGGAAGAGGCAGCAATGGGGACTTGACCTGGACACTTCACATCCAAGCTATTGTTCTGATGCTAGACAATGGCTGTACCATCTGAGACTGCTAAGGAAATTCTGGTTCTCTCCTGCGATCCTGAAAATTTTCTATACTTTGATTATAGGCAGTTTGTTAACTCTGTGTATCTCAACATGGTACAGAAACTGCTCAACCCAGGACCACAAAGCCTTGCAGAGAGTGGTACACCTAGCTGAGTACATCTGCTCTCCTTTCTGTGCACTACATGTACACCAAGTGATGCAGTACCATAGCTGCTTCATCATCATCAAGCACTTTATAATTCTGAAAGGATTATAATCCTTGTCATCTTCAGTTTGGCTGACATCTGAAGGTTTTCTAATAAAATCAACCAGGATTTATAGCTATTCATGATCTAGCTGTTCATCCCTCCTCGATAAGAGCCCCATTTCTGGCTCAAGAAAAGCAGCCCTAAAACATGACACTGCCACCACCATGTTGCACTGTGGATGTGGTGTTCTTTTGCTACTGTTTTTGCACCAAATATACCATTGTTTTTTGGAATTATATACCTTTTGGTTTCATCAGACCTTAACTCATAGTACCACATAGTTTGTGGTGATTTAGTTGAGCTTGGAAGTTTTTTTGCAGTTTTAATGATGCCATAGGTCTCTTTACAGCCTTCCGGGTAAGTCTTGTCCTTTCATAAATTTTGGAGGGAAGTCCTGTTCTTGGTGATGTCATTGTGGTGCTCAATTTTCTCTGTTGATGATTTTTAATGGTTTCATGGTTCATCTATTGTTTTGAATATTTAGAATCACCTGATTGATGCCTTTCAACAAGTGAGGTACCATGCTTACTTTGTAAGCTCTTTGTGCACTATAACATCAGCATTCAAATGAAACCAAGAGAATTATTTCATTGATGAAAGCCATTTGATAATTACTTGATTTATTTTGAACACAGCCACGCCCCAGATTATAAAACAATATGCCCATCCATCCAAGTTCTTATAATGCAAGTTCTTTATTTTTTCTGTTTTCCCTAAAATGGTTGATTGTTTTTCACTTATTTTTTTTTATAAATTATTTACATCAAGGGTGGAAAATGTTCTGATATGATTTATTTAAATTTCTTTTACATCACACACTAGGCATAATTCCAGTTGTCTCTAGACCTTGTATATGCATTGTAGGTCTTTACTAGTGTGTATATTTGACATTGCAGAGCTACCTTTTTAGAGCATAACAACATATCTAAAATGGCATCAGCCATGACTCATTGAAAAAGGCTATGTGCAAGTAACCTTTGGTGACAAAAGAAAGACAAAAGAAAAAACAAGAGATTTTGATATACAGGTGCATCTCAATCAATTAGAATGTCGTGGAAAAATTCATTTATTTCAGTAATTCAGCTCAAATTGTGAAACTCGTGTATTAAATAAATTCAGTGCACAGAGACTGAAGTGTAGTTTAAGTCTTTGGTTCTTTTAATTGTGATGATTTTGGCTCACATTTAACAAAAACCCACCAATCTCAACAAATTAGAATACTTCATGCATTTTTAGTGAATTGTTGGCCTTCTGGAAAGTATGTTCATTTACTGTACATGTACTCAATACTTGGTAGGGGCTCCTTTTGCTTTAATTACTGCCTCAATTCGGCATGGCATGGAGGTGATCAGTTTGTGGCACTGCTGAGGTGGTATGGAAGCCCAGGTTTCTTTGACGGTGGCCTTCAGCTCATCTGCATTTTTTGGTTTCTTTTTTCTCATTTTCCTCTTGACAATACCCCATAGATTCTCTATGGGGTTCAGGTCTGGTGAGTTTGCTGGCCAGTCAAGCACACCAACACCATGGTCATTTAACCAACTTTAGGTGCTTTTGGCAGTGTGGGCAGGTGCCAAATCCTGCTGGAAAATTAAAATCAGCATCTTCAAAAAGCTGGTCAGCAGAAAGAAGCATGAAGTGCTCCAAAATTTCTTGGTAATTACTACTAAATTAATTACTAAAAACTACTTCAGTCTGTGTGCATTGAATTTATTTAATACACGAGTTTAACAATTTGAGTTATATATGAATAAATGAACATTAGAATAAATGAACTTTTCCACGACGTTCTAATTTATTGAGATGCACCTGTATATAGTCAATTTTTTGACCCAGGAGATAAACCAACAGCCACTGATCGTTGATGAAAGCATTTGTTTTTGCATAGCTCTCAAGATTTTTTCCTCTTTTTTCCTCTGAGAGCTACTTTGACAAAATGAAGGTGGCCAAGAGCTACTCGTGTTACTAGGAACATTTAAAGCTTATTACCAAAAACCAAACCAGCTAAATGAGTTATTTTTGTTTGAACTTGTTTGGAAAAAAAAGTCAATATCGAATTGTCATATTTTGTGATAAATCATTTTAAATTCACATAAGCATATGTACATGTTTTCTTTCCTAAATACATATGTTCACATTTTAATGTGTCAAGCTCACTAAATTAATTCATGTCCTATTCATGTAATAGTAAAAAAGGTATTTTATCAGCCCCCTTATCAGTTCCCTTTACATTCCCTTCATCATTGTCCACATGCATTCAGGCTTTTCTACAGTTAATGAGATAACTGGCACTGCATGGAGTCAAAAAGAGAGGTGTGTGCTGTAGTGTCCACTAAGGTTTATTCTTATTGAGTCTTTTAAATGTTTATCTGTCAGTCTTATTCTAAACTTAGACTTTGACATTCATGTCAGAAAAAGCTGTTTCACAAAAATATGTAGAACCAAGTAAGGCAGGCATTTTCAGAGCTTTTTGGTGAAGGTTCTTGAAGCTCTCGGACACTACTAGGTTCCAGAAATGTTGTGGATGCTGTTGAGACTCTAGGACATTTTTTTGTGGATCACCTCTGTCTCCATCTCCACAGGATTGACACAGGATAGGTCAGTCATCTGTCCAGAAATTTCACTTTTGTCCACCTTCATAAAAGTGTTGGCAATAAATGTTACACATGGCTCAAGTTTTTCTTTTTTGTCAAATAAGTTTTATTGAGAGACATAAATTTTGAAGATGGATTTGCAATCTTACATTTTGTCTCTGTTACAAAGACAAAGAACCAATCAAAATTAGAGTAAGGGGAAAAAACACATCCCAAACCATCCCTTACAAGACCTGTTTACATTAAATTGCAGAGTATGATGAAAAAAATACTAAAACATTACTTTTAACAAATGATGCATTAGTCCATAGAGTTTCCATCAAGGTAACAGAGAAAGGGGTGCCAGATTTTGTCAAACTGCTCAAATTGTCCCCTCAAACAGTACCTAATGTGTTCCAAATTTAAAGTAGAAATCATCTTTCCAAGCCATAGCTTACATTTAGGAGCCTTCTTTTTCTTCCAGAATAATAGTAGTAACTTCTTGGCTGTAGTTAAACTGAATGCAAGCAGTTTGTGTTGTGCTCCTGATAATGGATGCCTATGTTCAGAAAATCCCAGAATGAAAAGTGCCGTATCCGGCTGCAATTTCACCTTAAAAATTTCTGAAAGCATATAAAAAATTCCATTCCAATAACTCGGTATCTTGGAGCAAAAAACAAAACTATGGGACAAATCAGCATCTACTGAATTACATTTGTCACAAAGAGATGTGACATTTTGGAAAATTCCATGTAGTTTCTTTTTTGAATAATGTAGTCTTTGAATGACTTTAAACTCAATAAGGTGTCTAGAATTAATAGAATGTTTGTTAATGTCCTTGAAACTCATCTTCCACATCTCCTCGTAAATTTCCACTCCTAGTTCTTTCTCCCATTCTTCCTTAAAAAACTTGCAGAAAGAGAAGTAAAGGATTGTAGCAGATCATAAATTATCGGTAATGCCTTTTTTCTTCCTTTACACCAATCAAGACACTTATGAATAATTGAGGATGATGTATTATCCAAAGGTGTATGAGCATGTATATAATTCCTAATCTGTAGAAATCTAAAAAATGACTCTGGGGGAATTAAAATTTCTGTTGCAGCTGACTAAAAGATATCAGAGCCCCATTGATGAAAAGGTCCCCTATTGTACATACACCCATTTCTTGCCATTGCACAAAGGTCCTGTCCAAACCTGTTGGAGTAAATGATGGATTCTTAGCGATAGGAGTTATATCTGTTTCCAGAAATGACAGGTATTTTTTAATTATGATACTACTTCTGAAGGTAGAATGATCCAAAGTTACAGGGGAGAGAATCTCCAGTCCCGGATTGTATGGATAACATGTACTATTTGGAGCCAAATTGGTGGAGGATCATGGTCATGCAGCCACACTGAAATTAGACTTATGTAGGATGCCTAGTAATAAAGACGAAAGTCTGGAAGTGCTAGACCTCCCTCCTGTTTAGGTTTACAGAGATGTGCCTTTCTAACTCTGTGATATTTGTATACCCACAAGAATGGAAGAATGATCAAATTTAATTGCTTTAAAAAGGATTTAGGTAGAAAGATTGGAATATTCTGGAATAGATACAATATCTGTGGTAAGAATATAATTTTAATTTCATTTATTCTACCAAACAGAGAAATCGGGAGTGCTCTCCAAAATTGTATATTAGCTTGCAGTTTGAAAACTAGAGGGGTAAAGTTGGCCTTTTAAGAGCAAAGAATATTTATTGGTACTACAATTCCGAGATAAGTAAATTTTTCAATTGAAACTTTAAATGGAGGAGAAAGACAAGTCTTTTAGTCCAATGAGCATTAGCTCACTTTTGAAAACATACCAAAGGCATTAATAGTATCCACAATAACTGACAGACTCACATGGGGTTTAGTAATATATAGCAGGATATCATCTGCATATAAAGTTGCTTTATTGACTGTATTTGTCAAGTGTTGAAATGAATAGAAGGATCAGAACGAATGTATTGAGCAAGTGGCTCTACGGTCAGCGCAAATAAAAGAGGAGAAAGGGGGCAACCTTGCCTTGTCCCTCTTTTAAGATTAAAGGGACCAGACGAAGTATTATTAGTTAATACCCGAGCTGTAGGACTTTTATACAAAATCTTAATCCAATTTATAAATTTATCACCCCCGTCAAATTTTTTCCAATACTGTGAAAAGGTAGTGCCATTCTACTCTATCGAATGCTTTTTCAGCATTGAGAGAGATTATTAGGAGATTTTCTTGAATAGCTTTGTAGTGATAGATTATGTTAAAAAGGCGCCTCGTATTTTGTGAAACATTCCTGTCAGGAATAAAATCATTCTGATCAGTGTGAGTTAGACCACTAATTATTCTACCTACATTAAGAAGAGAGATTGGTCTGTATCCTTCTACCTCCTCCTTTTTTTTGAATAACAGTTATGACTGCTTCATTAAATGATGATGGTAGTCCAGACACTAATGACGCCTCAAATGTTTTGAGGAGGTAGTGGGAAAGTAAATCATTATATTTTTTATATAACTCAGAGGGCAAGCTATCTGGAGCTGGAGTTTTCCCACTCTTTAGGGAATTAACTTTGCTTTTTAACTCTTCTGAGGAAATATCCTTATTAAGGGCATCATGCTTATCCTGATATAAGATTATAGAGAAAGATTACTGAGAAAGATTAAGTTTATTTAGAAACTTATCCATAGCTTGTAAGTCAATGCAAGGGTCAGAGGAGTGTAAATGTGAATAGAATTCCTTGAAGCAGTTATATAAACATAATATATGTAAGTATTATTTTGTCTTGATCTTATGAATTGTCTTATCAATTCTAATTTACGTAACTGTCTTGTAAGTTATTTATGTGTCTTATCCCTGAATTCAAAATATTTCTGTTTAATGAAAAGGAATGATATACTCAATTTGTCTGATACAATTTTATTGTACTCCTATCTTAACTGTAGATTTCTTTTGTATGTTTCTAATGAGGGATTTTGCTCATTTTCATTATCTAATTGATGAATTTGTTTCCCTAACTCAGTTTTTTTATACAGTTTTTTTTACAGTCTTATACCCCTGATAAGAGATAACACATCATTTCAGTGTTTCCCAAAGTTGTCCTGGTGAAACTTCAGGGGTATCATTATTCTCAAAGAATATGTCCAATTGTATAAGCATATAATCATAAAATTTAGGATCACTGACAAGTCGAGGATCCATTCTTCACATGGGATGCAAAGATATTAAATTATTAAAGGCAAGTTCAAATTTGACAGGAGCATTATCTGAAATTTGTATATCAGGGACCTTATTATCCATGATACTGGAAATTAATTTATTTTCTACCAAAAAGTAATCTATGCAGGTATACACATTGAGAGCTTGTGAATGAAAGGTATAATCTCTCTCAGTGGGATGAAAAATCTCCATATATCCACTAATTTAGAGTTATTAATAAATGCACTCAAAAAGTTCCTTGAGCTAGACTGAGGGGCTCTCTTAGAAGATGATCTGTCCAGGTATACGCCAAGGACACAGTTAAAGTCCCCATCTACAATTAGATTAATTTGAGACATATTAGGAATAAGATCGAACACTTTCTTTAAAAAATCTGGGTCATCATAATTTGAGTCATAGAAATTTACTAATGTAATAGGAAAGGAATGCATCTCGCCAGATAATATAATGTACCGACCCTCTTTGTCTGTTTTCAAGGTTTTAAGTTTAAATGGCAGACCATTTCGTATTAGGATAGCGACCCCTTGAGCTTTAACAGAAAAATTGGACTGATATATATTTTCTATCCACCTGCATTTCATTTCATTATTCTTGGAATCAAGTTTCAGGTGTGTTTCCTGCAGAAAATTTATATCCGCAGAGAGTGATTTTAAGCGTGTACTTTAATTCTTTTAACAGGGTGATTTATTCCTTTCACATTCCATGAGGCAAAAACATTTTTCTGTTACCTGATGCTACAACATTCATTATGAACCTAATATATTATTATCACCACACATTTTACCGCTTTGAAGTATGTCAAACAGGCTCCCACCCACCCAACCAACTTAAATAGCAGCCCTGTCATCTAACCAACTAGAACCACGAAGAAAGACGAAGTAGGCTAAATCGAACTGAAGTTAAAAATATAGTATCAGAACAGTAATAATATGAGCAATAACACAAATTAAGTATTCTAGAAAACACCTAATATAAATATCTTATTCGTTGACCTTCAAACATTAAATCAACGCAGCTCCACAGTAAAGGATTTCAGAAGAACATCTCGGAGTAAATAAGAAAGAAAAGGAACAGGTGCTGAATGGGATGTGATTCAGAAAAAAAGCGCACTCAACACTTCTCAATTACACAACATCCTTAGAACAGTCACCCTGATCCAAAGCAGTTTTCCGCAAACTCGACTAGCTTGTCTGGGTCCGTGAAGTAATGTTCCTTGGCGTTGTATGTGACCCTTAATTTTGCTGGATACTGTAGACCATACTTGACATCAGGTTTGCCCTTTAGCAATTTCCTTGCTCATTTGAAAAGCGTGCAGCGTTTTACCACTGCTAGAGGGTAATCGGGAAAGATGTTGATTCTTTGCCTCTTAAAAGTAACTTGCTGCATCTTGGCCGCCCTCTGCAGAATTTCTTTAATTTCGTGGGTCTAGTGTAGCCGAAGCACGAAAGCCCTCGGTGGTTCTTCATCTTCAGTACGATTTTGCAATGCCTCCATCAGAAGCTGCGTGATAAAGTCCCTCAGTTTCATTCCGAACTCTGCCCCTACCTTGATGTATAGCACACGGATGTTTTGTCTCCTACTACGTCCTTCAAGTTCCATGCATTTGTACGTAAGCTGCTCTACTACCTGCGTCAAACAGCCCACTTCTTGCTTCTACCGTATCCGAAGAAACGAAAAAGAAGCGTTAGTTTCCAAGCTTGGCAGTTTTGAAATATGCTCCTCCACCGTGATTTTATCCGCTGATAAAAGGCTGGCAGATCTGGCCTCCTGTTGGAATGCCACAATTTCTCCTCGTATCGAAACAGCAAGCTGTTCAATCTTGGAGTCTATTATCTCCCCAATATCAGATTTGATTGAATGTATTCCGAGCGCAGAGAAGAGATTGCGCTAAAAATTGATGCATTACCCGGATCCTGAGTATCTTCAGCCGGTACTACTTTTCTAGCAGAGTCCGAGGTGAGCACGGCCTGGTCTGCTGCTTTACGAGGCTTGGCTGGCATGTTTAACTTTGAATACTAAACCATCAACTCTGCTAAATTAATTGTAAATCAAAAGCCTTGTTTCTTTCATATCAATAGAAGATTGTTAAAAGATGTTCTGACTGTATTCTTTTAGATTTAGTGCAGAGCGTGGTACCCGCTCATGTTGAAACTGGAAGTCCAAGTTTTTCTAAGTCATGAAGAGTCAAGAAGCTTTTTATTTTCATTCCAACCACATATAGCTGACACAGTACATGGTGAAATGAAACAACGTTTCTCCAGGACCCTGGTGCTGCATTAAAACAACATACAACATGTAATTACAAAAACAGAAACAACAACACAGAGCTAGGACAGAAGTTTATTCTAGCTACATAAAGTGCAAAGTGTGCAAACAGTGCAAAGACAAAGTAAAAAAAAACACAAGATAGGGCACAAAAACATGTGCAACGGGCCAAACGGAATGTGATGTACAAACTTCAGAAACTGTAAAAAGCAGGTATCTAATTACATACATGTTTGTAAGCATATACATAGCAGCATGACCATTTGTATTGTGCAAAAATGTATTAGCAGCAGTTAAAGTAGTGCAAATAAGTAATCATTTATAACAGCGGTTGAGGTAGTGCACGTAGAAGGTAACATTTATATTGTCCGTTCACACAGGTGTGTGTGTGTGTGTGTGTGTGTGTGTGTGTGTGTGAGGAGAGATAGTTGGTATAGTTCAGTTCTGGGTGTTGAGGAGCCTGATGGCTTGTGGAAAGAAACTGTTACACAGTCTGGTTGTGAGGACTCAAATGCTTTGGTACCTCTTTCCAGATGGCAGGAGAGTGAAAAGTGTGTGTGAGGGATGTGTGGTGTCATCCACAATGCTGTTTGCTTTGCGGATGCAGCGTATATGTCCGTGATAGAGGGGAGAGAGACTCCAATGATCTTCTCAGCTGTCCTCACTATCCGCTGCAGGGTCTTGCGATTCGAGAAGGTGCCATTTCCAAACCAGGCAGTGATGCAGCTGCATCACTGCCTGGTTTGGAAATGGCACCTTCTCGAATCGCAAGACCATGTTCTACAGAGGGACCATCAAGAGCATCCTGAGCAGCTGCTCAGGATGCTCTTGATGGTCCCTCTGTAGAACATGGTCAGGATGGGGGGAGGTAGATGGCCTCAGTGGTGGTGTGGAGAAGCTGTTCCCGATCCGGACTGACTGAGGTCTCCCAATCAGGACGTCCAGGATCCAGTTGCAGAGGGAGGTGTTCAGGCCCAGCAAGTTTAGTTTCTCAATCAGGTGCTGAGGGATGATTGTGGTGAATGCTGAACTGAAGTTTATGAATAGCATTCGTACATATATGTCCTTATTCTCCAGGTGTGTTAGGGACAGATGGAGGGTTGTGGTAATGGCATCGTCCATGGAGTGATTCGGATGATACGCAAACTGCAAGGGGTCCAGTGAGGGTGGTAGCTGGGTCTTGTGCCTCTTGACGAGCCTTTTGAAGCATTTCATCACGATGGGTGTGAGTGCGATAGTCATTGAGGCAGGAAACTGTAGACTACTTCGGCACGGGGACGATGGTTGTTGTCTTGAGGCACATAGGAACAACGGCGCACACTGCCAGGAATGTTGTCTGGTCCAGCAGACTTCTGTGGGTTAACTCTGCATAGACAGAGTCAGTCGTGGAAAGACAGAGCACCTGGTCGTTAGGAGGAGGGGGATGGTCTTTCTTGCCGCTACACTGTTCTGTGTCTCAAACCAAGCGTAGAAGTCATTCACTACTCACCCCGTGTAGTTTGCTGGAGTCAGATGTAGTCCAGTTTATTATCCAGGGAGCAGACGTTGGATAGAATGATGGACGGGAAAGCCGCCCGGCTAGGGTTTGTTTTTAGGCTAGCACGGTCATCTGCCCGTTTTCTGCGCTTCTGCTTCCTCAAGCTTCCTTCCGCTTCCTTCTGCTTCCTCGAGACCACCAGCATCAGGCGATGCTGAGGACTGAAGGCCTGGTCTTCACAGCAGGCCCAGGTCACGAAATATTTTAAGCACATCATCGTGCAGGTTGGTAATTGCATGATTACTGTACTGTAAGAGAGTCTGTACTGTTACTGTACAGTACTGTACTGTAAGAGATTCACTGAATCTGTCTGCAGACTCCTGCACAACTTTAGACAATTGGTCACAATACTTACAGAACACATTCAGAATGTCACCCGCATCTGCATGGTTTGCCAGCATTTTTGTGACTGAGGGGAAGTTTTTCACTTGCTGAATGTAAAAATATCAGTTTTGCTTTAATTGTATTAACTGCACTGATCATATTCATAGATGTTTTTATCTGATCATATTTTAGATGTTTGCAGCTTCCTATTACTTAAACAACCATAAGTCAGCTGATCATGACTGGAGATCACTTAAACCTTTGCTGAAAAGACAAAGACATCACTAGAACTCACAGCTATGTTTAATAGTGAAAGTAAGAGCATGCTAAGAGATATCAAGGGATTAGGACTAAACTGCTGTGTAGCCATAAGAAAACCATTTATCAGTGAGTTAAACTGGAAAAAAGGCTTTAATTTGCTAGGGAGCATAAAGATTAGACTCTGGAGCAATGGAAAAAGGTCAGATGGTCCGATGAGTCCAGATTTACCCTAATTTACACATTCATCTTGGAGGATGAGGTTTGGAGGCCTCTGTGTGTAAACATAAGGAAACTGCAGCTGGCCCTGACAGAATTTCTGGTTTGTTCACTTCCACTGTTGATGTGTCTGTAACCAATTCTGTGGCTACCTACTTTAAAAAAAATCTGTTGTTGTTTCTGTGCCAAAGAATAGTAAGCACTCTTGCTTCTAGTGTGTCAAATGGCTATGGTCCTATAGGGGCCACATGACTTATATAGTTTTTTGAGAGTGATGGGCACATCAGGTTCAGAAGAAAGTCAGATGAAGTGAAATTAAAGCAACTATATGCTATAAATATTTTAGGGAGCCAGCCAATACATTGTTTATTATGGTATTACTGATATGGATCCTCTCTGAAATAGTGTGACCTATACTGTGATTTTGGTGACCTTCACTGATCCTTTAACATGTTCATGTTTGTGTGTCTATTGGTTTAATCAGTGCTGAATGCAGCATGGGATTTCCAGTGCAATGGTACAGTGCCTAGTGCATGGAAGACTGAGATTAAGGATGAAAGTTCCAGCAGTGAAGAAAATGAAGAGGAGGAAGAAGAGGTGCAGGGGGATGGTGGCAGCAGTGAGGAGGAAGAGGTAAGAACAATCAAATAATGATATTCTAAGTAGCTTAATACAGATACAGTATTCCATCAAAGACATAGACATATATATATATATATATATATATATATATGCACTAGGCCTATAGGCACACAAGTTTGTATACCCTGAAAGAAATTGTTAAACATTGCCATTTATTTGGAAATTATGACTGATAACGCAATGAGGATAATGGTCACGTGAAGTCATTAATTATCACATAGTTGATTAACTCCTTTTCAAAACCTAATGATAACTGAAATCACCCAAACAACCTTTTTTTTTTTTTTTTTTTTGCAAAGTCTTTTTATTGGAAATATACATAAGTCCCATAATGATTAATATTACAGAATCCCATTTTGGTTTTGCATGAAAAAGGAGTAAAGTAAAAGAAACGCAACAACAATAATAATAATAATAATAACAATAATCAGACAATAAAGGAAAAGAAAAGAAAGAAAAAGAGGAGAAAAAAAAGGAAGAAGTAAACAGAAAAAACAAACACAAGCCCACCACATCCCTGGGTCCTGGCCCTTGGCCCTTGGCCCTTTTCAATTGACAAATATAAGACATTTTTAACTTTACAAAAGAAAAGAAAACCTAATCCAGCAAAACCTGAAGGCCTGTGAAATATGAAATAAACGGTTGCCATTTATGAAAAAACCTGGACGTATTACTTTTTATTGTATATTTAATTTCCTCAAGATTAATACAAAACACTGTATCTTTTAGCTGTAGTGAGTGAGATGGTGGGACAGAGGACTTCCACTGAAGAAGGCGACGTCTGTCCAACAATGATGTGAAACTAATAACTTCCTTTTGCATAGAGATTAACTTAATTGATTCATCTGGAAGTCCAAAAACAGCAATCAGTGGGCAGTGTTGCAAATGTACTCCCAGAGTAGTGTACATTATACTGAAATAACTTGACCAATAATTATATAGTCATGAACAGAAAAAAAACATATGACTCAGGTGTCATTGTGAGTTAGAGCATCTGTCACATTTGTCCTCAACACCTGGGTAAATTTGAGACAGTCTATATTTTGAAAAGTGCACCCTGTAAATGACCTTAAACTGGATAAGTGCGAGCCGAGCACATGAGACATTACCTAAACCGCTCACAGCACTGTCCCACCACCTGTCCCCAAACTCCAAGTCTCGGTTCCCCCTCCCAAGCAGCCTTTGTTTTGGAGGTAGTTTGATCACAAAAATCCAGAATACGATGATAGATCTCAGAAACAGCACCTTTTTGTTGTGATTTAAAAGTAAGCAAACTTTCCCACTGTTGGAGAGGAGATGATGAGGGAAAGCCGGGAAAACATTTTCGGACGAAATGCCTAAGTTGAAAAAATCTAAAGAGGTGGTTGGTGGGTAACCCATACAATAACTAATAAATTAGCAAAACTGTTAAAAAAAAATCGCTCTGAGCATAAGTCAAGAAAACAGTGTATACCTTTGCTATGCCACATTGAAAAAAATGAATCCAGACATGAAGGAGGAAAAAGATGATTGTTACATAATGGACCTAAAGGAGAAGCAGTTACAAACTTGAAACGTTTCCTAAATTGATACCAGATTTTTAATGTGTTAAATACAACATAAGTTTTAACATATGAAGAAATTTTAATTGCAAGAGAAGAATATATAAGAGCAGATATAGAGGATGAGGAAGAACATGACTGGGCTTCTAACTTACACCATGCTAAATGAGGTGACTCAACCCAGCAAAGCAGTTGTGTTAATTGGATAACAGTCACTCCTCCAAAAATTTTATTTATATCCAGAAAAGGAGTTGAATGTATCAAGCGTGGACAAGATACCGGGCCGACCAGCTACAGGATCAGATACCATAAAGCGTCTGCATACAATGATAGTCTGTGTTCGACACCATTCCTAATAACACCCTTAAATAAAGTAGAAGTTTGCAATGAAATGGCTAATGGTTCAATGGCCAAGGTAAATAAAGATGGAGACAGCCCTGATGTGTTCCACATTCCAATGGAAAATACTCTGAGCGCACATTGTTTGTTTGAATGCTGGCTTGAGGTGATGTATAAAGTAATTTCACCCAACTAATAAATGTATTACCAAAACCTAATTTGTTTAATACAGCAAATAAATACTCCCACTCCACCCTATCAAATGCTTTTTCAACGTCCATTGAAATCACAATCTCAGGTACCTTCTCGGAATGTGCTGTGTGAATAATATTTAAAAGAGTACGAGTATTAAAAAATAAATGACGTCCCTTGATAAAACCGTTTTGCTCCTCGGAAATAATGCTGGGCAACACTTTCTCTAGGCACAGAGCTATAGTTTTTGCCAGAACTTTTATAGCAGCATTTAACAAAGATAGGGGCCTATAGGAACCACGAAGTTGGATCTTTGTCACTCTTCAAAAGAAGAGCTATCGAAGTTTGGGTCAGAGTAGTTGGAAGCAAACCATTTTCCAAGGATTCATTAAACATCAACAGAAATAGAGGTGCCAATTTATTAACAAATTTCTTGAAAAACACTATAGGATACCCATCAGGTACTGGGGCTTTATTGGACTGCATCACTTTAAATGAGAATTTTATTTCTTCAAGGGAGAGTGGGGCATCTAGTTCTTGTACATGGTTAGAATCAATGGTAGGGTTTTCAAGAAACTGAAAACCCTACCATTGTCCAGAAACTGATTCATAATAGTAGTATCGCCCGGAAATTCAGATTTATACAAAGAAGCATAAAATGATTTGAAGCATTAATTTAGAAATTAGCATTAATTTCTATTGGGTCTGTAACACTTACATCAACGTGATTTATTGATTTTATCAAATGTGAGGCAGATTGACGTTTCAATTGGTGAGTCAATAGTCGATTTGCTTTATCCCCATGTTCATAGTAAGTGCCATGTGTTTGCAATAACAATCGCTCTATGTCCTTAGTGGAGATGATCTCAAATTCTGTCTCAAGGTTAAGACGTTTCTTAAACAGTTCTGGGGAGGGATTGGATGCACATTCTTGGTCAAGGATACCAATAGCAGAAGTGAGTTCTGTAAGCCTGGCCTTATGTTTTTTATTACAATGAGAAGAGTTTGAAATAATCTGCCCCCTAAGGAAAGCCTTCAGTGACTCCCAAAGTAAAGATGATGATGATGTAAATTCATTCTGATTAAAAAGGAGATACTCATCAATAGAATTAGACAGAAATTCACAAAATTTGTT
The DNA here is from genome assembly GCA_033459395.1 of Hemibagrus guttatus. Lineage (NCBI taxonomy): Eukaryota > Metazoa > Chordata > Actinopteri > Siluriformes > Bagridae > Hemibagrus > Hemibagrus guttatus. Next base: position 9,021,001 of record JAUCMX010000002.1, on the reverse strand, counting down.
ATCTGCCAACAATAGAGAATTAAATTTCCAAAGAGGGGCAGTAGATCTATGTGTGGACAGCTGAATATCCAGAAATAGTGGTGCATGGTCTGAGACTAAAATACTTGAAATACAAAAATCAACAAATGATAATTTAAATGAGGTATGTTACTGAGTAATCTGTTGGAGAATTCAACATCAAAGTTGGGTGCATAGACATTTACTAGCAGCACCTTTGTTTGCATTAACATGCCTACAACCATAAGGTATCTGCTATTTTTATCAGCAACAACATCAGTAGGTAGAAACTGAATGTGTTTATTGATCAAAATAGCAACTCCTCTTGATTTAAAATTGAAGTTAGAATGAAATACATGCCCTATCCAAGAAACCTGCAGCCTGGAATGATCTTTATATTTGAGATGAGTCTCTTGCAAAAACACTTTGTTAAGCCTTTTTTTAAATGGCTAAAAACTTTACCACATTTAGATGGCCTACAAAACTGCCTACACCAGGAATGCAACTTAACAGAACACATTTAAGTATAAATGAATTTAAGAAAAAATTAATACTTCCAAATGGCCTCTTCTGCAGAAAAAAAATTTTTTTTCCACACCCTTATAACTGATACGAAGACGTGCCAGAAAAAAAAGACCATAACCCCTTCCTGGTCGCACAATTGCCTCCTGACCTCATTAAAGGCCGCTTGAGTCTGGGCCACCTTGGCAGTATGGTCGGGGAAAACAGAGATCTTCATTTCTCCGACAACAACCTGTTGACTCTCTCTTGCACGCCGTAGAACATTCTCACAGTCGCTATAATAATGAAACCTGGTAATAACAGTGTGGTCGCTCACCGTGTTTTGGCTTCAGCTGAGAGGTTCTATGTGCTCGGTCTAACAGCAGTGATTCGTCTAATTTAAAAGCTTCCTTGAGCAGTGTAGCCACAACTGTAGTGTTTATGACAGTATCCTAAGGAACCCCGACTATCCTAATGTTATTCTGTTGCGATCGAGATTTGAGGTCCTCACACTTATATTCCAATGCAGCTCTGAGTGCAGCTAACTCGGCGTCTGAAGCAGCCTTATCATTTGCCAGTTGTGTTTTTACTGATTGTAGGTCAGCTCTAATTGTGGACAAATCATCACCCAGTGCCGCTCAAAGTTCGGTTTTAAAGATCTCCACAATGTCTTGTTTTAACGAGCTTAGCAATTCTCGCTTCAGGGACTCTGCATCAATTACCTGTGTGACTTCCCTCGGAGAGGTGGAGCCGTGGGGGAAGCCGAAGCGACGAAGCCCCTGGGTCCGGTGTTGCTACCTGTGGAGCAGGCCTCAGTTGTTGGGTCGTTGTGGCACAGGTTTTAGTGGTTTTACCAGCCATGATAATATGCCCAGGTAGTGAAAAAAGCTTTTACAAAATAGACTAGGGGTAAATATGCTACAAAACGTTGTCTAAATTGCACTATAAAATAACAATTAACATGAACTTTGCAGGAGTCTCAAATCACATGTCCTACTCCATTGGCTGCTCAGCAGCAGCACCCAGACCCAAATAACCTTCATTAAAGGTTTACATATCCTTGAAGAACATAGGAATTGGGGGGCAGAAAAATGGCACCAGGTGAAACTGATGTGACAAAAATTTAAATATTTGGCAGTAGCAGGAGGCAGGTTGGTTGCCGAAGACCTGGAGAGTAGTATAATAAGTTTGCAAGTTTGGATGAATTTCTGCAAATAGAGTTGGAAGATTAATGGTGTCCTCAATGCGGAGAAATGCAAGTGGATAGCATGACTTATCCGTCATGCAGTACTATCAGGGAAGCACGTGATTGGCCCCAAATTTATTTTGCAGCAGGGCAATGACCTCAAACATATAGCCAATGTCATTAAGAACTATATTCAGTGTTGAGAAGAACAAGGAGTCCTGGAAGTGATGGCTTGTCCTCCACAGAGCCCTGACCTCAACATCATCGATTCTGTCTGGGATTACATGAAAAGACAAGGATTTGAATCTTTAGAATTGATGCTGTTTTCCAGGCAAAGGGTGTTCCCAACAAATATTGATTTGATTTTAATTTCTCTTCTTTTCATTTGCTTTTCATTTTTTTAATTGATGAAAATAAATTAACAATTCTATTTTAAGTATTCTTACAGATTTTCACATCTGCCTAAAACCTTTGCACAGTACTGTATATTTACGTATATATAAATATATATACTGTATGTACAGTGGAGATTAAAATTAGAGTATTTAAAACACTTGTTTTTTTTCCAAGCATATTGTATGTGGATATACCACTGTTATACTAGCATGCTTTACAGACTAACCAAGGCACTTCAACAAAAAAATTTTATGTTGTGAATAACACAGTGATCAAAATTAGACAACAGTAACCATTGTAGCACAAAATATGATTATGGCTAGAATGTTGAGGGTTACAGCTGTCAAAAATAAGTAGGAAGCATAAAGGCCCATGCTTTCAATAACTTCAGCACATCTATGATTACAGGACTCGCACTGCTCTGGTGTGCTATTAGTCTATACTTCTTCCAGTCTCTTTCACAGTTCAGTAACTGTAGTGTGTTGCTTAGCAATAACTTTCTTGCCAAATATTTTCCATAGATTTTCAGTCAAGTTTAGATCAGGATTCTGGCTTGGCCATTTCATTATTTTAATGTTTTCAGCTTCAAGAAACTGCTTTTTCCCAATTTGCAGTGTGATGGGGGTATTTGTCTTTCATGAGAATTGTGGGCTGTTTGGTAGATGCATGGAGGGAAGGAACCGCATGTTGCCGAAGGACGTTCTGATAAGCGTTTGCATCTAATGAGGATGAAATGTGGTTGCAAAAAAAAATCTTGAATGAATGTGATCGGAGATCACAAACATTTGATGAAACAAAATCTCATTGATATGTTGAATAGTGAAAGTAAGAGCATTTCTACATGTACAGTGTGTAGAGAACTCAGTGGATTAGGTCTTAACAGCTGTGTAGCTTTAAGAAAACCACTTATCTCTTATGCTAATCGGAAAAGGGGGCTTCAATTTGCATATATAAGGGAGCATAAAGATTGGACTCTAAAGCGATGAAAAATAGGTTATGTAGTATTATGAGTCTAGATTTACCCTGTTCCAGAATGATGGGTGAATCAGAGCAAGAAGAGAGGTGAATAAAGTGAATTTTTTTCGTCTCTGAGGGCACGGGCATATTGTCCAAGATGACAATGCCAGGTTCAAATTGTGAAAGAGTGGTTTGTTAAGCATGAGACATCAATCTCACATATGGATTGGCTGCCACAGAGTCCAGACCTTAACCCCATTGAAAATATTTAAGATGTACTGGAGAAGGCTTTATACAGCGGTCCGACTGTCGCATCATCAATACAAGATCCTGGCGAGAAGCTTTGGACAGAAATAAATGTTGTGACAAGCTTATCGTAGTGATGCTACAGCGAATGTATGCTGTTATCAAAGCAACGAAATATTAGTGTGTGACTTGTTTTGGCCATGCAGTTTTTGTATATACATACATGTGTTGTGTTGTTTTCTCATTCTTTCACGTACAATTAAGCAGGTGAAAGGTCTAGAGTTGATTTCAAATGTGACATTTGCAGAAGTCCATAGATCTGTCACTGCCTGTGAAGTAAGGCAACATTAAATGGATGTAAAAGGTCTACAAACCTCTGTTAATGTTGCAGGTTTTTGTAAAATAAAAAAAATATACCCAAGATAAGTATGTCAAAACATTTTAACATTTTAAAACTTTTAAGGTGTTATTGCAACCAACCAAACTCATGTGAAAAACAAATAGCAGCTTTTTTTTATAAAGAAAACATTACGGTAACTTATGCACAAGTGTGCGTGCCCTTTGAACTAAGAATTTGTTAAAGTGTCTTTTCTTGCCCTACAGCAGTCTTTTTGACTACCAACTAGGCATATATTCTTAAGCCATTTTTTGTTGGATTATTGAATTAGTACTTTTGGTTGTTGTCATGCTGGATGGTGAAATTTTTCTTCATCTTCTGCTGTCTAACAGAAGCCTACGATTTTTGTGTCAGAATAGATTAATTATATGTTTCAGAGCTATCCATAATTCCCTTGGGACTAGAGCCCCAATCCCAGCCAAAGAGATGCAGCCCCATAGGATTATGGTGTTCTTTTGGGGGACTGACATCACTGTGTTTGAAGCGCTTACCGTGAGTTTGTTGCCTGTGTCGGTGTTTTAATCTTTTATGTTTATATCATCTAATTTTCTCTTTTGCCTCAATATTTTACGCTGTCACCTTTCGTTTTCAAATTTTTTACTTGCTTATTGCAGTTAATTGTTCTTTTTTTTTCGGGAGATGCTTTCTGTTTTTTTGGTCTTCAAACAACAATTGGAGGAAACCCGCTTCAGAGCTCTTCAATATCCTGGTTACATTCACTTAAAGGTACGTAATCATAAAGTATGGCAAAGTTTCAGCTTATACAGTTTGTGAGCTGCAGGATGTTTAGTAATACTTCCTCTTACCATTAATGTTGCTTGTGATAAGTGCATGCTAGTTAATTCTCTTACGGAGAAGATATTAGCTTTAGAGGTGCACATCCAGACACTAGAGAGGGTTAGTGATAGCAAGAGTAGTGTAGTGTCTGTAGGGGAAGTCTGGATGCCTTAGTTAGAGTTAGTAACCCCCAATTCTGGCATTAGAGCCCTCACAGTGGGGCAAATGGGAGAACGGGGCGAAAGCCCTCACAGTAGGCAGCATAGCCGCAAAGCCAAGGCTAACACTAAGGCTTGCCCACGGGAGCACCACTCCTCTCCTCTTCACATGTCCAGCAGATTTGCTCTTCTAAGTGAAGCACCCGCTGAGAAACCTGAAAGAGCTCTGGTTATAGGAGACTGTATATTAAGGCATGTGAAATTAGCTAGGCCTTTAAGGGCTCCAGCAGCACAGGATAGTTGTATTCCGGGAGCCAGGGTGCCAGACATAGCTGGTAATCTTAGGGTCCTGGGCAAGCACAGGTTTTCGAAGACAGTCTTCTATGTAGGAGCTAATGATATATGCTGTCAGTCTAAGGTTAATAAGAGTAATATTGTAGAGGTGCGTAAATTAGTGAAGGCGATGTCCGATGCTATAATATGCTCTGGCCCCATCCCAATGTGACGTGGGCGATGTAGCTTACAGCAGGTTATTTTCACTGAACTGCTGGATGTCCAGGTGGTGTGCCAAAAACAATATGGGCTTCATAGATAATTGGAACTCTTTTGAGGGCAAGGCTAGCCTGTTAGGACGGGACGGTGTCCATCCCACTCAGGAAAGTGCTGCTCTCATTTCTTGCAGCATAGCATATAGTATTAGAGCAGGTCTGTGACAATCTGTGACAATCCAGAGCTAGGGCCAGGGAGCAGACGAGCAGGCTAATCCGACCATCTGCTAGCTGCAACAAGTCATCACCCAGGGTTCAGGGAGCCTGTGTCTGTTCCCTGAGCTAAACAAAAATGTATAAACAATCAGAAAATTTGTTTTAGTAACCCGATTAATAAAACTAGATCATAGTGAATGCACAATCAGCACCTTTCATCTGAAGCTAGAATGCTACATACTCATTTGGTTTAATCCATGTTTCTGTTAATGAGAGTGCATTAAACCCCTGATCAGTAATCAGTTCATTAACAGTAAGTGCTTTAGATGAAAGAGATCTTATATGTAACAGTCCTAGCTTCAGATCAAAGGTACATGAATTAAACACAATTGAAGTTATTTATACTAATCTAACTTATGTAGCCACAGAAAAATGTTCGATTCCACTAATTGTTATTTACAGACTTCCAGGGTCATATTCTGAATTCCTCAGTGAATTTGCAGATTTCATTTCAAACCTCATTGTTTCTTTAGACAAAGCATTAATTGTAGGAGACTTCAACACTTATTTTGATAATTCAGAAGACCCTCTGAGAACAGCAGTTGTATCTATCTTGGATTCAGTAGGTGTTAATCAAACTGTAACAGAGGTCATGTTTCCAGCAACCTCATCTACCCTCCCCTGTTGTCTCAGTCTCAAACAGTGGTGGTAGGTGGGCTCTGGAACTGCCAGTCTGCTGTAAGGAAGGCTGACTTCATCTCAGCTTTAGCCTCCCACTATTCCTTTGATTTTCTGGCACTAACTGAGACCTGGATATCACCACAGAACACTGCTACACCGGCTGCTCTATCCTCTGCCTATACTTTCTCTCACTCACCACGAGAATCAGGCATGGGTGGTGGTACAGGTCTGCTGTTGTCACAGAGATGGTGTTCCTCACCTCTCCCCTTGTCTCATCTAACCATCTCTTCTTTTGAATTCCATGCAGTTTCAGTTACCTCTCCAATCAACCTCTTCATCATTGTCATCTACCGCCCCCCTGGTCCCCTAGGTAACTTCTTGGATGAAATGGACACACTCCTCAGGGTCTTCCCTTCTGACAGCACCCCTCTGACAGTTCTTGGAGATTTCAACCTCCCATCTGACAAGCTTCACTCTTCTGGCCTTCTGGCTCTTCTGAATTCATTCTCCTTGTCCTTCAACAGCTGCCCTCCCACACACAAGGAAGGAAACGTCCTGGATCTAGTCTTCACCCATCCTTCTCCAGCTACAGACATGACTGCTACCCCACTTCATATCTCCGATCATCACCTGGTATCCTTCACTATCACTCTCCCTGTTCTGCCTAAACGTAACTCCCAGAACCTCTCTCTCACCCGCCGAAACCTCCACTCTATCTCTCCTTCCTCTGTAGCTTCCTGCACTCTTTCATCTCTTCCTGACCATGAATCCTTCTCCTCCCTTCCCCTGGACTCAGCTACTGACACTTTGCTTTCCTCCCTTTCCTCAACCATGGACCTTCTCTGCCCTTTGTCCACTATACACAAGAAGAATTCTTCTACTGCTCCTTGGTTGTCAGACGTGCTTCGCAACAATCGGAGAGAACTACGATCAGCAGCGAGGAAGTGGAAGAAATCTAAACTTGACACAGACCTCATCTCTTATCGCACGCTCCTGTCCAAATTCTCCTTGGACGTGACTTCTGCCAAGACCTCCTTCTACAAGGAAAAGCTTGAAACTTCTGCACAAGATCCCCGAAAGCTCCACAACATCTTCTCGTCACTACTCAACCCTCCGGCTCCACCTTCTGCATCCTCCCTGACCGCCGAAGATTTCGCCACTTTTTACACAGAGAAGATTGAGAGGATCTGCTAGACCTTCACGTCTCTCCCAACTTCACCTACATCACACAGTCAGCACTCCGCTACTCCTTCACTGACGCAGCTCTCAACTGTAGCATCAGAAGAGGTTTTGCAAATTACCCGGTTCTGCAATCCTACCACCTGCCCACTGTATCCAATCCCTTCAGCTATGCTCCAGACCATCTCACCTGACCTCCTACCCTTCATCACCACAGTCATCAATGGATCCTTAACGTCTGGTCATGTTCCAGCTGCCTTTAAGAAAGCCAGGGTCATCCCCATCCTGAAGAAACCTGCTCTGGATCCCTCAGACATCAGCAACTACAGACCGGTATCACTTCTCTCATTCCTTTCAAAAATTCTTGAACGTGTTGTTTGTAATCAGCTGTCTGACTATCTCATGCAGAATAACCTCCATGACTTGGATTCATCCAAGATGAAATGTCCGCCAGACATGCTGAGATCTGAGCAAAAGGGCAGTCTCTGTGGAATGTGCTGCTTTGAAGCCAGACTGGGTGGGGTCATGGATGAATCCAAGATGAAATGTCCGCCAGACATGCTGAGATCTGAGCAGAAGCCGTGGTATCTGAGGGAGGGAAGGAGAAGATAAGTTGGGTGTCATTGGCATAGCAGTGGTATGAAAATCCATGTGAGGATATAACTTTGCCAAGAGAGTGAGTCAGCTGAAACTCAATCCCAGCAAAACTGAGCTGCTGATCATCCCAGGTGATCCATCCTCAGGCCAAGACCTTGCGATATCTCTGAGCAACTCCATGATTTCCCCTTCAGCCACTGCTCGCAACCTTGGGGTAACCATGGACAATCAACTATCCTTTTCCTCTCATATCACTAATGTGACACGCTCATGTCGGTTTCTTCTGTACAACATCAGAAGGAATCGGCCATTTCTATCCACACAGGCTACTCAGGTACTTGTTCAATCTCTGGTCATCTCGAGATTGGACTACTGCAACTCTCTTCTGGCAGGTCTACCTCTGAACGCAATTCGCCCACTGCAAATGATCCAAAATGCAGCTGTTTTCAACCTGCCCAAGTTCTCCCACACCACCCCACAGCTTCTGGTAGCTGCACGCATCAGATTCAAAACACTAATGCTTGCCTACAAAGCCAAGAATGGACCAGCGCCATCTTACCTCAAAGCTCTCGTCACTCCTCGCACTGCATCTCGCTCACTCAGATCCACTAGCACTGCTCGACTGGTCCCACCATCTCTCAGGGAAAAAGGTAGGTATACATCTAGACTCTTCTCTGTTCTGGCACCGAGGTGGTGGAACGAACTTCCCCTAGGTATCCATACGGCCGAGTCTCTAACCGTTTTCAAACGGCAACTGAAGACTTACCTCTTCCTGAAGTACTTAAACGAGCTCTTATTTTTCCCAGTTTACGTATTATGTTGCAAAACACTGAGTATTTAGGTCCTAAACTGACTCACTGACTCACTGAGTGAGTCCTTGGGCTAATGGTATCCCAAGTTTGTGTCTTATTGAACCAGTGTTAATGTATTCAGTGACTGAGAACTAAAGCACTTTTGTACGTCGCTCTGGAGAAGAGCGTCTGCCAAATGCCAGAAATGTAAATGTAAATGTAATAGGATCCACTCATATTGGAGGTCACATTCTGGATCTTATTTTAACATTCAGTTTTAATATTGAAAACATAGTCACACTTCCACAGTCGGAAGTTATCTCAGACCACTCTTATTTCATTAAAAATGTGTCTTAGACACAAGATGCACAATTTGCCACATCACTGTATTAAGCGTACATTTACATCTGCTACTGCAGAGATATTTACCAATAGTCTCCCAGAATTATCATGCATGATTGGTTTACCGACTGATCCCACAGAACTTGATCAGGCGACTGATTACTTGGAGTCAGTGTTTCGCAACACCCTTGATATTGTAACTCCATTTAAAAGGAAAATAATTAAAGAGAAGAAACTAACACCCTGGTACAATGACTACACATGAACTTTAAAACAATCAGCAAAAAATCTGTAAAATTTTTATTTTGTACTGTAGCAAAACTAACTAGGAGTAAAACCACTGTAGAAAAGCGGCCACCTTCTATATGCAGCAGCAATGACTTCATAAATTTTTTCAATGGAAAACTTAATATCAGGCAAAAAATTCACACTATTTATTTTAAACCAAATTATTTGATGGATACTCATGTAGATAATATAACTATTTCTGATCCAAGCTTAGAATGCTTTACTTCCCTTCAAGAGTCTGATCTAATTTAATCTTCCAAACTTTCAACCTGCATACCATATCCCTTACCCACACGTTTCCTTAAACAGATATTACCAGTAGCAGTTATCAGTTATCTAAATGATGACATCTCTATGCATACCAAGGTTATGTTCGGTGTTCCACAAGGTTCTGTCTTAGGCCCACTGCTTTTCTCCTCATATATGCTACCCCTTGGTGCAATTATTCGTAAACATGGTATTGGCTTCCACTGTTATGCCGATGATGCACAGCTATATGTTTCAGCTAAGTCAGATGAGAGACACCAGCTTATTAACTTTGAAGAATGTGTAAAGGACTAATTCTAAGACAGTGGATGCTTACTAACTTCCTCCTGCTTAACTCTGACAAGACAGGAGTGCTTGTACTAGGACCACATGCAGCCAGAAGTAAGCTTTCTAATTACAGAGTAAATCTGGATGGTCTTTCGGTTTAATCATGTCCAGCAGTGAAAGATCTTGGTCTGATTATTGGCTCTGGTCTTTTGTTTAAAGCTCATGTAGATAATATCATTAGGGTAGCATTCAATAATCTCAGAAATATTTCTAAGATAAGAAATATGATGTCACTTTATGATGCAGAAAAACTAATTCATGCTTTTGTTACCTCTAGGTTGGATTACTATAATGCCTTACTGTCTGGATGTTCTAGTAGGAGCATCCAGTTAGTCCGGAACACAGCAGCTAGAGTCCTAACTAGAACCAGAAGATATGAACACATCACTGCTAACTTAGCCACACTGCATTGGCTCCCAATCAAATTTCACATTGATTATAAATTTCATTTATTATGATACACCACGCTTACTTTGATCAAAAGGTGCAGGTTATTTGGTAGTACCTCAAGTTGCAACGGCTACAGCAGGGGGAAGAGCTTTTTCTTACAAAGGCCCACAGTTATGGAACAGCCTTCCAATTAGTGTTCGGGATTCAGACACAGTCTCAATGTTTAAGTCTAGGCTGAAGACACATTTGTTTAGTCAAGCTTTCAATGTATAGTTTTTCTTAGGTAAAGGAGCAGATCTGGAAGGTTCATGGGCATAGAGTGTTTGGTGTACTGGGATGTTTGGATGCTGTCACCTTAACCACCCTCAAAAGTCGCTCAGGTTTGCTGACTGTGAAGTGGGTGGACGCCTTATGTCCCGGGAAGCCTTCATTTCTGTCACCTTCTGGCCCCCCCCTTTTAGTTATGCTGTCATAGCTAGTCTTGCCGGAGTCCCTGCCTGCACTTTACATATAATCTACATTGTTTTTAAACATCACATGATCACAAGCATACTTAATATCTTTCTCTTTCTCTGTCAAGCTATACATCCCACTCCCAAACTCCCAGTGTTCTGAGTTTCCAGTGTGACCACTTCTTCTTTCCGGACCTGCCTGATCCATACAGATGCTCTACCACTGGTCGGAGTCTCGTCACTTGGTGGTGCTCATTGACGCTGTGGATGGATCTTTGTGGACAGCCTGTGACCAGAAGACAGCCTTGGACAAAGCCACTTCAAGAGACTATCACACTGTCACAGATCTGCCATTATATATCTGTCAGCTTGCAACAGCAAGGAATTAGTGTCTATAATGAATTCAGAAACTACACTGACCTAATAGTTCCTCATGAGCCCTTGGCTGCTGTTGTATATAGGACATTATTTACATTTACCTTATTTACTGTCCAGTGTCACCCAAATGAGGATGGGTTCCCTTCTGAACTCAATGTTTCTTCCTCATATCTCAGGGAGTTTTTCCTTGCCACTGTCGCCACAGGCTTGCTCATTAGGGATAAAATAGTAACTTTAAACTTTTTATAATTTTTTTCCTTGTTTCTATTCTTCTGTAAAGCTGCTTTGAGACAATGTCCATTGTTAAAAGCGCTATACAAATAAATTGAATTGAATAAACTGTCTTGTTTTTGCATCAAACATATCTTTTATAATTATGCTATAGTTCTACATTGGTATCATCAGTTTGAGGAGATGAATCAGGTGATTTTGACTCAGAGATCCCATACATGCTTTGTAAGCTTTTGTGCACAATGGTTTCAGCTGTTGAGTTGAAGGAAGAGGTCAGGAAAATTCTACCGAAACTACTGATCAACTGATATTTTGGGTAAATCAAAATGACTTTATTGATATATGTATGGTAATTACTTCTGACATTAGTTTGAATGTAATTGATTGATTAATTTTGAGCTCAATTACACATCTCCATTTTAAAAAGGTGTACAGTTTTTTAAAAAAAGTTAACCCCCCCAAAATGTTTCTATTTGTTTTTCACTTGAATTTTGTTAATTGTTACATCATCTTAAAAGTAGAAAAAGCTCTGACTTGATTTATCATGGTTTTATTTATTTATTTATTTATTTATTTTTTCATCACGATAATCTCATTTTAATAGCGGGTTTTTAGATTTTTTCATATCCACAGTATGTGTGCATCCTCAATTCATAGGTCTATTAGTTTTTCTGTACAGTAATGAAGAAATGCTTATATAATTTATAACTCTTTCAAGTGGGACATAAATTGATTTTCAAAAGTCTGTTCTACTCCTTCTCTTGTCCCTTACTTTTTAAATACATATTTTTAATTTATTTTCCATTTTTCAGGAAGAGTTGGAACCCTTCCCAGAGGAGAGGGAGAATTTCCTCCAACAGCTTTACAAATTTATGGAGGATAGGGGTAAGCACTATCAATAATTGCTGTCTTAATAAAATATATTACAGTATATTCTGAACTTTATTGAAACGGTTGGGCTTGTTCCTTTGTTTTTTTTTCTATACTGATGACATTTTGGATTGAGAGCCCAACATGAATATGAGTTGGTATTGTGCATAAATATTTGGGCATTGACAAAGTTATCATTCCTTTAGCTGTTAACCATACTGAGTTAGAGCTGAGATTAAATGGATAGTAAAAACATTAGGTCTGGTCAAATCAGTTTGGTGCATTCTTAAAAAGGAACAACAAAAGGCCTGAAAGACCATGGAAAATAACTGTGGTAAATAGCAGAAAAATTCTTTCCTAGGGGGGAAAAACTTTTAACAATTGCCCAGATTAAGAACGCACCCCAATTTGTCTGCTTTAAATTGATCAATCTAGAGAAGATTGTACTAGATATAGAGGTTTTTAAAAACGTCTATCTAAAAAAAATGTATGGACAGATGAGACAAAAAGTCAGCTTGTACCAGAATGATGGAAAGAGTGTGGAGAAACGCTCATGATCCAAATTATACCACCTCATTTCATGGCATGTGGTTGCCAAATGGAGCTAGTTCCCTTGTAGTTATTGATAATGTGACTGCTAGCAAAAGAAACAATATGAATTATAAATTGTATAGAGCTATGCTATTCACTCAGTTTCAGACAAATCCCCAAAAAAGAAAAGGTAAAGAAGTGACATATTCTGCAATTAATTTTTGTATACGTCAAAATGCCCAGAGAGAAAATAAGAACTGATTGTAAGCTGCCTCAAAGCAGAGTACTGAAGACACTTTTAATATTCATTATTTAACTTCAGCTACAATATACTGTGGTACATGGCTGAAATAAGAGTCTTTTTGTCAGTCCTGACCTTCTGCCTGACAGTAGAAAACCTGATTTTACTGTCTTACAGTCTGTAAAATTACACACCCCTGTTAAAATTGCATGTATTTGTGATATAACACGTCATATATTTTCTCACTTTTAATCTGCCATAATTAAAGAAATTTAATAAAGAAAGAAAGTGAACATTGTTTCATAAGTGTGCAGATAGAGTATGACATCTCAGAGTCATGTTCAAAAGTTATCATCAGACACTGAAGTGGTTCTGATAAAACCATAATAATAATCAACTGTTTCAGTAGGATTTTCTGGACATCATCTGTGTTTCATCCAGCTGCATATATTAAGACCACTCTTATCAACAATCTTCTATCTACAGAAATGCCACTCACTGGCATATTGTTCTTTATTGCCACATTTTGAGTAAACTCTGTAGGCTGTTGTCTGTAAAATCCCAAGAGATCAATAGTTATAGAATACTCAAACCAACCCATCAGGCACCAACAATCATGCCATTGTCAAAATCACTAAAATCACCTTTTATTCTCATTCTGATGGCTGAGTGAGCATTACCAGAAACCACTGGCCCATATCTACATGTTTTTATGCATTACCCTTCTTATCAGCTCTTAGCCGATGACTAGAAAATCAGCTTCTTATCAGCTCTTAGACTCTAGTGACTAGAAAATGTCCCTAATAAGCTGCACTGATTTTATGTACGTTCTGAGATTTGACCACCAGTCATGTAGCAAAATTGCCACAAGACTAAGCACTGAGTGATTTATACACTTAGATGAGTGAACAAAAGCTTTTCTGACAAAAACTTGCACAATGCAGCCCTTTCAATATTTCAGTGTAAAATAGGGAGGACTAGATCTGTTTAAATTGTTTTATTTGTCTTAGAAGGTCTGTATCATGAAGGTTTAACTGTTGATGCAATCATGTTTTATGCAGTTTACTAATAGTTTCTAACCATTTTCTGTCAAGGTACACCCATAAACAAAAGACCAGTGCTGGGCTACAGAAACCTGAACCTCTTTAAACTCTACAGGCTGGTGCATAGACTTGGAGGATTTGACAGTGTGAGTACTTGGTTATTGATTTTCACTCTAAAGCAGTATTGTAATTAGAGACAGGCCCTCATTCAGATAATACAGAGAAATAAATGTCACAAGCCTCCACTATTTACTTCATTTCAGAAATAAATTTCAGCATTTCCTTGGAATTTTAGTTTTTAATTTGATCTACTTAAGTTAGTAAGATGACATTATGGTAAGTATGTCATCTCATTTTGGAAGGTACACATAGGAACTGAACTTAGAATAGAATAGAGAATAGACAACTGTGTGGCCATCAGCCACTGCAGACCAAAGGGTTAGTCTGAAACATTTACAGAGCTGATTAAACTAGATTTTTTGCTTAATTTGCAGTTAAATTGGTAGTTGAACTGTGCTTACTAACTTTATAGGTGTAATGATTCATTAATATCACATTTGTGTGATATATCACAGTCTATACATCATGTAGCAAAAACAAAAGAGTTAACATAAAACTATATAATAGACTATTTATCATTAAGTACCGCTTATATTATATGATATGTAATAAACATTTAACATTAATAAACCCTTAAAATTCTGGTATATGTAATTTGTACTGGCATATTAGTATTTGTGGCAAAATCATATCACAACACCAAATCATCACATTGATGCGATCAGTAGTACTGAACACATGAAAGCATGAAGCTATAGTGCACACACGCACACGTCTCTGCTATGTTTAGGCAGAATTACCAGGCTGTTTCAGGCAACGTGTCAGTAGAAGTTTCACCCTGTCTTGGCCACCATGCCTTGGCCACCTCTTGAACACAGGAAAATGTACAGTAAATTCTAAAATCAATCTAGATTGATTGTTGACATTTCATGGAGTTCAGTAGAATAGATTATAATGCAAGATATTGGCATTGGCCGAGTTTTTGCAAAATTCATAATCCATCTTGTGATGAACGATCAAAAAGACAATCTTGTTGCTGTGTGTGAGAACTTGAAAGAACATCAGGGAAATGACCCAGGATTCCTGTTAATGGTCAAAACAGGCAATGAGACTTAGCTCTATGGAAAGACGCCAGTGTATCCAAAACAAAAGAAAAAGAATATGATTAATAGACTTATCTATTCTCTCGACAACAGGGAAAAACATCCAGAGTGGTGCACCCAAAACTGGAACTTGCAGGCAATGCACCTGCATGCAATTCAGATCAATTTAATATTATTTATATTATTTTTTTTAAATATATATATATATATATATATATATATATATATATATATATATATATATATATATATATATAATATATATATATATATATATATATATATATAATATATATATATATATATATATATAATATATATAATATATATATACACACACACAGTGGTGTGAAAAAGTGTTGGCCCCCTTCCTGATTTCTTATTTTTTTGCATGTTTGTCACACTTTAATGTTTCAGATAATCAAACACATTTAAATATTAGTCAAAGATAACACAAGTAAACACATCATGCAGTTTTTAAATGAAGGTTTTTATTATTAAGGGAAAACAAAATCCAAAACTACATGGTCCTGTGTGAAAAAGTGTTTGCCCCCTAAGCCTAATAACTGGTTGGGCCACCCTTAGCAGCAACAACTGCAATCAAGCGTTTTCCATAACTTGCAATGAGTCTGTTACAGCGCTGTGGAGGAATTTTGGCCCACTCATCTTTGCAGAATTGTTGTAATTCAGCCACATTGGAGGGTTTTCGAGCATGAACCACTTTTTTAAGGTCATGCTACAGCATCTCAATCGGATTGAGGTCAGGACTTTGACTAGGCCACTCCAAAGTCTTCATTTTGTTTTTCTTCAGCCATTCAGAGGTGGACTTGCTGGTGTGTTTTGGATCATTGTCCTGCTGCAGAACCCAAGTTCGCTTCAACTTGAGGTCACAAACAGATGGCCGAACATTGTCCTTGAGGATTTTTTGGAAGACAGCAGAATTCATGGTTCCATTTATCACAGCAAGTCTTCCAGGTCCTGAAGCAGCAAAACAGCCCCAGACCATCACACTACCACCACCATATTTTACTGTTGCTATGATGCTCTTTTTTTGAAATGTGGTGTTACTTTTACACCAGACATAATGGGACACAGACCTTCCAAAAAGTTCAGTTTTTGTCTCGTCAGTCCACAGAGTATTTTCCCAAAAGTCTTGGGGATCATCAAGATGTTTTCTGGCAAAACTGAGACGAGCCTTTATGTTCTTTTTGCTCAGCAGCGGTTTTCGTCTTGGAACTCTGCCATGCAAACCATTTTTGCCCAGTCTCTTTCTTATGGTGGAGTCATGAACACTCACCTTAACTGAGGCAAGTGAGGCTTGCAGTTCTTTGGATGTTGTTGTGGGGTCTTTTGTGACCTCCTGGATGAGTTGTCGCTGCGCTCTTGGGGTAATTTTGGTCGGCCGGCCACTCCTGGGAAGGTTCTCCACTGTTCCATGTTTTCGCCATTTGTAGATAATGGCTCTCACTGTGGTTCGTGGCAGTCCAAAAGCTTTAGAAATGGCTTTATAACCTTTTCCAGACTGATAGATCGATAGGTCTGTGACCTCAAGCTGAAGCGAACTTGGGTTCTGCAGCAGGACAATGATCCAAAACACACCAGCAAGTCCACCTCTGAATGGCTGAAGAAAAACGAAATGAAGACTTTGGAGTGGCCTAGTCAAAGTCCTGACCTCAATCCGATTGAGATGCTGTGGCATGACCTTAAAAAGGTGGTTCATGCTTGAAAACCCTCCAATGTGGCTGAATTAGAACAATCCTGCAAAGATGAGTGGGCCAAAATTCCTCCACAGCGCTGTAACAGACTCATTGCAAGTTATTGAAAACGCTTGATTGCAGTTGTTGCTGCTAAGGGTGGCCCAACCAGTTATTAGGCTTATGGGGCAAACACTTTTTCATACAGGGCCATGTAGTTTTGGATTTTGTTTTCCCTTAATAATAAAAACCTTCATTTAAAAACTGCATGATGTGTTTACTTGTGTTATCTTTGACTAATATTTAAATGTGTTTGATTATCTGAAACATTAAAGTGTGACAAACATGCAAAAAAATAAGAAATCAGGAAGGGGGCCAACACTTTTTCACACCACTGTGTGTGTGTGTGTGTGTGTGTGTATATAATGTATAATGTATATAAAATAATATAATGCTTTTATTAATGGACATTGTTTCAATACACATTTACAGAAATATAAAAATGACAAAGTTTAAAAATTTAATTCATATTTGACATATTTCATAAATTCATATTGATATAATATTTAACGATTGAAAGAAAGAACTCCCTCAGACGATATGAGGAGGAAACCTTGAGAGAAACTAGACTCAAACGGGAACCTATCCTCATCATGCAGAGTGTAATTATTAATAATGTCCTTTCTATAATTGTATATTGTCAAGTGGAATTGAGCAACTTGTGAGCATCAGTATAATTTCTGAATTTATTATAGTTTTTAACATTAATTTGTTCCTGCTGAAGCCATCAAATGTTAGATGCTGGAGATCCAAGCACACAACCAAAGGTGGCGACAGCAGTTCAAAGCCACCGCCATGGTCTCCAATTGGCGCTATCTACAGCAGTCCCATGTGTCTCCAGGTATTCCAGTGAACACCTCCAAGTGATTGATCAGGCAGGTCTGAAAAGCATTGGGGGTCAGGAACTCTTGGAGCTCAGGAATAGCATGTGTAGTGAGAGAGAGAGAGAAAATTTGGTATGCTTGTGATTACAGTGGGGCAAAAAAGTATTTAGTCAGCCACCAATTGTGCAAGTTCTCCCATTTAAAAAGATGAGAGAGGCCTGTAATTTTCATCATAGGTACACTTCAACTATGAGAGACAGAATGAGAAGAAAAAAATCCAGAAAATCACATTGTCTGATTTTTAAGGATTTATTTGCAAATTATGGTGGAAAATAAGTATTTGGTCACCTACAAAAAAGCAAGATTTCTGGCTCTCACAGACCTGTAACTTCTTCTTTAAGAGGCTCCTCTGTCCTCCACTCATTACCTGTATTAATGGCACCTGTTTGAACTCGTTATCAGTATAAAAGACACCTGTCCACAACCTCAAACAGTCAGACTCCAAACTCCACTATGGCCAAGACCAAAGAGTTGTCAAAGGACACCAGAAACAAAATTGTAGACCTGCACCAGGCTGGGAAGACTGAATCTGTAATAGGTAAGCAGCTTGGTGTGAAGAAATCAACTATGGGAGCAATTATTAGAAAATGGAAGACATACAAGACCACTGATAATCTCCCTCGATCTGGGGCTCCACGCAAGATCTCACCCCGTGGGGTCAAAGTGATCACAAGAACGGTGAGCAAAAATCCCAGAACCACACGGGGGGACCTAGTGAATGACCTGCAGAGAGCTGGGACCAAAGTAACAAAGGCTACCATCAGTAACACACTACGCCGCCAGGGACTCAAATCCTGCAGTGCCAGATGTGTCCCCCTGCTTAAGCCAGTACATGTCCGGGCCCGTCTGAAGTTTGCTAGAGAGCATTTGGATGATCCAGAAGAGGATTGGGAGAATGTCATATGGTCAGATGAAACCAAAATAGAACTTTTTGGTAAAAACTCAACTTGTCGTGTTTGGAGGAGAAAGAATGCTGAGTTGCATCCAAAGGACACCATACCTACTGTGAAGCATGGGGGTGTAAACATCATGCTTTGGGGCTGTTTTTCTGCAAAGGGACCAGGACGACTGATCCGTGTAAAGGAAAGAATGAATGGGGCCATGTATCGTGGTTTTTTTGAGTAAAAACCTCCTTCCATCAGCAAGGGCATTGAAGATGAAACGTGGCTGGGTCTTTCAGCATGACGGTGATCCCAAACACACCGCCCGGGCAATGAAGGAGTGGCTTTGTAAGAAGCATTTCAAGGTCCTGGAGTGGCCTAGCCAGTCTCCAGATCTCAACCCCATAGAAAATCTTTGGAGGGAGTTGAAAATCCGTGTCGCCCAGCGACAGCCCCAAAACATCACTGCTCTAGAGGAGATCTGCATGGAGGAATGGGCCAAACTACCAGCAACAGTGTGTAAAAACCTTGTGGCAACTTACAGAAAACGTTTGACCTCTGTCATTGCCAACAAAGGGTATATAACAAAGTATTGAGATGAACTTTTGTTATTGACCAAATACTTATTTTCCACCATAACTTGCAAATAAATTCTTTAAAAATCAGACAATGTGATTTTCTGAATTTTTTTTTTCTCATTCTGTCTCTTATAGTTGAAGTGTACCTAGGATGAAAATTACAGGCCTCTCTCATCTTTTTAAGTGGGAGAACTTGCACAATTGGTGGCTGACTAAATACTTTTTTGCCCCACTGTATGTACTGATTAAGCTCCTCAAGAGCTCTTGGTTGCACAGTTCCTTGTGACTGTAAATTGTTGAAGAAAGGAGATTGTTAACATTTACATTATTTACTGTCCAGTGTCACCCATATGAGGATGGGTTCCCTTCTTAGCCTGGTTTGTCTGAAAGTTTCTTCCTCATATCATCTCAGGGAGTTTTTCCTTGCCATCTTGCTCATTGGGGATAAATGTTTATGAATATTTTTTATTTATATATATATATATACCGCATATATATGCGGTTGTGCGTAAAAGTTAGCATATCCATTAAACATTGGCATTTATTTGGAAAATATGACTGATAATACAAAATATTTTTTTCTTATTTAAGGGCAGTGGTTATTAATTATCACATAGTTGTTTGACTACTTTTTAAAACCTAACGATAACTGAAATCACCCAAGCAACCCTGTTCAAAAGTTTACATATCCTTGAATATTTGTCCACATTATAAGCACACAGGTTTAAATGGCTATTAAAGGGATGTTTTCACACCTGTGACTCATTGTAATTGTACTGTGCATAAATAGTGAGTTTCTCAGGTCATGAGGTGATGCACTGACTTGGCTGGATACTGCACCATGGGGAAGACAAAGGAACTGCCAATGGACCTGCATAACAAGGGAGTTGAACTTTATAACGCAGGAAAAGGATATAAAAAGATATCTCAACACTTGAAAATGCCAGTCAGTACTGTTCAAACTCTGAAAAGAGGTGGGAAATAAGAGGTTCTGTTGATACTAAGCCACGGTCAGGTAGACCAAGAAAGATTTCACCCATACTGCCAGAAGAATTGTTTCGGATGCAAAGAAAAACCCACAAACAACTTCGAGAGAAATGCAGGCTGCTCTGGAAAAATGTGGTGGTGTTGTGTGCACAATAAAGAGGTACTTGAACACAAATGATCTGCATGGTCGAGTTGCCAGGAGAGAGCTGTTACTGCGCCCATGCCACAAAATGGGTGCGTTTCAGTACGCCAGACAAGCACCTAGACAAGTGTCACAGCTTCTGTAGTCATTTGGAGTGATGAGACCAAAATTGAACTTTATAGTCACAACCATAAACGCTATGTTTGGAAAGGAGTCAACAAGACCTACGGTGAAAAGTACATCATCCCTACTGTAAAGCATGGTGGTGGATCTCTTATGTTTTGGGGCTGGGTGAACACCAGTGGCACAGGGGAGTTAGTCAAAATTGATGGCAAGATGAATGCAGCATATTATCAGCAAATACTGGCAGACAATTTGCATTCTACAGCATGAAAGCTGCACATGGGAGGCTCTTGGCTGTTCCAAGGAACCCTGATCCAAAGGGTTGTTTCAATTATTATGTCTTAAAAAGGAGTCAAACAACTATGTGATATAGGAGAAATACAGTGGTTCTAAATCAGAACCTTATGGAACACCAAACATTAGCATGCAGTCACCATTTACATCTACAAACTGATATAAGCTGATAAACTGAACAGCTTGTAATCTCAAACTGTTCCCATAACTCCAGCAATATTTTCTAGCTTATCAAATAGAATAGTATAATCAGTGGTGTCAAAAGCTGCACTAAGCAGACATAACCCTGATATTTAATTTACAACTCTTACCAGTGCTGTCTTTGTACTATGATTAGGTCTATGTCCTGATTGCTAGATTTTATGAATATTCCTAGGTACACAGCAAAAAAGTTTAGTGTTGAATGAACTCTCACACAGTTGATTTCAACACTTTTTCAGGCTTTATTTAGCTTCACACTCTCCAGAGTTATACTAACACTTTCTAAATAGTTGAATATTTAACTCTATGCCAGTGTTCCTTCTTTCACTCACAAAAGTTTTAAAACAGCACTAAAAGGGGTTCAAATAAATAAGACTGTTGAGAGTTACATTTTTAGATCTTTGGTTAGTATTAGTTTCACTTCGAAAACTGTTAAATGATCTATAATTAAAACACTGTTAAAGGAACTCCAATACACAAAATAATTTCCATTAAGAACTACAGTAGGTTATGCATGTAACCTGTCCTGTGTAGGGAATGAGATACTGTGTCTTGGCTTGACACTATAGGAACGTCTCTTTGTGGAAGCAGTGTCTGAAGCTATGTGTGAAAACACCAATCTATTGGCTCAAGGAGGTCATGTGGTGAAACAAAGCACCAGCAGGATCATGAAAGGGCATCTACATCCAAGTCCAAGCTATACAATCTCATAAAAGTGTGTGGCAGATCCAAAGGAATGATGTTGGCTGCTGCTGCCATGAGCCCCAATTAACCTCTGTGTCTTAGCAGTAGAGAGGAGCCAGGGTAGCATCCATGCACTTTGGGAACATGCATGGAGACAAAGCTAGGACAAAAGTGAGAACTTGATACTGGTATGCTTTGCCCCTGATAGTGAACCTGAGGAATCTCCTGTGTTCTGGCCAGATGCCTACATGAAAGTATGTGTCTTTCAGATCTATTGTTACAAACCAGTCCTCAGCACTGATGTGAGACACAATCAGTTTGAGGGTTAGCACAACCCTAACAAATCAACTTTGAAGACAAAATGTTCACTTGCTGCCTAATATATCCCACTCACTAATAGATGGCATGATGAGTTTGCCATGCCATGATGAATTTTTTTTTCAAAGAAGCTGGAGTGATGTGGTGTAGATGCCCTTTCATGGTCTTGGTGGCACACTTTGCTTTGCCACATGACCTCTGTGAGCAAATAGATTGCCGTGTTTTCAGGCAGAGCTTCAGACACTGCTTCCTCAAAGAGGCATTCCCATAGTGTCAAGCCATGATGCAGCATCTAGTTCTCTCAAAAGGGAACTTGTTTTTTGCATTATTGCTTGCTGTATAATATGAAGTGGAATTAAAACATTACAAAAGATAAAGGTATGATGAGATTTGAATATCAAATGGTTTAAAAATTTAATCTGACATTTTTATAATATACCTTTCCTCACTTTGTAGCACTGTGAAAACATGATGATGCTCATCAAAATTCTCTGCAAATAGCTTGCCTGCCAATAGGTAAATGTTATTTTCAACTAAAAGTATATCACCAGCCCATACACATTATATTTGATTTTGTAATGTTTTTGAAATTTTCAAAAGAATCTTTAAGATAGAGCTGTGCTGGGTCTCAAACCTCATAGACCACATATAAGGAGCCAGAATACAGGTGTTATAGCCATTTCTATGTTTTTAGTTTTATCATTATTATTATTATTATTATTATTATTATTATTATTATTATTATTATTATTATTATTACAATGTTGGCCATGTTCAGTGTGAGGTCAGGATGCAAAGGCTATATGATGTAGGCCAGTTGAATAATGGGGAGTGCCAATAGGAGAGAAAGCATTGTGAACACTTTTTGACAACACATTCACATTCTTTTATATACTTTTATATGCTTTAAACATCTTTTTTGTTTATATTTTGCTTTTATGTTTAATGGTTAATTTACGTCAGCTTTTCATTAATCTTTATTTCTGTAAACCATCAAGTAAATTATTTTAACCACATATGAAGGAGGTGAGATGGCATTCATAATCTAAACCAGGCTCTTGTGTTTCCTCCGGCATTGGAACAAATGGTCATCACAATGGGTAATGGATCGTAAAATGCTTAGGTATCAAATTTGTATATGGATACTTAAATAGTTTGTGGTGGTCAGAAATCTCCATCTCAACTGGGCAAACTCCAGTTTTTGTTTTCTGGAGGAACAATGTCACCAAACAACAGTGGGATGTTTTTCACTATTTCATCAATGTCTGATTAAAATTTAAACCAATGCCATTACCAGCACTCCCCAAAATAACCTTTTGTGACATGTTTTTTAAATTCTAAAAATCCATAATAAAAAAAATAGATGATAGAAAGCAAATCCTGTTCAGATATAACATTTTGTATTTGATATTCAAAAAGCAATTTTATGTCATGCTGAGCCACACCTTTTTCCTGAAGAGACTGGCAATTCTCTTCAAATATTTCTTTTCCACAAAGGATTATCTTAGGATCATTCTCACTGTGTACTATTTGAGAATAATTCTTTTCATTCAAACAACGGTTACAAATGATGGCCACTAAATAGTTCATGAAAACTAATTGTGTTCATGCCTAGATTATCTCCTGTGATCTGTGCAATTGTCGTCTCACTGCTCATCACAAAATGGAGGCCTCATCCTTGGTTTTCAACGGTTTCAGTATTGAGTCAAAACCATACTTACTTGGATCTTGTGTGTTAAAAAGTGATAAAAAGTTAATGTTCATGAGAACAGAATTAAATTTTGGGGCAACTTTCTATAAAATAAAGACTGCCTATTTTATGAATTCCACATTTGGAGCCAAGGGAATTGGCTATTTTGCCAATCATAGTGCATTTGGATTTGTAATGCATGTCTCTTGGTTGTGTAAAAAAAAAAAAAAAAAAAGGTGGTTTTGAAATAACCTACACAAAAATCTGTGTAGGTGTCAGGCTCTGATAATATACTCTTTCCTTAAAGGAACACAAATATCTGGATTTCTGCACATTAATTTCACTAATTCAAAAATTGACACGTATAAAAGTATTCATTGGTACTTGATTGTAAGTACTTCTGATTCAGTCTGGTGTAATATTTCACTCCAAGTGTTATCTCTACAGGCTCAACAACTCTCCATTTTAGTTTGAAGTATTTATTTTGTTTGCATTCTTTTCTGTTTTTATTCCATTTATGTTTGTGAATGGGCTTTCTAAATTTTCAAAAGATTCACTGATCACAGATGTGTAGGTGACAGGAATTTGCCTTGCGTTTGATTAATTTTTTATCTAAGGTGATGTAGAAGCTGTCAATCTTGCTTTTCTGATGTCCAACAGCAAGTTGTGGAGATGCTCCTCCACACTGCAGCATGACTAGGGTTGAGAAGTACACTGTATACTAGGCACAAGAGAAAACATAAAAAAAGTGATTATTCAACATTGACTCTTTGAAAGCAGGGAATGTCTTCTCATTCACTTTTGAGCAATCAACATAAAAACAGCTAAGAAGCTGACATTTATTATGTCATCAAATTATTATGGCACTACCTTATGAAAGTTTTTCAAGAACATTGTATGTACTAATTTTTGGATACTTCAGTCCTCTTGGTGCTGGTGGAAGAAGAGGTATCAACAGAACGGATGGCATTTCTTGGTCATAGACTGAAGACAAAGAGTAACAGGAATTAACGGAAAACTTCTAATTTAATACTTTTACATTTTAAATAAAAACAGGGAGCCATTAAGTTTTAAAGATTCATCCATCTATTTGTTCATATTTAGCATAAAAATTAATCTGGAAAACACATCTCATAGGTTGTGGTGTTTGCCAGTGTCTTCAGAACAATAAAGGAAGTAACTGTAACTTAAATATAGCAAATGCTTTAAAACAACCAAATTTCTTTTTCTCCCCAAAGTTCTTGGGGAGTTTCTGCTGACAGCAAGAACTGAGTGAACTCTGGTGTTGAATTGAGCTGCTTGGTCTCTTTTAAAACAATTGGCCTGAAGAACATGTCTCGCTTTTGAAGCAGCCTGGAGGATGTCTCTTCATCAAATAGCAGAGTAAATTCTTGACCCACCTTTAAGAAAGTAGATAAAAAACTATGCACTACTCGCAAACCGCAAGCCATTGAAAAACTTGTTAATCTAGAATTTCGAGTTCTTTTATATCTCGGAATCTTGGGAATGTGAATTCATCTGTGAATTCGAATGTGACATCTAAATTAGAGCCTCTGATGATGCTTCTGGAACATCACAGACTTGTATGTGGTATGGTTGAGCAAAGATATGTCCCTTTTTGCAAGCATTCCCATCAAGTTGCCTTTCTAAATTAATGGCAAAACATCCTTTGGACTGTGTGCAAATGCCGAGTGATGTATCATGTGTTGCTTGCATCATAGAAGTGCTCCTGGAAATGATTTTTTTTTATTTATTGTCATGTTCAGGCCAAAATCTCAAAGAATCAAAAGTCATAGAATTGCCTGAGCAACTAATAATCTCAATTTATGCCATGCAGGTATTTGTTACTAATAACAAAATAAAACACAAATACTTGTGTGTCGATCATGTGGGCCATGTATGTTAACCATTTTTGTTCTTTTGGCATATGTAAGGGTTTTTGTTGCTTGATACACCTGGGTCAGCAGACAGCTCAGATTTGGAATTCAAAAGATTTGGGAGTCCACATATTCTAAAGAAATAGAAAATATATTTAAATAGTACACATACTTTGGTGATCAGCACATTAATGGAACAATATAATGGCTCTTTTATTAGACTGTATTTGATAATACTTGCTTCCTTTCAAATTCAGTAAAACTTACTATTGTTTGAAAAAACAGTGAGCACCACATGAGTATTTCTGCAACGACTTATGTTCCTTTTGCATTATTGTACATAACTTTTGCAACTGGTGGCAAGCAAAATCTCTCGATGACTGAAAGATAAGAAGATAAAACTTAATAGCAGGTTAAGATTTAGACTAGGAGGATACATGTGAGATATAATATTTTGAATAAATATTGTTCAATTTATAATCATTTTTTCCAGGCCAAGTGAAATGAAACAAATCTTTTTTGGTGAATTTGCAGATAGTCAAACCCGTATTCAATACAATCTAGTTTCACATAATTTTGCTGTTGGCTGTACTTTACCTGCACCAGGATATTAAATGGTAAATTGCAAAAGTGGCAATGAAAATATAATTGTAATATAACCAAACACCACCTCAGAAGTACCCATAGACTATGAATTTTTTTATTTATTTATAAAAAAACGAGTGTAGTTTACTTTCAAACCATGTGGTATAGGACATTAGTTCAATTTTCTCCAGTGCAAGATGTCTTACAATAATATGTATTAAAAAGTCACATTACTTAGCCATACCCTCTTTTTTTCTGAGTAGGTCATCAACTCTGCCAAATAACTTCAACACTGAACATTTTGCTCTAAATGTTAAAATTACTCTTTGGGTGTTGAAATCAACTTGCAAATGTTTAACACTGAAATTTCAACTCTCCAATTTTTGCTTTGCAGGGAGTGCATAAGTGTTCTTCAAAATAAAGGGGAGGTTTGATATTGGACTGTAGTTGCACAAGTGATGGGTTGAGGGTAGGTTTTCTTCCCATATCCAGTGCTAAGGGAAGAATTGATTATTTTTAGGGGGGTTTGGTTGAGTGTTAGGTATTATATGTTTTAAAGAAACATGTAGGTAAGGGATCTAGTATGCAAAATGATTTTGAAGAAATGTCTCTTGAAGACTAGTGAAACATTCTAAACACTGATCTGATATAGTAATATTGTTATCTACAGGATTATCTATCAAATTGTCTGGTTTCAGATTAACAGTCTTTTTTTTTTGTCATTGAAATAATTTATGAAGTCATTGCTGTTGCATATTGATGGTGCATGTTTTTCTACTACGGTTTTATTCCAAGTCAATTAGATAGCTAAGATTACTTGCTATGTCTGGTGCACTAGCTCCAGGCATACACCAAACTAGTGCTGCTGGAGCTCCTAAAGGCCTAGCTAATTTCACATGCCTTATTATTAGTCTCCAGTAGCCAGAACTTTTTCAGGTTTGCCAGTAGGTGCTTCACTGAGGAGAGCAAATCTGTTTGACAGAGGTGCTCCTGTGGGCGTACCTTAGCGTTAGCTTTGGCTTTGCAATTATGTCACTAAGGCCTAGTCCACACGTACACGGGTATTTTTATAAACAGAGTTTTTCCTCCTTCGTTTTAAAAAAAAAATCTCGTCCACACAAGCATGGTTTAAAAAAAATCTCCGTCCACATGAAAACGCAAAAACACCGTCTGAAGCTCTGTCAAGAGCATGCCACACCAACAGGTGGCGATATAATCTCAACCGTAAAGCCATGTTGACCAATCAGAAGCCTGAGAAAAATGTTATTACCGGTTTCGCTAGGCTAAAACACACTTGTTTCATGTAAACAAATGAGATGGTGTTCACTAACACATATGCATAAAGAATGCAATAAAACTTCTTGATATATGCCGTGAATTCAACATTGTTAAGAAAGATTAAATGGACACTCCCCCTTTTTTTGTTTGCTTTGTTTCTATATAAATTGTTTTCTCCGTCTCTCTGTTGATTGACCTGTTCATGATCATACAATATCCTATTGATACTATAGTGCAGGGTGTGACCCCCCCGCCGCCAACATAGTCATTAATGCTTATTCAAAAATAGATTATAAAAAATGCCTAAAAATAAAATATTCAAATATTTAAAAAAAATATATCTAAGTGAAATGCTGTTGGCGCAAACAATAACAAAACCAGAAATGGACTTTCACTATCAACGCTCCCGCTCCGCATCTAGGACAATACCGCAATCCTCTTCCAGTGGTCTTCCATGCACATCTTTTCAAAATGTCACCAAGCACCAACTAACAGTCAATGTCAGCGTGAAAAATACAACTAGCAAAATAAGCGAAAAATGAAGAGAACTCAGAGCAGCATATCAGCTTATTTCCAAAACATCCCCCCTCTGGTTTTTCCACAAATCACACCCTGCTATAGTGTACTTGTTTTGTAAACCTGTTCTGTACCTTATTTTGTTTGAATTGTTCAAATACTGAATGCTTCAACGTCAAATTGTTTGTATTATAATAGCATTTAATAAAAAAAATTTTAAAAGCGATAGTGGCGCACAATCTGACGTCAAACAAAGGAAACTAGGCAAAAATCTCCAGTTTTGCTGCCTACACGATACTGCAACCGGGGTTTTTGAAAATCTCCACCCTGGCCGGAGTTTTCAAAAATGTTCGGTTTCAGTGACCTGATGCTGCGTTTGCGTGTGGACAAACCACCAAACCGCATAAAAAAAAAGCTGCGGTTTTGAAAATACCCGCATTCGTTTGGACAGGGCCTAAGTCATCACACTGTCCCTCTGTGAGGCCTCTAATGTTCTGAAAAGATTAGCTGTGACAGGAAAGTGAAACATTTAAACAGCAGAACACAAAATGATTGACATAAAGGGAAAATTAACATTAATGCACAGAGTCAATCAAGGAGTTTTTAACTACAAGTTATCACTTCATTTTGTATTTTTGTAATTGAATAAATCAACATAAATTATAATTGTTAACAGGCATATGAACACAGCAAACAGCTGAAAAACATTATTATAGTGTTTGCTATAGAACTGCTACACAATATTCTGTACTTCTTGCAGATTAGCGTAGCTATAAATGCATATTTTACATACTGTTAGGTGTAATATTATATCTATGCTATTCATGCATTTTTATATTTTTACTTAAATGTCTTTATTTTGAATATATATTTTACTTTATTTCTTATGTATTTTTTGTGGCTTACCTTTATATATGCTGCTAGACCAATCTAATTTTCCTTTGGAACATAGTAGTTTCTATTTACATTTACGGCATTTAGCAGACACCCTTTTACATTTATCTAATTTATGGTGGCCCAGCAGTTGCAGCTTGGTGGTCCTGGAATTTGAAATCATGACCTTCCAATCAGCAGTTAACCACCAAGCAACCACTTTCACTTTTTATTAGCTTATTAAGTTCCACCTGGGAGAATCTGTCCTTCAAACCCTTGTGACCAGTGGCGTTATCATTATATACCCAAGATGTGCTGTGACCTTTTTTTCTTTTCTTTTTTAGCATATCATTTACTTAAATCGTTATTCATTTAAAGATACAGATATATTCATATACAACGATAATTCTGGAATTAAAGAAGGTGTAGAAAACTTAAATCATATGTATTTTCTTTACTTTGAAATTTCATTTTAGTGAATAGTTTCAGACACTGTCCACCAGAATTAAAATTTGCCAGTCATGCAGAGTTTTTACCAGTCAAATACTTTTTGACTTTGTTGTTGATTTTGTTGTTTTCTGCTTCCTGTTTCACATTCTGAACCATTTATTTCTTCCTATTCTGTTTTCTTTTTTCATTCTTTTCATGGCAGATTGAGAGTGGATCTATTTGGAAACAAGTGTACCAAGATTTGGGAATCCCTGTATTGAACTCTGCTGCAGGTTACAATGTCAAATGTGCCTACAGAAAGTATGTAGTCCAAACCAGTCACCTGGATGTCTTACAGTTTCATACTTTCATTTATATGTCTCATTTATCTTGGTCATTTGTTTTGCAACCAAAGTTCAGTTTAGTTTTTCTTTGCTTTTCAAGATAGACTTGTGCATGTTCCATAGGTATCTTTATGGTTTTGAGGACTACTGCACCTCAACGGGGATCACATTCCGCATGGACCTCCCATTTAAAGCAGCGGAGAAGCTGAGTTCTCACACAGATAGCAATATTGAAGAACCAGCAGAGAGAACAAACAGTGTTGAACCAAAACCTGATCCAGAAATCTCACTAAGCACAAAAAATGTTTTTAAGGTATAAACACCACATTTCACTGCCTTTCAGCTACTGTAACAAAACAGAATAAATAGACTTTTGTTTGTAAACAAAAAGAAATGCCTGCACAAGGTTGCAAAAAGCTTTGAGCATCCTAGAACCAGCCTAGAACTGATGCTAGTGATGTTTCTAATCTGACTGAATAATCTATCAAGAATGTTATTTAGGAATTGCATTGAGATCAACTAAAATGTTATCCAAATATTAATATGGATTACCTTTAAAAGACAGGGAGAGCTATGTGGCTAAACTAGCATTTTCAAATGGTCCCTGGTGGCTAAATGATCCTGAGCAGAGGCCTATATGTATATTTCAGAGAAACTCATTTATGTGTATTTATACTAGAGAGAAATTGAAGGCATATAAGTCTCATGATGCTTGTGGGAAGGTTCAAGACATAATATTTACAATTATTTTACAATAATTTGGAATTGCCATTAAATATTTCATGGGATTCAAACCTGAAACCCCCCCGTGTCAGATTTTTGCAAATGTTTGTTTGTAAACTTACTTTTAGGAGGGGAAATCAGAAGAAACAGAGGTTTTTAGGAACAAAGTGAATATAAGAAGACCAAAGGAAGAAGATAGGATCAGTAGTGACAAGGAAGACAATGGTATTGATAAAGAGCCCCACAAACTCAAAGCTGAAGAAGCTGCACCAACAGAAGGTCCATGCACGGACAATGTGAAGGTGGAACCATGTAAGGACCAGAACAAGGAACTGTTACGGTAGGTGTAACTTAAGGTGTAACTCAAGGCCACACTGTGTAGGTGTAACTGAAGGTGCAACTCCAGGCTTTGCTGTGATTGTCAGCACTTTCTGATTGTATTACAAATAGGAGAAACAGGTTTCAAAATTGTATAAGTAGAAAAGAGCAAACAAAAGAAAAAGGTACTGTACTGTAGAAGTATTCTTACCAAAATCAGCAAAATTCCTGGTGATTATTCACTAAAAATAAGTTAATGCAAACAAGTAATATGTTGAAAGATGTAGTTGTTAATACAATACATTAAAGCATAGTCAAGTCTTTTGTATGTAACAATATATAGTCAGGTTTGGAAGTAATAAGTGGAAGTTTCCTGCATGTTTTAGACCAGTTGTGTCATTGCTCAATTATGTAAATTTCATATTCCACCATGCAGCTTTTACAAAGTGATTCGGCTATAATGGTAAATTTGTAGCTGTTCTCTTTTTCTCTTTGAGACTTTTAAAATTTGTCTAAACTAATGCTAAACAACCTACCATCCCTTGAACTTCCCCATAGAAACAAGGAATTGACAGCATTTTGGGTTTACCATCTTATTTAGTGTGTCTTTTGAAACTTTTAAAAAGGCAGTGGACCTTCTGTCAGGGGTTATATCACCTTTCCTCTGAATGGCGACTTCTCGTAACTGCCTCACTTTTATCTCTAAACTTGTAGAGAATATTAGCATCCATATATAGGTTGGTTGTCTTCAAGGAGTGTTCACTTCACTTATCTCTTTTTGTTTTGAAGTATGGAATAATACAGCTGAGTTGAGTGTGCCAGCTTGTCTTAGGAATGTAATACAGGCATGTTCTGAGGATTTCTGTTGGGTATGTTGGCTTTCTGTTGGATTTTGCTTTTGCTATTGCACCACTTGATATTTAAGTGAGGAAATGAATGTTTGTTTTGAAGCAGCTTGTGTAGCTGTCTCTTTTTAGTCACCTTCTTTGGTATAACTGTCTCAGGTTTCATGATTATGTGGAAACATTGTTGATTCCAGTTTAAGCTTTATAAGAAGATCTTCCAGTCAAGCAGAAATTTATCTGAATTTGAAAGCTCTGAAACCAGGGTCCTGCCTAACACCTGTTGCTGCTAGGGTGTGGAACAACTAGAAATAAGTATTTGTGTGTGTGTGTGTGTGTGTGTGTGTGTGTGTGTGTGTGTGTGTGTGTGTGTGTGTATAATACTAAAAAAACATAATATATAACCAGTATATAACATCAATATACCATATATATCGACATGTACAGATATGAAGCCCAAATACTTTTCTGAATTACAGTGGAGTCCAAAAGACTGATCACACTACTGAAAATTATATATATGATAGTGTGTCATATATATACATATATATATACACACACACACACTCTGGAACAAAATCTTAAGACGTGGGAAAATGTTGCAAGTACT
The DNA here is from genome assembly GCA_033459395.1 of Hemibagrus guttatus. Lineage (NCBI taxonomy): Eukaryota > Metazoa > Chordata > Actinopteri > Siluriformes > Bagridae > Hemibagrus > Hemibagrus guttatus. The sequence goes on along the minus strand of JAUCMX010000002.1, from coordinate 8,988,980 downwards.
CACACTTCGCACTGGTGGATCATGACCAGGTTGTAAGAACTGCTTCAAAATGTCAAAAGAAGAAAAAGGAACAAGAGACAAAAAACAGAGATTGGCAATTTTGCAATTTGAAAACTGCATTTAAACTCAAACAGGCTGTTCATCAGCTGATCAAAAGTTTAAGACCATAGCCCAAAAATACCCACAACAGAATTAAAAGTGTCAAAAAAGGACTCTGTAGTGAGTAGCCCCACCGTTCTTGTTGATAACTTCAAACACTCGTTTCGGCATGCTTGATGCAACTGTTTCTAGGAGGCTGGTGGGAACGTTGCTCTATGTGGTGAAGAGGGCTTCACGAAGAGCATCCACAGTCTGGAACTGATGTCCGTTTTTGTAAACTTCCCTTGCCAGCCATCCCCAAACATTCTCAAGGTTATTTAGATCAGGGTACACGCAGGATGGTCCAGAAGTGCCACGTTATTGTCCTGGAAGAAGTCCTTCATCAGGCGGGCGTTGTGAACTGCAGCGTTGTCCTGTTGAAAGACCCAGTCATTACCACACAGACAAGGGCGCTCAGTCAAGAAGGATGTCTGCTGCAACATGTCCACATAGCCAGCCGCCGTTTGATGCCCCTGCACAACCTGAAGCTCCATTTTCCCATTGAAGGAAAAAACACTCCAGATCATGATGGAGCCTCCTCCACTGTGCCTCGTATAAAACATCTCCAGTGGGATCTCCTTGTCATGCCAGTATCGTTGGAAGCCATCAGGACCATCCAGGTTACATTTTTTCTCGTTACAAACTTTCTTCCATCTTTTAATGTCCTATGTTTAGTGCTCCGTTGCAAATTCCAAACGGGGCAAGTTTGTGGTGTGGGAGGAGATGGCTTTCGAAGACGTTTTTTGTTCTTTAAGCCCTTTTTTCGCAGATACCGTCTTATGGTTATTGGGCTGCAGTCAGTGCCTTAATTTGGGTCAAGGATTGGCCTGTGTCTTCACGGACAACCCGTCGGATCCTCCGGCTCAGTGCAGGTGAAGTTTTTTTGGCTCTACCACTTGATTTTTTTTGTCACATAACTCTCAGGATCTTTTAAGAAATTTAAAATGACTTACTGCGTCCAATCTCGGCAGCAATGGCGCGTTGCAAGGGCCCTTGCTTGTGCAGCTCAACAATCCTGCCACATTCAAAAACAGAAAGCCTTTTTGCTTTTGCCATCAAGAGATCATGACAATGTGATTGTCTGAAGAACAATGACATTAAATGACGTAAAAATTTTGCACAGATTTTAACTTGTAAAGGCTATGGTCTTAAACTTTTTATCAGCTGATGACCAGCCAGTTTGAGTTTAAATGCAGTTTTCAATAAATTGCCTACTCTCTATTTTTTGTCTCTTGCTCTTGTTTCTTCTTTTGCCATTTTGAAGAAGTACTTACAACCTGGTTACGATCCACCTGTGCGAAGTGTGAATACTTGTCAATATTTACCCTGGTCTTAAGATTTTGTTCAGGAGTATATATATATATATATATATATATATATATATATATATATATATATATATATATATATATATATATATATATATGTATATGTATGTATGTGTGTGTGTGTGTGTGTGTATGTGTATATAATATATATATATATATATATATATATATATATATATATATATATATATATATATATATATAGTTGAAAATTATCAACTTACAGAGGGCTGAATTCAAAGACACCCTGAAAATCTAAGTGAAAAAAATATGCAGCAGGCTAGTCCATTTTGCTGCAACTCAGAATGGTACTCAGTACAGCTTGTATGCATGCCGATACCTAATGACAGTCAGGGTGCCATTGTCTAGCTTGTAGATGTCTTTGTGTCCTTCCATGGATATGCCTCCCCTGACCATCACTGACCCACCACCAAACCAGTGAGGCTGAACGATGTTACAGGCAGCACAACATTCTCCACGGCTTCTCCAGACCCTTTCACGTGTGTCACGTGCTCAGGATGAACTGCTCTCATCTGTGAAAAGTACAGGGTGCCAGTGGCGGACCTGCCAATTCTGGTGTTCAATGGCAAATGCCAGTTGGGCTCCATGGTGCCGGGCAGTGAGCACAGGGTCCACTAGAGGGTGCTGGGCCCTCAGGACCCACATGAAGTCTGTTTCTGATTGTTTGGTCAGAGACATTAACAGCAGTGGCTTGCTGGAGGTCATTTTGTAGGGCTCTGGCAATGCTCATCCTCCTTGCACAAAGGAGCAGATACCGGTCCTGCTGATGGGTTAAGGACCTTCTACAGCCCTCTCCAGCTCTTCTAGAGTAACTGCTTGTCTCCTGGAATCTCCTCCATGCTCTTGAGACTGTGCTGGGAGATACAGCAAACCTTCTGGCAATGGCATATATTGATGTGCCATCCTGGAGGAGTTGGACTCTCTGTGCAACCTCTGTAGGGTCCAGGTATCCCCTCATTTTACCAGTAGTGACACTGGCCCTAACCAAATACAAAACTAGTAAAAAAAAAATTAAAAAAAACCATCAGAAAAGATGATTAGGGAAAAAAATGTCAGTGACCTCCACCTGTAAAACCATCCCTGTTTTGGGGTCGTCTCATTGTTGCCCATCTAGTTAATTTCATTAACACCAAAGCAGCTAAAACTGATTAACAACCCCCTCTGCTACTTAACTAACCAGATCAATATCCCAATCACTAATTGACTTGATGCTATACTCTAATTAAGAATTTTTTCTTTATTTTTTTTTAGCAGTGTACACACACACATACATACATTTTTTATATATATATATGTATATATACATACTGTAAAGTGAGACATAGTACAATCTGAAACAAGCATTAGGTCAGTGGCCACTATCCACTATTATGTTAAGTTATCTTAGGGTGGGTCATACGGTGTGATAAGGTCAAACTAATGTGATTTTAAGGCATCGCATATAATCACTACAGCAGCAGAAATTTTTGAGCATAAACTAACAAACCTTTTGCACATTTTTATGTTTCATGCTGCTCTAAACAGATATACATCTAGTATGAAATCTCTAACATTTTATAGGATGGGATGTTACCTGCCAGCTGTTCACTTCCTTGTTCACTTCCAGAACAAAAATTTACAAATAATTTACTCAACCCCTTGTCATCCAAGATGTTCATGTCTTTCTTCTTTCTTCTCCTTGGACACGCATCCCACAGCTAGTACTAGTCAAGCTTTTGTGTGTAAAAAGTATACAATTTTTTTTTTCTAAGAAAATGACCAATCGTTTCACTAGATAAGACCCTTCTTCCTCAGCTGGGATTGTTTAAAGCCCTTTGAAGCTGCATTTAAACTGCATTTTGAAAGTTCAAACTTTAAAAATGGCAACATAGAAGTCCACTATATGGAGAAAAATCCTGAAATGTTTTCCTCAAAAAACATAATTTCTTTATGACTGAAGAAAGAAAGACATGAACATCTTGGATGACAAGGGGGTGAGTAAATTATTTGTAGATTTTTGTTATGGAAGTGAACTTCTCCTTGCTTGGGCCTTGGTCCTACAATTTTACAGTTTAAACACCGCTTTGCAATCTACACATTGCCCACACAATATGCCCCCGCAATAGGTGCGCACACACATGCACCCACATATATGCACTATGTGACCTGACAAAGGGCTAGTGTAGCTGTTTGTTTCCATTTAGATCAAGTAGAGGCCACAATTAATAATTGTTTGGAGCCCGAAGTTAATCAGATTAAAATTTAATTGACTAAAGTTGAATCGGTTATGGGTAAATTGCAAGCTTTACCGTTGAACAATGCATCCTGTGCATAACTTTGAGCTGCAGAAGCTGAAGCCTGGCATTAATGAATCTGTAGCCCCTTTTCTCTGAAACCAGATGCTTAGGATCAGTTTTTGGAATAAGATTATAATACAGATGGTCATTTGGCTGATTAAGCTTAAGTGATTAAGCTAATCAGAAAAGAGCTGTTTGATATAATGATAAACCTGAAGATAAAACAAAACAAGTGTAACTGGAGATCAGAGTAACTGATTAATAGAGTTAGTGATGAATAACAAGTAAATCTTTAATTTAGCTATACTCCTTTAAATTGAGAATTGAGAGATTCAGACAGACCTCTATGATGATGATGATAATAATAATAATAATAATAATAATAATAATAATAATAATACACATAGAATGAAATAAATGTAGAGCTATAGGATATTAGTATTCAACCAAGTAATGGTACTATAGAAGCTGATGGCTTAGTTTTTTAAGAGGGTGGAGATGGGTTCTTGTCTTTATTATGGGGCAGGCTTAGGGAAAGGAAGTGCTGAACTGTCTTTCTTGCAGGGATGACAGCAGTCAGGAGTGGGAGGAAGGGGAGGAGTTTGAGTGTTACCCCCCTGGGATGAAGGTGCAGGTGAGGTATGGGCGAGGTCGCAATCAGAAGACGTACGAAGCCACTGTGAAAGAGTCAGACCTGGAGGGGGGAGAGGTGCTCTACCTGGTACACTACTGTGGCTGGAATGTCAGGTAAGGCAGGACCCTGGGAACTCCTTATGTTTTACCAAAAAAAATGGTCGCTTCTGAGAAAAGGATACAATTTCTAGTTCTACCCTGATGTCTCTGAGTCAGCTATTTCAATTTCAGAGCATCTTTCTTAGTGTGTGGCATGTGTAGAATTGCAGCGTGGCCATCTAGTTGTTGATATCAGATGCGAGTTTCTGACATTTAATTAAATGGAGTACTGGCATTTTTATTATACATAGGATGAGCTTGTCTTGAAAACAAATGCTCTGAGACCATTTGGAGTTATGGAAATGAAACTCCAACATGACTGGTGTCTGTTTCTGATGGAGTAGCATTTTTCAGTACTAAGTGCAAGTGTTGTAGAAAACTGATTCCATTACATAGCATGGGCAGGTGAACTAGGCTTTTTTCACTGAAATGTTGGAACAGTACATGACAGGGTCACTCATTTTACTGATTTTTAAAACTTTTTACCACAATGCACCTAGGACATAGAGATTTAGAGTTTATTTGTGCAATATTATTGACTGAATACACAAAAAATAAGGAATCGTGTAATCATAATAATTTCCTTCAGGACAAATCTCTACTTAATACATATACAATATGAGTTAATCAAGCTGTCATATTTGTATTCATGGTGATAAAGCTGAACATTTTCAGTACTGCCAGCCTCTTCTTAACCATAAATATTATGCTGTATTTTGAGAAATGTGTGATGCTTCAATGTTAATGTTCTTACGATAACAGTTGTAACTAGGGATGCATTGATACAGGTGATGCTATGTGACTTGACAATGAAATGTCAAATGTCCAGTGATCTGGACCTGTTTCATACTTTACTTACATTTGCACAGAAGTGCTGTTTTGAGTTAAATAACATGTCTGTGACGCACATTCATGAAACATGATTGATTAATAATAGGCCAGTTTACATCTGACACATTGTTTTAAGATGTCATTGAATTCCTTTTTAAAACCATATCAATCCATACTTCTTCTTCTTCTTCTTCATCATCAATCCATACTTCTATGAAAGATTTACTAGAGCCTTCATTGTACATTTAAGGGTTTTTCTCAATATATACCTACTGAGATCTTAAAAATCACACATTCTTTTGACTGTGAACTTTATTTAAAATCATAATCTACAAAGATGTCATGATTATGCAACCTCAGTTGCAGAGCAAAGTTTTTGTTTGTTTAAAACTCATTTTACACCAGCATAGGGAACCAAAATAAAGACAAATAAAACTTTTGCACTGTATCAAGTCATGTTCTTTGGTAAACATTTTGTAATTGCAGCCAGCAGATTTGTAGTCACAAAATAGGCTTAGTAATAAAGCCTTTTGAGCAAAGGACACTTAGCATTGTGAATATTTTTGGTTTTTGGATGCCGTACATCCAGAATTATCACCTGATTCATGACAGTTGGGCAAAAAACATTTAAGTCATTAATAAAGGGGACATGAACCAGCTGAGATGGGGCATGGATGTTGGAGGGATTCTCATGAACTAAGCTTATTCCATTAAAGATTAACCATGAAACAGCTGATGTACCCCTCAAAACAAAAAAAGAACAATAGCCAAAAATGTAAATTCAGTTACTCTTATCTGTTATTAACAATTGACTGAAATGGTACCAAAACAGATTAAAAGTTTTTTAGTCAGTCCACATTGATTGCATATAAGCTGCTGGAAATTCAGCTCATAATTATCCAGTGTGGACTGACTGAAGTCTTGACATGACTCATAAATAGGTGACTTGGGTTTCGGAAAGTATCAAAAATACGCACTCATTCTCATCAGAAAAAAGTTGTATCCTATATCTCTAGTCATCACAGCTTGATTGTGTAGTTCTTATGACATGTCTTTTAGATTAGCTGAACATTAGTGCAGAAAAAACAACTTCTCACATAACTTCTTTCTCAAAAGGTACGATGAGTGGATTAAAGCCGACAAGATAGTCCGACCAGCTAATAAGAATGTCCCCAAAATAAAGCACAGGAAAAAAATAAAGGTAAAAACATCTAATTCTTAATGTTTTCATCTCAAAATTATTTATTTGTTTGTTTGTTTGTTTATTTATTTATTTCAAATAAAATGAAATGAAAGAATTGGGACAAAATGAAAGGATTGGGACTTTCTTTATTTTTTAGAACAAAACTGAAAGAGAAAAAGACCAAATAGAGAGTTTAAATGACAGAGAGGACCTTCCTCCTACAAACAGTCGCATCAACCGATCCTCCAAACTCATCTCTGGCAGTGATGCGTTTTCCAAAATGGATGAATTTAAGGATGCAGGTGGCCAGAAGAATCCTGTTAAATCTTTCAAGATCACCTCCAATCTCAATGGCCTTCAAGGTAATTTATGAGACGCTGGTCAACATTTGCATTACATACTTTATTTAATGTTTCACTATTTCAGTCACCTGCATTTAATATTGAAGGTCACTATGACCAGTTGGCATTATGGTCAGGCTCAACAGAAACAACATGTTCTGTCAAGGAAGTCAAGTTACTTGATTGTAAGGACAATAGAAGGGACAAATTTTTTGATAGTCTATTTTATTTTGTGCTATCCAGCATTATTGGCATGCTTAAGGAAAATAAGCAGAAAAAAGCATTTGCAATAGGTGATATTTTTGACATTGTGTAATTATTTAAATATGTTTTTGCATTATATTCAACAAAATGCTGTTTTCAGCACCCATTGCAAAATCTATATTTTTCTTAGCGCCACAACTGGGTTTCACAAATTTTCTCAGCAGGATTCTTAGTCCTTTGCCTAATGGGCCAGTATTAAGCCATTTTTTTGATAGAGACTACAAAGCACTTATGTAGGTCACTCTGGATAAAGGCATCTGTTAACTATTGTGAACATCAATTGTGAAACAATTTAATCTTGACAGTCTAACCCTAACTTTTACATTAGTTAGTCGTCATATGCATAAATCTCCGTATGTATGAAAGAATAAATGGATTATCCTGAATACCAAATTAAATGTCCTTTTTTATTTCATTTCATTCAATCAGTTTTGTTGATTTTTATTATGAATGGCAATAATTCTGGAGGGCACTGTATATCTAGGTGTATTCTAAGGCTGTGAATATGCATAAAAGTAGTGCATCCACCAGTATCCTAAACACAACCATTTTGCCTACTCAGTTTTTTCTTATGTTGCTTGTAGATCATAGTTACTAAAAACTAGACGTCCTCTAACCAGGGTCTCATTTATCACACCATTTATCACATTAAATGTGTGTGTTAGAGCTGCCTGTAATGGACAATATGGGGCATGTGAAAAGGTCTAAGAATTTCACTATGAAATTGAAGAAAAGATACAGTTGCAAAAATGGTTTCTGGCACTTTTATAAATTGTTTTCTAATGACTAATTATGAGAGAAAGAATGTAATGAGTATGTATGTGCAGTCTGTTTCCCTGAATGTGATATTCAGAAACTCTCAAATAACATAAACTTTGTCTTTTTCTCTCTTCCTCTGCCAGTTTTGGAAATGTAATATATTGCAGTATGCGTGAAATGAATAAAGGTGTGAAATAACATTATTCAACGGATAGCTGGTTGGGAATTACCATAACAGGCTTCAATTTCTGTTTGAAATATTCCTGTAAATAATCTGCATTGGACAAACAAAATTGACTGAAGATCCACTCCTCATTCTCAGCACAGCTCAGCAAGTTTCCGGTGGTGCATTAAAAAAAAAAGCTGCTCGTGCCAAATTTTCAAACAAGGCATAATCCCAATTTATCTTCAAATGTACCTTTTATGTAATTATTTTACATTCCATCTATTGGCATGTTATGAGCATAATCATAATCAGTTTACCTGCTATTTACACTTTTCTACCACAATGGATTTCTGCATAAGTATGGTCAGGAGTGTGTGGAAGTATACACACATTCTTACACATAAGCAAAACTTGATGAATCCCATTCAGTACAGTGAAACATGCATGCACATGGTTTACTTACACATAGTTGATAAATGAGGCCCTTGGTCTTTGGTGAACCACTAAATTCCCTTCAAAATCACTTAACAACAGCCAACTGATGAACTGTCCTGACTGTTACTTTTACCCACTGTTGTCGGTGTCTGTTTGTGTATGTTAGCACCAGAGAGCTCCACAGATTACAGCAACCAGGAGCAGGATGGGGAACGTGGCTATAATAATGACCGTCCAGCAGGTCAGCTAAGCCCTCCGAAAAGACCTTCTCCAGAACGCATTTATACAGCCCTAAAATGGGAAAATGAGCCATCCAGTGGTGGACACAAAGCTTCACTGAATACAGGTACCTCAGAGGTATCATCTAGCCAGTACAGTCCAGAAACAAATAAACCGTTAGTAACAGAGGGGGAGGCCTCAAGCACCAGGAGACGAAAACTTGATGGAAGTACTGAGCGTACACACAAAATCCAATGCAAAGGCAAAACCAGGGGCAGCAAGTTAAGCGATTGGCTATCAGAGAGTTCACTTATGAAGCTGGAAGAGAGAAACATTGATCCTCGTGAAGGAGGCATGCAGTCCAGCAGTAGTTCTGAGGATGAGGATGGTCCTCTTATGGAATCCCAGGCTAAAGAAGAGCTATTAATACTCCACAAATCCAAGGGTGCATCCTCAAAGAAGTATAATGGCCTGAAGGAGAAGGCCAAGGGTGTCCGGTCTTCAGCTTTCTGGGAAATCCCTGACAAGCGAGCTAAAATGACATCTGGAATGGATGACAGAATGCCTGGCTGTCGTACCAAAGGCCAAAAGGATGTATGGTCTAGTATTCAGGCTCAATGGCCTAAGAAAACCCTGAAAGAGCTGTTTTCTGATTCAGACACAGAAGCTGCAAATTCTCCTTCTCCAGGTGTACCGGGCCTGAGTGAGCCTGACCCAGAGCCTGAACAGAAAGATAAAAAACTGGAGGAGCCACTGCAGAGCCAAGAGAAGAACAAAGAATATCCCAGCAGTGGAAGCAACTCCATCCTGAACACACCACCCACCACACCAGAGCCTGCTGAAGTCTTGCATGAGATGCACTCATCCTCACCACCTCCTCAAAGTTCAGTCCTGACATCCTCCTCTCCAGCCACATCCTCACCAGTTGGCCCTTTGATAGAAGAGTGTGTTGGTGGGCGCTGTGAGTCTGACACTAGTACAGTGGAGATGGATATTGTGAGCTGTGAGTTTCACATGCTACCACAGGAAGAGCAGTTAGAATCCCCCTCCAAAGCTTTTGATGCAAATCTGTCCAGCAACAGCAGCTGTAGCTTGAGCTTGAGCAGCAGCAGTCAGCAAGAGAGTGAGCAGAAATCTAAAGGTAGGCAATAAATTAATGTTTTTTTCCACATAATTTTCTTTTGCTAGCATTGCTGCCTCACAACTTCATAGTCCTGGGTTTGTTTCTGAGCTGAGATAACTGTCTGTTTAGAGTTTAATTTTCAAGTTTTTAATGGGATTCTTCCAGGGTTTCCAGTTTCCTCACACTGTTAATGTCAGTAGTTGACTTGGCAATGTTGAATTGGCTGTAGTTGACAATGAGTGTGTGGGTGTGTGTGCTCATTGTGCCCTGCGAAGAACTGTCAACACACCCAGGGTGAAGTTTCCCATCTTGTGCCCAGTGCTGGCAAGACTGACTCAAGACCTGGCATGACCCTGGCCAGGACAATGCAGTTAATGGATGGATGGATGGATGGATGAATGGGTAGATAAATGGATGGTTGAATGAATGAATGAAGTAATAAAATATTTTGCCTATTAGTATTATATAGAATATTTAATTTACTCAGTAGGCTACTGCAATGGGCTAACCCAATAGGCTAACCCTCCATCAGATCTTAAAAACATGTAACAAGCAACCTTATTGTTTCTTCTCTCTTGCTTGCTGGTTCATTACTTAGTCTCATCATCCAATCAGAAGCGGCATAAAGACTCCCAGGGTGGTGGAGCATCAAAGAAACACAAACACAGTCACAAGAACCTGAACTTGCATCCCAAAAAGAACCACAAAACAGGTAAACTCAATAACTTGCATCCCAAAAAGAACCACAAAACAGGTAAACTCAAAACATTTAAATGTTTACATTAATTGCGTATGCTCTGCATATTCTGCATGTACAATGGAGAGGGGGGGAAATAATTCAGTGAGAAACATTGCAAATTGGGATCATGACCAATTCAGGCATTTCAGTTGTAAAAACAATTTATGCATTAGGCAGATAAAAGAAACACTTGTTACTCTCTAGCCAACAGCAGTGACAGTGAAGACCAATGTGTCAGTGAGAGTGTTGCCAAATCGCTTATGTCCAAGAGCAGCGCACAGGACATGAAGGCCATAACTTCTTCCAAGGGTGCTGCTCGAATACCCCCATCCCATAAATGCCACAAACATGGAGACTCTGAGCTTCTGCATCCCAAAGAACAACATGGCAACAGCCGAGGTTCCCGTACTTACAAGTGGAGTTTTCAGATGTGTGAGTATTTTAAGCAGTTCAAAGTAATTATTAAAGAACTGAATGAAATGCATCATTTAGCTTAGTGTATTCTGTCATCAGATGTTAATGTTAAACACATTCAAATATTTGTTCTTATATCTCTTTTAAAACTGCTTTTCTAGCCGATTTAGAAAAAATGAGTAGCCTAGAGAAGATCACATTCCTTCAGGAGAAATTGCACGACATCAGGAATCACTATCTCTTGCTCAAATCTGAAGTGGCCTCCATTGACAGAAGACGAAAACGTATGAAGAAAAAGGAGCGGGAAAGTAAGTTTTCAATTTTCCAAGTTTTCTACGAGATTACAGAGCAGAATGTTAACTTTAATTAATGAAGTCAAAATTAATTATGTCACATGGTTTAAATTAGATTAGTAAATATACTAATCTGAATTGTCTGAGCTGTGTCTGAACCTTGTGACTTCATTTCAGAGGGTCAAAAGTAATGGGACTTTAAAACAAAGTGCATTATGAGGCCTGTAATACAGCTATTTCACATCCAGCTGTAGTCATATTTTTCTGTTCATTTTCCTCATGTAAGGTTTATTCATTCAAAGTTCTGTGGAGTAGAACAGTTTAAAATGTTTATGCAAAAATACATAAGTATGTGGATGTGACACTCATTTGTGCGAGGTGGAACACAAAAAAATGTGGATTCAGGGATCAGTGTAATTGTGGGTTTGTTTGTTTTTTTTACAGTACAGGTAAATAAGTGAGAACGATCAAGCAGGTGTGGGTGCTGGCAGTGGTAGGCAAGGGAGGAGTGCAGGCATTGCTAGGAGGCAGACCCCAGGAGTTTGGTGTAGGCTCAGCAGGCATGAGAAGCTTTGCCAATAGAGTCTTCAGCCAATTCTTTGACAGAGTGCACGCTAACAGCTTGGAACTCAATTCTTACTTCCCCAGCATTGTTGAGCTTATATTCCTTACATGGATTTTCTCGTGGAGAGTGAAGAGCTTTGGTGGCACTCCTGATTTGATGCACTCTGATCCAACCCGCCTTGCAGTCATGCTCACTCGTTCTGTCCATAGTACAGGTGATGTTGAAATGGTGCTGTTTTTCCAGCACCAGCGTAATATTGAGGCAAGGAGCGGTTTTCTGCTGTTTTTGTGTGGTGGTGTGCATTCTGCCATCACAAGTCTTCCCTTAGCTCTAAGCCTAAGGACCAAATGGAGTAGCTGCAGGACAGTTCATCTATTTATGGTGGACTCTGTCTCTGTTTTGGACAAGAAGTCCTGCAAAGACAAGAACCAACGAATTACACGGGTGTTGGTGTAAAAAGGTGTGTGGTAGGTGACAAGGGTGAACTGTCGACCTGTCAGGTAATAGTGAAGATACTTGATGGCCCATTTGATTGTGAGGGTTTCTCGTTCCATGGCCGCATACTTCCTTTTGGTGGGGTTCAGCTTTCTGGAGATGTAGAGGATTGGGTGCTCCTTCCCTTGAAAGATCTGGGACAGCCCCCAGCCCTGTCTCTGACTCGTCATTGTGGACAATGAAGGGGAGGTTAAAGTCAGTGTTTCTCAGGACGGTGGAGCTGGTGAGAGCCTTCTTGAGTTTGAGGTATGCCCACACTGTTTTGTTGGTCCATCACAGCCAGTCTGACTTCTTTGTGAAATCTGAATGGGGGGAGGTCCTATACAGGCCAAATGGGAGAACCCCGTACTGCCAGTGTCTACTTGCTGTGCTGAAAACAGTTTGTTTTGCTTTGTGTCTGGGGCCAAGGCCTCCTGCGAATAACCTTTTGTCAAATTCAGCATTGAGATAAACCCTCCCTGGCACTTCATTAGGTTGAGTCTCAGGAAGTTGTTGCACACCTTCAGAGAAGCATCTGGCTTTGGTACAGCAACTATGGGGCTAGACTTGATTTAATTACCTAACATTTTGGTGACCTCCTCCTCTGTAGCATGACAGTGAGAAGGTTTTAATCTTATGTTGGATCAGCTGGGTGTGGCCTGGAGTCAATGAGAAAACATCCATGCACTGGGCCACTAACTCGGTAAGCTCCTGATGTTTTGCTGGCATCAGCCATGATGACTAGGAAGTATTCATGGCTCCAAGCAGATTTCAGAAGTGGCCCAATGAGGTCTATGCCTTTTCTCTTGAACGGGACACCAATGATGGGCTGAGGGATGAGGGCACTGGTGCTGGCTTCTGGGGGGCAATGCACTGGCACTGGGGTCACCGCTGGCAGAAGGCCTTGACCTTAGCATCCCTCCTGGGCCAGAGGAACCAATCCAGCACATTTCAAGCCCCCAGGTACTCCCCCAGTACTTGTGAGTGTGCAGGACTCACCCCTCCATTATGTGTGATAATAGAGGAGGCCCTTCGTACCATGAAGAAGGAGGCAGGAAGTCTCCGAGCTGACTCCGTCTGTTTGCCGCACCTGGTTCCAACAGAACTTCAGCCTGGCAGCCTTTTTTCTGCTCTCGCCCAAAACTCGCTTTTCGGACCTTGAGTCAAGCATTTCCCTTGAGATTCCTTCAAGTCAACAGATTTCCACTCTTCAGGCAGCAGAGCTCTTAAGAAACAGTCCATGGCCACTCTATCAGACACATTGATGAGTGTTGAGTGTGTCTGGTTGAAGCCTTCCTTTAATGATCAGCAGCAGGGCATCTATGTGGGAGCAGGGTGTCCAGGAATGCTCTACTTATAAAACTCTGTCGGCGCATTCACAAGGGATCTGCCACAGTCCACCAGGATTTCATCTTTGAGGAAATCTGACCACCAGGATTTCGTCCTTGAAGAGTATTAATAGTATAGAATAAATAGTATTAATAGATGAGTATTAAGGCATAGACTACCCCAATTGCTTTCACTAGAACGCACTGGAAAATGATTCATTAGGGAACTGGAACAACATGGTAGTTTTAACATGGTAGTTAAAATGTAGCTTTTGGTTTAATTACTACGTCAAAAAATCCAACTTCATCTCTCTTTTTTTAAAATCCTCAAACAATGCAATCTGTGTATTAGGGTGGAGCTATGCACACAGATGAAAGCGCAAATTCCTCTTGAAAAGACAGTGTACCAATTGTTGCATTACCATGACTAATGCAATTTAATTAACCTGGAATTAGTATTAACTATTTTAGGAATATGTACTGCTGAAGTTAAACTGCTGTAGAACAGTGGTAAGTAAATTGCTGATGGCCAAGCCTGTACAATATGGCTATAGTTACATCAGCAACTAAGTTCCCAAGCTACCTATATATCCTCCTTTTTTATATGAAAGATGCTTGTTAATACAGAGGTTGAGTATATTCACATCATTTCTAAGCTGTGACCAGTGCCAGCAACTAGAGCTAAAGAGAATGTGTCTGCTCTGTCTGTCATTTCTGATATCAGCCTAAGTGTCACCAGACTCCTCTATATTTCTTTTTGACTGTAACTGGGGCAGGTCAGGAAATTTGGAGAGTAGAGGGACCTTCTTGTTCCTCTGTTGCTTGTCATTGTCTTTCCAACAAATGTCACACATATTTCAACACCTCAAATGACTGGTGGCATTCTGAAGTAATGTGGGCAGGCAGTGTAATGTTCTTTATTGTTTAGAGAAATGGCTAATTTTTAATGCAATGGAGAAGTAGCTGATTTAAAAGATTTAATGTATCTAAAGCTTTGTGCAAACTAGCCAGGCAAGCTAGGACATACGGGGGTAGAGAGACTACACCTCACAGTAATTCTTGCTTGATGAAGCCTAGCTGCTGATCTGAAAGGTGACTGTTATGTTATAGGTTATATAGCTATATAGCAAATATCACTTAGTCATGAACTGTCGCACAGCAATAACTGAGCAGTAAATTGTACAGTCTTTTGGTTTCCTAAAACCGGGGACTCATGTTTAGAAAGGATGCGATTTCTACCTGATTCACCCAGTACTCACCCAGTTCTCCACAAAACTGATCTATTGTCACTGTGTATTGCTTTGTATCTCTTACATATTAGTTATACTGGTATTATATCTCTAATATAATTGCTTTGCAAGTGCAGTGAAGTTTAAACTTGAGTATTTTGACCTATGCAGGTGCAGCAGCAGCATTGTACTCCTCTTCTTCCTCACCATCATCCAGTTCTCTGACAGCAGCTGTTATGTTGACGCTTGCTGAGCCCACAGTCTCAGGCTCCTCACAGAATTCTGGGTTCTCACTGGAGTGCAGGTGACGGGAATGGTCCTCTCATAGCACATGGCACTTAATCATCACCCAGCTAAGCCTCTCGCATTCCCCCTATACTATGTGACAGAACTAACTCTAATTAATAGAGTTACTTGATATAAAAACCTGAGGCACAAAAAACTGAGTGGTTTAAAAACAGAGCCAGGCAACAGCAAGCACTATTTTCTTTTGACAACTGTTTCCTCTGCAAACTAAATGCACTCAATTGTACTTTTTCCTGATATATTGGGGGAATAGGTTGTCAGAATGAATTCAACAATCTTTTTACATGTTTTAAGTTTGAGCAATAACCATGCCCATGTAGATTATATACTTTCTGTAAAGTGACAATACTGCATTTATAGACTGGAATAACAGTGGCTTAGTTATTTGTCTGTTTATCTCTTATTAAGACAAAAATGTCTTACAGCCCTGCATTCATATATTAAATCAATTGTGGTGCTCTGTAAAAATTTCTCACGCTCTTATGCAACGCGCTTTACCTTTATGTTTCCTTGAAAATGTTATAACGATTGGTCTGCCATTCCCTAACAGGAAAAAAAGCTTACCGTGATGTAAATCTTTATTTATAATGTATGTGTAAAATACTGAAGTTGCCTCCAGTGTTTCCCTATTGTTCTATAACTTGCAGGTCTATACTGGGTGGCACTATTATGGAATCATATGACTTTGTAATACATTTGTATATTGACAGGTGTGTTTTGAGGTGACCTATTTAATATCTTGCACTGTTAATAATATACTACTTTTTTTGTACAGTTTATACTTTAACATTATTGTCTGTGTATGACTGTGATAAAAGCCTTTTTTGTTTTTTATTACATAGCTTTCTGTGGCACAATTTTTAGTTTCAGATTTTATTTTCTTATTGTCACACATGCTTTTTCCTTCATGTTTTGCCTTTGCCTCATTTTTTAATTGTGCTTGGCTTTTTAATGTGATTTAAAAAGTATTTTCGAGTCTGAACATGAACTGTAAAATTCTAAAACCATCTATGGAGTATGAATGTGACAAATTCAATTGTATTTATCAGGTACATCTGATGATGGACATTGTGTAATTTATTGTACAAATGTAAGCAGCAAAACACCAGTTTTAAATAAATACGAATAGTTTGTGAGTTCCAATTTTAATTTTGTTATATCGTAAAAACTAAAATTAATGCATATTTGACACATTGCCCTGCAATGGACTGGTATTACCACCTCATACCAACTGTTCCTGAGGGTTTCCAGCTCCAGTTGAGATAATAAACATTCAGTGAGAGTGAGATTAACACAGAGAGAAAGTCAACAGTAAAGTACTTGTCACTTTGACTGCTTATGAGATTTGTCTGATCAGTGATTCTGTCATGTTTCTTC
>JAUCMX010000002.1:8828156-8971939 GCA_033459395.1 Hemibagrus guttatus | reverse complement strand
TGTTATGACATTTTACACTTTAATATAAACAATCATATTTTTTTTCATAATTCAGCCAAAAAAGGTGAAAAAGTCAATAAAAACGTCTTTCAGCCTCACTTCAGGGCTTTCCTATGTTTTTTTTGAAATTTGGAATTTTAATGTAAACAATCATGTTTAGTATCATAGTCGACACCAGAGATGTAAAAAAAGTCCTTGTCACCTTGCCCGTTCAGCTGCGAACATGCGTTTGTCAGAAAAACCACTTTCCCTTGCTCCTAGCGCCTTGAAACTCTCGCAATCGCATTTTCAGCGCCTGAGCTGCACATTGCAGGGAGCACACTGCGCTGCTATAGGAAACAAGCCTGTTCGATGAAAAATGATGAAACATGACATGTTAAGTCATTTTTCATCATAAATCAGCCTTTTCACGTTTGTTATGACATTTTACACTTTAATATAAACAATCATATTTTTTTTCATAATTCAGCCAAAAAAGGTGAAAAAGTCAATAAAAACGTCTTTCAGCCTCACTTCATGGCTTTCCTATGTTTATTTTAAAATTTTGGGAAATTTTAATGTAAACAATCATGTTTAGTATCATAGTCGACACCAGAGATGTGAAAAAAGTCCTTGTCACCTTGCCCGTTCAGCTGCGAACATGCGTTTGTCAGAAAAACCACTTTCCCTTGCTCCTAGCGCCTTGAAACTCTCGCAATCGCATTTTCAGCGCCTGAGCTGCACATTGCAGGGAGCACACTGCGCTGCTATAGGAAACAAGCCTGTTCGATGAAAAATGATGAAACATGACATGTTAAGTCATTTTTCATCATAAATCAGCCTTTTCACGTTTGTTATGACATTTTACACTTTAATATAAACAATCATATTTTTTTTCATAATTCAGCCAAAAAAGGTGAAAAAGTCAATAAAAACGTCTTTCAGCCTCACTTCATGACTTTCCTATGTTTATTTTGAAATTTGGAATTTTAATGTAAACAATCATGTTTAGTATCATAGTCGACACCAGAGATGTGAAAAAAGTCCTTGTCACCTTGCCCGTTCAGCTGCGAACATGCGTTTGTCAGAAAAACCACTTTCCCTTGCTCCTAGCGCCTTGAAACTCTCGCAATCGCTTTTTCAGCGCCTGAGCTGCACATTGCAGGGAGCACACTGCGCTGCTATAGGAAACAAGCCTGTTCGATGAAAAATGATGAAACATGACATGTTAAGTCATTTTTCATCATAAATCAGCCTTTTCACGTTTGTTATGACATTTTACACTTTAATATAAACAATCATATTTTTTTTCATAATTCAGCCAAAAAAGGTGAAAAAGTCAATAAAAACGTCTTTCAGCCTCACTTCATGACTTTCCTATGTTTATTTTGAAATTTGGAATTTTAATGTAAACAATCATGTTTAGTATCATAGTCGACACCAGAGATGTGAAAAAAGTCCTTGTCACCTTGCCCGTTCAGCTGCGAACATGCGTTTGTCAGAAAAACCACTTTCCCTTGCTCCTAGCGCCTTGAAACTCTCGCAATCGCTTTTTCAGCGCCTGAGCTGCACATTGCAGGGAGCACACTGCGCTGCTATAGGAAACAAGCCTGTTCGATGAAAAATGATGAAACATGACATGTTAAGTCATTTTTCATCATAAATCAGCCTTTTCACGTTTGTTATGACATTTTACACTTTAATATAAACAATCATATTTTTTTTCATAATTCAGCCAAAAAAGGTGAAAAAGTCAATAAAAACGTCTTTCAGCCTCACTTCATGACTTTCCTATGTTTATTTTGAAATTTGGAATTTTAATGTAAACAATCATGTTTAGTATCATAGTCGACACCAGAGATGTGAAAAAAGTCCTTGTCACCTTGCCCGTTCAGCTGCGAACATGCGTTTGTCAGAAAAACCACTTTCCCTTGCTCCTAGCGCCTTGAAACTCTCGCAATCGCTTTTTCAGCGCCTGAGCTGCACATTGCAGGGAGCACACTGCGCTGCTATAGGAAACAAGCCTGTTCGATGAAAAATGATGAAACATGACATGTTAAGTCATTTTTCATCATAAATCAGCCTTTTCACGTTTGTTATGACATTTTACACTTTAATATAAACAATCATATTTTTTTTCATAATTCAGCCAAAAAAGGTGAAAAAGTCAATAAAAACGTCTTTCAGCCTCACTTCATGACTTTCCTATGTTTATTTTGAAATTTGGAATTTTAATGTAAACAATCATGTTTAGTATCATAGTCGACACCAGAGATGTGAAAAAAGTCCTTGTCACCTTGCCCGTTCAGCTGCGAACATGCGTTTGTCAGAAAAACCACTTTCCCTTGCTCCTAGCGCCTTGAAACTCTCGCAATCGCTTTTTCAGCGCCTGAGCTGCACATTGCAGGGAGCACACTGCGCTGCTATAGGAAACAAGCCTGTTCGATGAAAAATGATGAAACATGACATGTTAAGTCATTTTTCATCATAAATCAGCCTTTTCACGTTTGTTATGACATTTTACACTTTAATATAAACAATCATATTTTTTTTCATAATTCAGCAAAAAAGGTGAAAAAGTCAATAAAAACGTCTTTCAGCCTCACTTCATGACTTTCCTATGTTTATTTTGAAATTTGGAATTTTAATGTAAACAATCATGTTTAGTATCATAGTCGACACCAGAGATGTGAAAAAAGTCCTTGTCACCTTGCCCGTTCAGCTGCGAACATGCGTTTGTCAGAAAAACCACTTTCCCTTGCTCCTAGCGCCTTGAAACTCTCGCAATCGCATTTTCAGCGCCTGAGCTGCACATTGCAGGGAGCACACTGCGCTGCTATAGGAAACAAGCCTGTTCGATGAAAAATGATGAAACATGACATGTTAAGTCATTTTTCATCATAAATCAGCCTTTTCACGTTTGTTATGACATTTTACACTTTAATATAAACAATCATATTTTTTTTCATAATTCAGCCAAAAAGGTGAAAAAGTCAATAAAAACGTCTTTCAGCCTCACTTCATGACTTTCCTATGTTTATTTTGAAATTTGGAATTTTAATGTAAACAATCATGTTTAGTATCATAGTCGACACCAGAGATGTGAAAAAAGTCCTTGTCACCTTGCCCGTTCAGCTGCGAACATGCGTTTGTCAGAAAAACCACTTTCCCTTGCTCCTAGCGCCTTGAAACTCTCGCAATCGCTTTTCAGCGCCTGAGCTGCACATTGCAGGGAGCACACTGCGCTGCTATAGGAAACAAGCCTGTTCGATGAAAAATGATGAAACATGACATGTTAAGTCATTTTCATCATAAATCAGCCTTTTCACGTTTGTTATGACATTTTACACTTTAATATAAACAATCATATTTTTTTCATAATTCAGCCAAAAAAGGTGAAAAAGTCAATAAAAACGTCTTTCAGCCTCACTTCATGACTTTCCTATGTTTATTTTGAAATTTGGAATTTTAATGTAAACAATCATGTTTAGTATCATAGTCGACACCAGAGATGTGAAAAAAGTCCTTGTCACCTTGCCCGTTCAGCTGCGAACATGCGTTTGTCAGAAAAACCACTTTCCCTTGCTCCTAGCGCCTTGAAACTCTCGCAATCGCTTTTCAGCGCCTGAGCTGCACATTGCAGGGAGCACACTGCGCTGCTATAGGAAACAAGCCTGTTCGATGAAAAATGATGAAACATGACATGTTAAGTCATTTTTCATCATAAATCAGCCTTTTCACGTTTGTTATGACATTTTACACTTTAATATAAACAATCATATTTTTTTTCATAATTCAGCCAAAAAAGGTGAAAAAGTCAATAAAAACGTCTTTCAGCCTCACTTCATGACTTTCCTATGTTTATTTGAAATTTGGAATTTTAATGTAAACAATCATGTTTAGTATCATAGTCGACACCAGAGATGTGAAAAAAGTCCTTGTCACCTTGCCCGTTCAGCTGCGAACATGCGTTTGTCAGAAAAACCACTTTCCCTTGCTCCTAGCGCCTTGAAACTCTCGCAATCGCTTTTTCAGCGCCTGAGCTGCACATTGCAGGGAGCACCCCCCCCCCCCCCCCCCCCCCCCCCCCCCCCCCCCCCCCCCCCCCCCCCCCCCCCCCCCCCCCCCCCCCCCCCCCCCCCCTTTTTTTTTTTTTTTTTTTTTTTTTTTTTTTTTTTTTTTTTTTTTTTTTTTTTTTTTTTTTTTTTTTTTTTTTTTTTTTTTTTTTTTTTTTTTTTTTTTTTTTTTTTTTTTTTTTTTTTTTTTTTTTTTTCATAATTCAGCCAAAAAAGGTGAAAAAGTCAATAAAAACGTCTTTCAGCCTCACTTCATGACTTTCCTATGTTTATTTTGAAATTTGGAATTTTAATGTAAACAATCATGTTTAGTATCATAGTCGACACCAGAGATGTGAAAAAAGTCCTTGTCACCTTGCCCGTTCAGCTGCGAACATGCGTTTGTCAGAAAAACCACTTTCCCTTGCTCCTAGCGCCTTGAAACTCTCGCAATCGCTTTTCAGCGCCTGAGCTGCACATTGCAGGGAGCACACTGCGCTGCTATAGGAAACAAGCCTGTTCGATGAAAAATGATGAAACATGACATGTTAAGTCATTTTTCATCATAAATCAGCCTTTTCACGTTTGTTATGACATTTTACACTTTAATATAAACAATCATATTTTTTTTCATAATTCAGCCAAAAAAGGTGAAAAAGTCAATAAAAACGTCTTTCAGCCTCACTTCATGCTTTCCTATGTTTATTTTGAAATTTGGAATTTTAATGTAAACAATCATGTTTAGTATCATAGTCGACACCAGAGATGTGAAAAAAGTCCTTGTCACCTTGCCCGTTCAGCTGCGAACATGCGTTTGTCAGAAAAACCACTTTCCCTTGCTCCTAGCGCCTTGAAACTCTCGCAATCGCTTTTCAGCGCCTGAGCTGCACATTGCAGGGAGCACACTGCGCTGCTATAGGAAACAAGCCTGTTCGATGAAAAATGATGAAACATGACATGTTAAGTCATTTTTCATCATAAATCAGCCTTTTCACGTTTGTTATGACATTTTACACTTTAATATAAACAATCATATTTTTTTTCATAATTCAGCCAAAAAAGGTGAAAAAGTCAATAAAAACGTCTTTCAGCCTCACTTCATGCTTTCCTATGTTTATTTTGAAATTTGGAATTTTAATGTAAACAATCATGTTTAGTATCATAGTCGACACCAGAGATGTGAAAAAAGTCCTTGTCACCTTGCCCGTTCAGCTGCGAACATGCGTTTGTCAGAAAAACCACTTTCCCTTGCTCCTAGCGCCTTGAAACTCTCGCAATCGCTTTTTCAGCGCCTGAGCTGCACATTGCAGGGAGCACACTGCGCTGCTATAGGAAACAAGCCTGTTCGATGAAAAATGATGAAACATGACATGTTAAGTCATTTTTCATCATAAATCAGCCTTTTCACGTTTGTTATGACATTTTACACTTTAATATAAACAATCATATTTTTTTTCATAATTCAGCCAAAAAAGGTGAAAAAGTCAATAAAAACGTCTTTCAGCCTCACTTCATGACTTTCCTATGTTTATTTTGAAATTTGGAATTTTAATGTAAACAATCATGTTTAGTATCATAGTCGACACCAGAGATGTGAAAAAAGTCCTTGTCACCTTGCCCGTTCAGCTGCGAACATGCGTTTGTCAGAAAAACCACTTTCCCTTGCTCCTAGCGCCTTGAAACTCTCGCAATCGCTTTTTCAGCGCCTGAGCTGCACATTGCAGGGAGCACACTGCGCTGCTATAGGAAACAAGCCTGTTCGATGAAAAATGATGAAACATGACATGTTAAGTCATTTTTCATCATAAATCAGCCTTTTCACGTTTGTTATGACATTTTACACTTTAATATAAACAATCATATTTTTTTTCATAATTCAGCCAAAAAAGGTGAAAAAGTCAATAAAAACGTCTTTCAGCCTCACTTCATGACTTTCCTATGTTTATTTTGAAATTTGGAATTTTAATGTAAACAATCATGTTTAGTATCATAGTCGACACCAGAGATGTGAAAAAAGTCCTTGTCACCTTGCCCGTTCAGCTGCGAACATGCGTTTGTCAGAAAAACCACTTTCCCTTGCTCCTAGCGCCTTGAAACTCTCGCAATCGCATTTTCAGCGCCTGAGCTGCACATTGCAGGGAGCACACTGCGCTGCTATAGGAAACAAGCCTGTTCGATGAAAAATGATGAAACATGACATGTTAAGTCATTTTTCATCATAAATCAGCCTTTTCACGTTTGTTATGACATTTTACACTTTAATATAAACAATCATATTTTTTTTCATAATTCAGCCAAAAAAGGTGAAAAAGTCAATAAAAACGTCTTTCAGCCTCACTTCATGACTTTCCTATGTTTATTTTGAAATTTGGAATTTTAATGTAAACAATCATGTTTAGTATCATAGTCGACACCAGAGATGTGAAAAAAGTCCTTGTCACCTTGCCCGTTCAGCTGCGAACATGCGTTTGTCAGAAAAACCACTTTCCCTTGCTCCTAGCGCCTTGAAACTCTCGCAATCGCTTTTTCAGCGCCTGAGCTGCACATTGCAGGGAGCACACTGCGCTGCTATAGGAAACAAGCCTGTTCGATGAAAAATGATGAAACATGACATGTTAAGTCATTTTTCATCATAAATCAGCCTTTTCACGTTTGTTATGACATTTTACACTTTAATATAAACAATCATATTTTTTTTCATAATTCAGCCAAAAAAGGTGAAAAAGTCAATAAAAACGTCTTTCAGCCTCACTTCATGACTTTCCTATGTTTATTTTGAAATTTGGAATTTTAATGTAAACAATCATGTTTAGTATCATAGTCGACACCAGAGATGTGAAAAAAGTCCTTGTCACCTTGCCCGTTCAGCTGCGAACATGCGTTTGTCAGAAAAACCACTTTCCCTTGCTCCTAGCGCCTTGAAACTCTCGCAATCGCTTTTTCAGCGCCTGAGCTGCACATTGCAGGGAGCACACTGCGCTGCTATAGGAAACAAGCCTGTTCGATGAAAAATGATGAAACATGACATGTTAAGTCATTTTTCATCATAAATCAGCCTTTTCACGTTTGTTATGACATTTTACACTTTAATATAAACAATCATATTTTTTTTCATAATTCAGCCAAAAAAGGTGAAAAAGTCAATAAAAACGTCTTTCAGCCTCACTTCATGCTTTCCTATGTTTATTTTGAAATTTGGAATTTTAATGTAAACAATCATGTTTAGTATCATAGTCGACACCAGAGATGTGAAAAAAGTCCTTGTCACCTTGCCCGTTCAGCTGCGAACATGCGTTTGTCAGAAAAACCACTTTCCCTTGCTCCTAGCGCCTTGAAACTCTCGCAATCGCTTTTTCAGCGCCTGAGCTGCACATTGCAGGGAGCACACTGCGCTGCTATAGGAAACAAGCCTGTTCGATGAAAAATGATGAAACATGACATGTTAAGTCATTTTTCATCATAAATCAGCCTTTTCACGTTTGTTATGACATTTTACACTTTAATATAAACAATCATATTTTTTTTCATAATTCAGCCAAAAAAGGTGAAAAAGTCAATAAAAACGTCTTTCAGCCTCACTTCATGACTTTCCTATGTTTATTTTGAAATTTGGAATTTTAATGTAAACAATCATGTTTAGTATCATAGTCGACACCAGAGATGTGAAAAAAGTCCTTGTCACCTTGCCCGTTCAGCTGCGAACATGCGTTTGTCAGAAAAACCACTTTCCCTTGCTCCTAGCGCCTTGAAACTCTCGCAATCGCTTTTCAGCGCCTGAGCTGCACATTGCAGGGAGCACACTGCGCTGCTATAGGAAACAAGCCTGTTCGATGAAAAATGATGAAACATGACATGTTAAGTCATTTTTCATCATAAATCAGCCTTTTCACGTTTGTTATGACATTTTACACTTTAATATAAACAATCATATTTTTTCATAATTCAGCCAAAAAAGGTGAAAAAGTCAATAAAAACGTCTTTCAGCCTCACTTCATGCTTTCCTATGTTTATTTTGAAATTTGGAATTTTAATGTAAACAATCATGTTTAGTATCATAGTCGACACCAGAGATGTGAAAAAAGTCCTTGTCACCTTGCCCGTTCAGCTGCGAACATGCGTTTGTCAGAAAAACCACTTTCCCTTGCTCCTAGCGCCTTGAAACTCTCGCAATCGCATTTTCAGCGCCTGAGCTGCACATTGCAGGGAGCACACTGCGCTGCTATAGGAAACAAGCCTGTTCGATGAAAAATGATGAAACATGACATGTTAAGTCATTTTTCATCATAAATCAGCCTTTTCACGTTTGTTATGACATTTTACACTTTAATATAAACAATCATATTTTTTTTCATAATTCAGCCAAAAAAGGTGAAAAAGTCAATAAAAACGTCTTTCAGCCTCACTTCATGACTTTCCTATGTTTATTTTGAAATTTGGAATTTTAATGTAAACAATCATGTTTAGTATCATAGTCGACACCAGAGATGTGAAAAAAGTCCTTGTCACCTTGCCCGTTCAGCTGCGAACATGCGTTTGTCAGAAAAACCACTTTCCCTTGCTCCTAGCGCCTTGAAACTCTCGCAATCGCATTTTCAGCGCCTGAGCTGCACATTGCAGGGAGCACACTGCGCTGCTATAGGAAACAAGCCTGTTCGATGAAAAATGATGAAACATGACATGTTAAGTCATTTTTCATCATAAATCAGCCTTTTCACGTTTGTTATGACATTTTACACTTTAATATAAACAATCATATTTTTTTTCATAATTCAGCCAAAAAAGGTGAAAAAGTCAATAAAAACGTCTTTCAGCCTCACTTCATGACTTTCCTATGTTTATTTTGAAATTTGGAATTTTAATGTAAACAATCATGTTTAGTATCATAGTCGACACCAGAGATGTGAAAAAAGTCCTTGTCACCTTGCCCGTTCAGCTGCGAACATGCGTTTGTCAGAAAAACCACTTTCCCTTGCTCCTAGCGCCTTGAAACTCTCGCAATCGCTTTTTCAGCGCCTGAGCTGCACATTGCAGGGAGCACACTGCGCTGCTATAGGAAACAAGCCTGTTCGATGAAAAATGATGAAACATGACATGTTAAGTCATTTTTCATCATAAATCAGCCTTTTCACGTTTGTTATGACATTTTACACTTTAATATAAACAATCATATTTTTTTTCATAATTCAGCCAAAAAAGGTGAAAAAGTCAATAAAAACGTCTTTCAGCCTCACTTCATGACTTTCCTATGTTTATTTTGAAATTTGGAATTTTAATGTAAACAATCATGTTTAGTATCATAGTCGACACCAGAGATGTGAAAAAAGTCCTTGTCACCTTGCCCGTTCAGCTGCGAACATGCGTTTGTCAGAAAAACCACTTTCCCTTGCTCCTAGCGCCTTGAAACTCTCGCAATCGCTTTTTCAGCGCCTGAGCTGCACATTGCAGGGAGCACACTGCGCTGCTATAGGAAACAAGCCTGTTCGATGAAAAATGATGAAACATGACATGTTAAGTCATTTTTCATCATAAATCAGCCTTTTCACGTTTGTTATGACATTTTACACTTTAATATAAACAATCATATTTTTTTTCATAATTCAGCCAAAAAAGGTGAAAAAGTCAATAAAAACGTCTTTCAGCCTCACTTCATGGCTTTCCTATGTTTATTTTGAAATTTGGAATTTTAAAGTAAACAATCATGTTTAGTATCATAGTTGACACCAAAGATGTGAAAAAGAGAAAATACCACTGGCATTTCAGGGCAATGTGTTGCTGTTGGTGGTATGAAGAAAAAGTTTTATGTGTACTTGTTATTGTGGATATCCTTTTATGAGGCAATAGATATCTTTTTATGAGGACATGTCACTTGCATTTCAAGGCAATGTATTGCTGCGGGTGGTATGCAGAAAAAGGTGTGATTAACATTTGTACATGTATGCTGTTGTGTTGAGGAAGTGCATTTGTAAAATAATTTATTAGTCACTCCAGAAAGTGTTTGTGTAAACGCTTGAGATTGTGAGTGCATGAGAGCTCTATGTCCGTCTATGTGTGAGTGTGTATGAGCCCTGTACATAGAGGGACAGGGTGCAGTGTTGTACCGTAATAAATAAAACTGTATAAATCCTATATTATTGTGGTAGTAAAAATCGGGTTGCTAAATGATGAGACACGATTCCCTATTATATAAGTAATTTGAGTTGTTGGCAAGTAATACAGTAAGGAATGCGATATTAAGGAAAGTGACTAGCAGTTTTAGGCACTTTGGATGACGGTGGAGTTATATAATAGTATAAGACTTCATGACACATTAAATAGGCTTAATAATAGTTAGGTGAATAAGCATAAAATAAGTAGTTGTTGTGTTAGAGACTACAGGACGTAATGGCAGCCTCTCCTGTGGAAACATTAGTGGTGAAACACCCGTTGTGTAAAGACCTTATAATGAAGATCTCAAACAAATGGCAGAAAAGAACTAAAAGTATGAGTACAAAATGGCCAAAGGATGGGACATTTGATGTAGCATTGTGTGAGGAAATGGACACTCTGATAAAAAATTACAAGACTACAGCGAGCAACAAGAAGTGTACGCAGAGAGAAACAAAAAGACAGCAAGAAAGGGAAGTGTTAGCTTTATTTAAAGAAGAAGGAGAAATGTTAGTGAAACCGAAGAAGAGACAGGATAGGAAAACTGATAGAGAGGAAAGTGTTCCGTTAGACTGTTATCGAGATGTTAAGGCAGAGTTACAGAAGATGAAAAAAGAATATGGAAAGGAGGGAAGAAGAGAAGGGGATGCAGGAATAAAGCTAAGTAAAGATGGGATAGACTGGATCATTAAGACACCAGGCCAACTAAGCAGTGAGACAGGGCTTTTACCTCCCCCACAGACTGCTGGTAAATTGTTACCAGCAGTCTGTGGGGGACGTAAAAGCCCTTTTGGCAAAGATCTTGGGCGGAGGAAAAATGGAAGAAATCCTTCATGCTTCACACTTGACCGAGGCGGTAGGCACACATCATATGGATGGAATTGTCTTCGATGCTTACCGCCCTGCCATGTGGCATGCCCTGCGTGCCGAGTATCCAACTAGAGTTGACCCAAAGGCACTAAAGGGCGATCCATTGGGGGAAGCAGAGAACCCAACGTTGTATATTCAGAGGCAACTGAAAACATGGAAACAAGAGACAGAGGGGGATCCAGAGGGAGATCCATTACTGGCTACACTGTTTAGACAGGCTGTGATCAATGCCATGCCGCAGCCTGTAAAGTGCAAGCTAGAAGAAGTGACCATGTTTCACACACTGTCGACCAATACAGAAAGAATGAACATAAATTAAGAACGCAAGAAAAAGAGCTACAGAGAAAACAAACTCAGTTACAACTTGAAGAACTGACAAATAAACATAAGAAAAAGGTTCAAGCTACAATTCAGAAAGAGGAAGCCGAGCAGATGTCATTAAGAGCCCCTGTCAATGCTCCTCCCACTCTCCAGCCTGTTCCACTTACAGCAATGACGTCGCCTACAGCACTCACTCCCACTACACACCTCCCTGCACCCATTGTCGAAGTTTATACCCAACAACCAGAGCAGAATGGGTGGAAAGCAAAACAGCCCCAGAGAGGCCAAAGAAATTGTCGGTTTAACTTTCCGCCGGGAGTGTGCTGGGGATGTGGACAGACTGGACATAACAGAACAATCTGCCCCACACATCCATGGCCACAGCCACCTGCGGGTGTGATGGGAGGGGGGTGGCAGCAGCCGTTTCAGGGTCCAGCCCAAGGCCCAGTGCACCCATGGGGGGGAAGTCCAAACCATGGTTATTAGCGGATGCCCAGAGAATCCTATAGGGGAGAATCAGTTACCACTTTTAACAACTAATGCTGAACAAGAACCCATGCTAAATATTGAGGTAGAGGGAAAAAGCACACCCATGTTAGTAGACACAGGAGCAGTTTATACATGCATAAATACAAATTATGCCTCACATCTCCACATGTCTGGAAAGTTTGCAAAGACGGTAGGATTCTCGGGACAGAAACAGCTAATTCCTATGACTGCTCCCGTTCGTCTACAAACTAACAACCAAATCGTGACTATACCTATTCTAGTTTCAAATCAAACTCTTGTTAACTTAATAGGAAGAGATGCATTATGTAAGTTAGGGCTGCAAATATGGTGCTCCCCAGAAGGTGTATATGTAGACATGAAAGGTATAGGAAACCAAATGATGATTATTGAGCCAGAAGCGAATGTGTACTGGATACGACAGATAGAAAGTGATGTTAATCATGTAATTGATAAATGGGGGAAGTTTATTGAAGCACAGATCCCTGAGGCACAGTTACCAAAGTCAGAGTTTCACTGTACAATGCAATATGACTCAGACAAAGATGCTAGCCTAGAAAAAACATGGCAGGAAGAGACAAAAGGACAGAAAATTGAATTGATCACACAATACATTATCATAGGTAAGCAAGGGGCAGCTATAAATATAGCTGAGGGTGAATTCGTTAACAGGTGGTTCAATGTAGCTGATTCAGTGCCACATGTAACAGTGTATGTAGGGAAGAATTGGAGATCAAAAGACTTAGGGCCAATGATGAAAAAAGCTAAACATATTCAGTGGGAATCAACAATAAACCCGTTGATCTTTCAGTCTGTTGATAAAAACTATATCAAAATCTTGTGTGATAGTAACTTTATTGGTACCCCTCAAGAAATTGTTATTAGTCACAAGCCACAAACACAAATGACATCACCATCTGAAGGAGTAGAGACAGTTGAAGCTGAGCTGCGTAGGGAAATGGAAAGGCAGGTCCCATCTGAGTTATGGTCTCAACATGACACAGATGTAGGACTAATAAAATCGGCCAGTCCAATCCAAATACAGCTTAAGCCAAATGTACAACTACCCAGGAAGATACAATATCCTCTGCAACCTGAGGCAGAAGCAGGCATAAAAAATACTATAGAAGGTCTTGTAAAAGCAGGCGTGTTAATAGAAACAGCCAGTTATTGTAATACGCCAATTTTTCCTGTGATCAAAGCAGACAAATCTAAATGGCGCCTCATTCATGATTTGCAAGCGATTAATGATATAATAGAGGACTGGCCTGCTAATGTTCCAAATCCACACACGCTGCTAACCAATGTCCCTCCCGAAGCCAAATACTTCACTGTGATTGATCTGTGTTCAGCCTTTTTCAGTGTTCCAGTGGCAGAAGAAAGTAGATATCGGTTTGCATTTACATATGCTGGTAAGCAATATATGTACACTAGAATGCCTCAAGGGTTTAAGCATTCACCACATATTTTCAATCAGGTACTTAAGGCTGACTTAGATGATCTGATGATAGACAGTTCACTGTTGCAATATATGGATGACCTATTAATTTGCTCAACAACACTAGAACAATGCCATAGAGATTCCATTAAGGTACTCAATAAGTTAGCTCAGGGGGGTCATAAAGTATCTAAAGTCAAATTACAATATTGCGAGCCACAAGTTGAGTATTTAGGCCAGTTAATTTCATATGGTGCAAAAGCATTAGCCCCAACCCATGTAGAAGGCCTGAGTAAAGTGCCTCTGCCACAAACAGTAAAGCAAATGATGACCTTTTTAGGCCTAACTGGTTTTAGTGCTGATTGGATAGAGGAATATGCAGTAAAAACAGCGCCATTGAGGGAAATAATGAAAGCAGTAGGACTGCAAGACTTAAGTACTCCATTAAGCTGGAATATAGATGCATTGGTAGCATTTGAATCTATAAAGAAAGAACTGCAAACAGCGCCTGCCTTAGGTATACCGGATTATACTAAACCATTCCACCTATATGTGGCTAACCGAGCTGATGGATACGCGTCAGCCGTTTTGATGCAAGAGACCTGCAGTGGCAGGAAAAAACAGCCTCTAACATATTACAGTACTAAGCTAGATAATGTAGCGCAAGGTTACCCCCCATGCTATCAGCAAGGTCTTGCAGCAGTATATTATGCATACGAGAAAGCTTCCGCGGTAACTATGGGTTACCCAGTAACCATTTATACACATCACAAAGTGGTAGAGTTGATAGAACAGGGGAGATTTGTTCTAACTCAGGCTC
Organism: Hemibagrus guttatus; assembly: GCA_033459395.1. Taxonomy (NCBI): domain Eukaryota; kingdom Metazoa; phylum Chordata; class Actinopteri; order Siluriformes; family Bagridae; genus Hemibagrus; species Hemibagrus guttatus. The sequence continues at coordinate 8,957,805 of JAUCMX010000002.1, read as the reverse complement.
GTATACTAGCTTACTCTGTACTGCTCACATATCCAGATGTTACTATTCTATCTCACCACTGTATACAGCCATGCTCTGCTCAGTTAGCAGAGCTAAAAGCACTCACAGCTGCATGCCAATTAGCGAAGGGGCAGATAGCAAATATTTTTACGGACTCAGCCTAAGCTCATGGTGTATGTCACCTGTTTGGAGCAGTATGGAAAGAAAGAGGATTTAAAAAGAGCGATGGAACCCCCATCCAATGTGCCAAACAGATAGGTCAATTAATGTCTGCTATGATGTTACCAAAACGACTGGCGGTGATTAAATGTCAGTCTCATAAAAAGGGGAATGACTATGTCATTAAGGGTAACAACATAGCAGATTTAGAAGCAAAAAAGGCTTCAGGATGTCAGATAGCAGTATTAGCTCCAGTAGTTCTTATAGAGCCACAGCCTCAGTTAGAGGACATAATTCGGATTCAGCAGCAAGCAGGTCCATACGAGCACTCTATGTGGCACCAGAGGGGAGGTCAGAAAGATGCGCAGAGAATTTGGCGTTCCCATGAAGGTCAAATTATTGCACCCACCGCACTTTTAAACATTTTAATTCCAGATGCTCATGGGTTTGACCATTGTGCAAGAGGGGAGGTCATAAGGAAAATCAAACAACAAGGGTATTGGTCTCCATATTTACATGCCATGGTGGATGAATTTCTGTCCTCGTGTGAAATATGTGCCAAAAATAATGTTAGGAAAGGGACAGCGACACCTATAGGCCATATACCGGTGCCAGAAGGACCATTTAAACACTTAGTGATGGATTATGTGGATATGATAAAGCGTGTTCAAGGTAAAAGGTATATGCTGGTAATAATAGACAGATTTAGTAGATGGGTAGAAGCATCTGCAGATGAAGGGTCAGAGACAGTTATTAAATTCCCCACAAGGGAAGTCATACCTAGATTTGGCATTCCATCTGATATTAGTTCAGATAACGGGTCGGCATTCATTCAGAAAACTGTAAAGCAAGTACCGAAACATTTGAGAGTAAAGCAAAGGTTAGGATGTGTGTACCATCCACAATCACAAGGGATGGTAGAAAGAATAAATGGTGCCCTCAAGGCCAAACTTAACAAAATCTGTAAAAGTACTAAACTTAACTGGATTGATGCTTTACCCCTTGCTCTAATGAGCCATCGCATGCAAACTAATAGAAGCACGCACCTAACCCCGCATGAAATGCTTATGGGTCGACCCATGCCTGTGCCATATTGCAGAGGTCCCTATAAAGGGCCTCTGCTAAAGCAATTGCAAATGGAACTTAGGTCTTATATGAAAAAACTAACTGCAATACATAAAGCAATCTATGTGCAGGAGAAAAGCAAGGAGCTGAGTAAGGAGGCAGACACTCCGTGCCCACTTGTTCCAGAAGACCAAATATATCTGAGAGTGTTCCGGAGGAAGTGTAACGAACCCAGAAGGGAGGGGCCCTACAAAGTCGTAGCAGCCACTCCAACAGCGGTCCAGGTGGAAGGCAAAACCACGTGGTATCATGTGAACCACTGTACGAGAGTCCCTAATGTAAGTACCGAAAGAGAAGTGGGAGAGGAGAGGCCAACATCCCAGGATAATAAAGTGCAAAGTCTTGAAATCCTTGCAGGAGGTGGTAAAGGAAATAAGCAGGAAAATGAAGAGGACAAGTTGGTTGGCATGTCTGATGCTTTTCATGTTCTTGTCAGTACATCAAGCTATAGTTAGTATGCCCACATTTAGTGCCAACCAGGCTTCCCCACAATTAATTTTCCAGCCTACAACCAGACCTAATAATGACTTGATGATATCTCCAGACAAGCAGCAACCATACAAAGTCCCTAACCAACCCAAGCAACGCAGAAGCGTTCATAATGTGAGCGATATTAATATAAAGCAGAATGATTTAGATCCTTTATGGGAAACAGCGGAAAATAATGAATGGTACAAATGGGCAGCATTCACAGCAAGAGAGGCTGGTATGGACAACTGCCTATTATGCTCCAAATCACCCTTAAACAAAGTAATAATAGTTCCAACTCCACATGATTATCAAAAATGTGTTGATTTTCATAGAAACATTTGCCATTCAGACAAGTCATTGAGACCTTATTGTTCTGCTGAATGCTTAGCGTTTTTAGGTAATTCCATGTATAAAAACCATTTTGATAGACCCCATTTGGGGGATTGGTGTACACATTGGGATATGAATAAAAACATTAAAGTACAAAAGGGAAAGGTAGACATCCCAAAATGCTATAGCATAGATTACACCCAAGAATATGAATGCTTTAAAAAAACAGAAGGAACACATGACGTGGGAGACTTCACAGGAAACTGTGCCACTACTTGGTATTTACATAAAAATTCTGCCTGGCAATCTGATACTCCTGTCAGAGCACCAATACATCACGCCCATGGGATAAGAAAAGGAATGAAAATTACTGTAGAAAACTGTTTGAACCAAACTATAACACTACCTTCAATAGAGATATATAAGGATCAGACAATAGTAGTAGCAGATTATTTTTGGGTTTGTGGGAAAGAACGCCTTCTAGCCTCTTTACCATTGGGATGGAAAGGAATATGTACTAGAGTAAGACTACTTCAGGAGGTTAATATGGTACAGTTGGATGGAATTAGGAAGCGAGAGAAAAGAGCCTACCAACCAGATCCTACAATATATCTGGACTCAATATATCTGGACTCAACCAAGGGGTATTCCATACGAGTTCAAAGCAAGGGATGAAGTTAAATCAGGATTTGAAGCAATATTTATCTGGATTACACCAAATAAAAATTCAGAATGGATCAATTATATTTACTATAATCAAAAAAGGTTAATTAATTATACAGATGATGGTTTAACTGCACTAGGAGAACAGTTAGATGCAACAAGTACAATGACATGGCAAAATAGACAGGCTCTTGAATGGTTATTGGCAGATAAAGGAGGTATATGTGTATTGTTTGGTGATCAATGCTGTACTTATATCCCTAATAACACAGCTCCTGATGGTGCATTTACTAAAGCTATGCTCAAGTTGAAAAACTTAAGACTAGAAACTACAATAAATGCTGGGAGAGACAAGAAAATATGGGATTGGTTAGATCTGAGTTTGGGAAATTGGGGAGCATGGTTTGCTAAATTAGGAATGTTTTTGGGAATTTCAATAGTAGTAGGAGGACTGCTGTTCTGTTGTGTGCTTCCTATATTAAAGTCCCTAGTTACAAAAGCCACAGTCCGACAAATGGAAGTATTAAGCTGGCAAGACGAGGAAACACTCTTACAGAATAGGAGGGACATTTGCGTGCGTGATTACTATTTACAACCTTCGGAAGAGGAAACAAGCACCTCTGATGAGGACGAAGAAGAGGATTGTTGATGAGCCATGCCTTGGGTGAAAGTACTAGCCTGACCTCTCCCCAAATAGCGGCCCTCTACGATGCGCAAAGTATCTGGGCCGAAGATGGTTATACTATCAGAACATTTAAATTGATGTTGCTTTCTTTTTTATGTTGTGTTATCCATGTTCTATTTTCTGTTGATGTGAATAATATAGTGTCTTTTAGGAGAAGTTACGGAGGTCGAGTCTTTTACTCCTTCCTGGTCAAGTGTGGAAGGAAAGGTTTGACTGACTCTCCGCTAGAGTGCGGATACATAGTGAAGTTCTGGACAAAAGCTTAGTGATTTAATTTAATCACTAGATAGTGTAAAAGACTGAAGTATGGATCTGCACTCTAGGTAAGAACAATTGAGATGGGACTTATAGGTCCCACAGGGGGGAATGTGGAAGAATTTTATCAATCATGTTATGTGGATACAATACCAGCATTGAAATTAGCTAGTGTGTCTGTGTGTGCACAGGAATGTGGGTGGTATGGTCTACATGTATGATATATTGTAGCTTATTGTGTCCAATGTGTGTGCATTGGAATGTAACCATATATGGTAACGTAAAGTGGTCCTAAACAGAGTGACCCCACCGTTTGTACCCTTATAGGGGCCCTAGGCATGAAACAGTTGTTGGGATGACGTGTAGGAATGCATAGGGAAGCCTATATATTGTGTACAAAGAGTTAGAACGGGAGTCGCTCGGTCGACCGGCTCAGGCTGTTATTGCATGATAATAAAAGCCTTATCCTCTGGCAACAAAACCCGAGGCGTTGCTTGATTCCTTCAACAGTCCTAGTACCTTGAGAATCGCGCAATCGCATTTTCAGCGCCTGAACTGCACATTGCAGGGAGCACACTGCGCTGCGATAGGAAACAAGCCTGTTCGATGAAAAATGACGAAAGATGACATGTTAAGTCATTTTTCATCATAAATCAGCCTTTTCACGTTTGTTATGAGATTTTACACTTTAATATAAGCAATCATATTTTTTTTCATAATTCAGCCAAAAAAGGTGAAAAAGTCAATAAAAACTTCTTTCAGCCTCACTTCATGCTTTTCCTATGTTTATTTTGAAATTTGGAATTTTAATGTAAACAATCATGTTTAGTATCATAGTTGACACCAAAGATGTGAAAAAAGTCATTGACACCTTGCCCGTTCAGCTGCAAACATGCGTTTGTCAGATGTCGGAACTCAGAGTCCCCTCTGATTGGACACTCTCCTGGGTGGTTCTGAAGTCTTCTGCAATTACCAATATTTACCAAACACTTTGCTAAATTGTAAGAAAGAAAATAATGAAAATTCTTTAGGCTTGAATGAGGCAAACCAGCTTTATTGGCACTCAAAAAACACAGCTTCGGGCCCGATGCAGTCAAGTGCACCCCCCCCACACACACACACACAAATGTCCCCTATATATAGGGCCTCTTCACCCCTCCTTACACTTGTTTGTCAGCGCTTGTTTTGACGATAGATGATTATTTTGCTGAATATGCCCCATACAATCCCCCTTCGTTTGTCCATACCTAATGACCTTAAGATTGCCATCCGTTGGCCTCAAGGATACCAATGGCCGGGCCTTTAAGTCAGGCCTAGGCCTGTCTATCACAGTTAACAGGTCACAGCATTTGCAGAAATTAGGTATTTACTAATTTATACTTTAGGAACCTATTTATCATATCCCCTATATCAGAGTACCTGAGGGCTTGCTTTGTGGGGTTATCTGGCATTTATTTAGAGTATTAAGATGTTTCCCCTCCCAACATTTAATTAGTCTTTTATTCATTTATCCTTGTTCATTGTTGGTTTTATTATCTGAGGGCTTAACCTTATTTGCTCTGTAGCTAGGTAGGTTTAGTGTAGTTTCCTCCCATATTTTCTATCACAACCCCCTTTTGTATTTCCCCTGTACATTACATTACTTCTGTGCTTGGCTGTCATTCGGTGATTGCTTACTTTGTTCCATGTTTTGGGTAATACCAGCCACTAGAAAAGGTTCATTCACTGTTTTGATTTAACTTGGGCTTGGGCCCTGCCCCGCCTAATCTATAAACACAGCCACTTGCCATTTGCCTCCGCATCATCTCGCCTCTTCCATCTCTGACACCTCTGGTTTTTCCCACGGGACCTTACAGCACCCCTCCATCTTACCTAGGTAAGTTAATTTCCCTATTTATCTATTTACCTACTCCTTACGCTCTCTCTGTGTGGCATACTTTGTTTTTAGTACACTGTGTACTTCTATTAATATTATATTAATTTCTCATTCGGTTGTTGTGCTCCACCAGTCAATTTCATATCTTGTTATTGTCCTATCTGAAAGTTGTTATGACGTTCCCCTCTCCTGTTTCTAGGGTTGCCATATACTCTGTTTTTAAGAACGTTGGCCTTGCTGATTCTCACTATACTATGTCGGCACAGACGAGCACATGGCTTTGGCTTCGCAGGCCACAGGCCTCTCCGCCGAAGCCTGACATGCCGCTTTGAGAGTGCTCGCCTCTTAAGATTCTTCATTCTCCCCTTTTTTATCCTACTGTCTAATAAACTACTCACTACTTGCTTATGAGTCTCTATTTATTTTACTCTTTCTTATTAAATTTTTTATCCATATGCTATTGTTAGTAAATTTCAACTGTCATCTAAAGGTTATACTGCTTTGATATTGATTTAAGATGAGGATAATAAAGTGAGATTAATAGATTATGAATTAAAATAATCAGTGCTTAATCTGAGTAATTTGTTACGGATTAAATGATTATTAGATGATTACTGCTTAACGTAGATATCAGTCTAATTATTATTAAATGCTTAAATGATTCGAGTAGATAGTAAATTAGATTAAATCTTATTTAAAAACTACTAATTTAAATGAGTAAAGTAACTTAGAGTAACAACGGATTTAATGATTAATTTTTGTAGTCATAATAGGCTAGACATAGAATTATGACTTGATTAGAATTTGATTTATGCAGTGCATGATTCTTCAAGGAAATTTTCAACATTACACCCCTCATATCTCCTTTTCTCCTTTCTCATAGCACTTAGTTTACCACACTGTAACCTGTTGGTATCCTTCTGCCATTCTACCATTACAGCCCTTATGCAACAACGTTATAACATGTTAGTATATAGCATATACCACATATTAACGCATATAGTAATAATAATAATAATATAATAAAAATAATAAAAATGAAATCAACTTATAAAATAAGACCAATAATAATAATAGTAATAATAAAAATAATAATAATAACGTAAAATAATAATTAAAAATGAAATCAAATTTACAGTCCCCCCGCATCAATTAAATTCAATTTTTCAATTTTTCAACATTACACCCCCTTTCTGAAACCAATTAAATTCCCTTCAACATACAACATTACAGGTTGCCTTTCTCAAAACAACACTGTGAACCAGGAGTGGGTGAAAAACCCCCAAGTGCCAATCATGAGGGAAAATTCCCACTCTGCCCGCTCAACAGTTTGTACTTAACACCAGGGTCACCTTCAATGAAATCAACATATATATAAACATACAAACATTGACATGATCAATGAATATATGTGTGTGTGTTAATGTGGTTAGTTCAAGTCCACCACCAACGGTGTGTCGAATGTAGCTGGGATATCCAGTGGGGCAAGGGTAGTTGTAACCGTTTGAACCCATTGGGTGTGTGCATATTGGTCTACGTGTTACAGCAAGTGCTTCAGAATCAGTGTCTTTCTACAGATGAAAAAACAAAGAAGGCCTTGGAAGAGCCTCCAACTGTCGACGTTGTCTGGGTTTGTGTGAAGTCCATATGGGGTATTCACAGAAGTAGATAGTAACATACTCTAGAACAGTTTGCTGTTCAATGTGGCGAGAGAGTAAGTATGCATGATGTCTTTTGTGGCCATATGCTTGGGCCACCGAAAGGGAAAGCGATGTAGTCGATATGAGTGGACTCGACACGTGAGCCTATCACCAAGCGGGTAATCCATTTCCCAGTTGTGGTCAAGCCAGGTTCCGTGGATATACATCATGTTGGCATGGGCTAAGAGCTGGGGTATCGGACGGGTGTCCTCATATATTGGAGACCATGGAGGATCTTCATTACTTGGCAGGTGCGAATACCAGCATACAGGTGCATTTGGTTGCACCTGATTAGTCAAATCTCGAATGATCCACGGTTGCTCGTATATAGCTCGCTTTTCCATATTTGTCACTAGCTTGGCGCAGGCTGGGCACCGGTAGCTGTGATGGAACGTGTAGACAAACCCTTTGGTACATGGCTCCAGCACAGCACACGTTGAATAATAGCGCCGTCTGTGTCGACACCACATTAGCCCACATGCCCCGTCATTCGCCATAGTCCTGCACACAACACTTAATCGAAGATAGACAACATAGACATAGACAACAGAGACATGGAATAACATGGAACAGACAAACAAGACATACACATCAACTATTTGCTTTAGTTTTCAGGGTTCTCTTCTTCCTCCTGTGGCCTGGGAGGAGGTTCCACCACTTCTGTGGATGTCCCATACAGTTGCATTAGCATATATTGTCCGAACAGAGCATGTACAGTTTTGTCAATGAGAGCTTGTAGAAAGGGAATACAACAGCAGGCCACTACTGCCATTACTATGAGTGCTACTAGAATAGTCAGTCATTGGAAAATATCCAGTCATTGGAAAATAGCCAGTTATACCACTCAGATTCTGGAACAGCATTATTTCTTACCATTTGATCATGGGCAGCAGCCATGCGGTCCAGCAGGGTGCTGAGTGGGCCCAATGGACCCGTGTTCAGGGGAATAACAGCACAGCACTCGGAACCGATCATTTGACATACTCCCTGATCAGGGCCTCGTATGGTGTCTATAGCGAATCGATTTTGTACAGTCATTAGAGTAACCGCATGGAGTTGTTCAGAAATAAGTTTCAATGCCATTACTGTGTGATTAATAAATCGCTGTTGGTTATACCAAATGTAATTGATCCATTTCATATTTCTGTGGGATTGCATGTGGGGTAAGAAAATAAGCATAGCTAGAGTTGTAGACTCTTTGAGTGCACGGTGCTCCTCTGGAACGCCTACTGGCATTCCCTTCCAGTCTATGTAGATTTCCGGGTTCTGACTCCATTCTGTAACTACGGATGTGTTACCCATTTTTAGGTAGGTGTTCATAATTTCTGATGCTTTGGTCGAAGAAACATCACGTTTAGAACGTGCATGTTGATCAGGAGATGGTTGGGTGTTAAATATTTCCTTAAGCTGGACGTCGTTTAACTCAAAAACAGTTAGCCCCCCCTCTAATATGACAGTGGTACACAGTCCGTGCCATAAACGTGGAAGTACCTGGAATACTTGTGTGCCTCCACAATACCAGAAAATGTCAGCAATGGGCAAAGTTCCTAGTCTAAGGCTTGGTACTTGCATTTCAACAGGAATTGATGGTTCACAGCCGTATTTAGACTCATTGCATACGGGCCTAACGTTACCTATGGGATATCGAGCCTCTAGTATGTCTTGGCAGGCAGTCATAGGGAGTGCACCCACATTTATGATTCCGCTGGAGCGTATACATACTGGATATACCTGGTTGGGTTGTGTTCGTACGCGCACCTCTACTGTTGTCTGGGTTGAGCTGGGATGATACATACAGGACGTACTTAAGACGCGCATCCAGTTGGCTCCATGTGTTTGTGCTGCAGATCCTAAGAGGCATAATGCTGGACAAAGGTATGAACTGTTATATGGAGGGTAACTACATTCACGTACTCCTTTAGTTGGCATTACCCTTCGTGGGTGATAGGAACGATCATGACATATAATACATGTGCTATTAGTGACAGCTTGACAAGCTGACTCGTGAAGCCATTGTTGGTATAAGTTTCGTGATAATTCCTTAGTTATTGAATCATTCTGATATATAATCTGAGTGAGTGTGGTTAAATTTTTCATTTTTTCATGTGGTTCCCTAACCTGGTCAATTCTAACCACTGAGCAACTATAATGGTTACAAGTAGCACAAAATTCTATTTCTACTTTGCGGGTGTCGGAGCTTGGCTGCAATGTTGGTATGAACACCTTGACTTTGCAATCACTGTTATATGTTTTTGGTGTTAAGGTGTAGGGGCCATTTATACTATAGTACATTAAAGTTTGTATTTCTCTACATTGTGTGCTAACTGGTTTTCCTTTGATAACCATGCTTGCCCCATTTGTGAGGGTCATGTTTCTTAGCTTAGGTATTTCAGTATGTACTTCTAAGGATAGGGAGTATCGAGTGTTTATTTTATCATTTCGGTCTAGTGTGTTGTCTTCTGGTTTGGTGGGAGACTCTAGTGTGTATATCACAAAATATTTATGGTGGTAGCTGAGGTCTGCAGCTTTAAGGTCAATTCCCTGCCCTAAGAGGCTTAAGGCACATTTCATGTGGTTTTGCGCAGCTGTCTCAGCTTGAGCTGAATTTAGGTTACGTGTTGATTGCGCTTGGTATACCGTTTGGCCATTTATATACGCTTGGCCTATCGCTTCCTGTCATTTGAGTCTTTTTAGGTTTATAGAGGCCCTCACTGGTGTCTCCTGACTGGTGGCTATCTGGTTAATGTTCGGAGTCTCATTACAGTGTGGGGTCTTATCTTTATTCTTTGCCTGTTGGTTTGCAGATATTGGCAGCCAGAAGATTCCCAGGAGTATAATAATTAACCTAGCTCCTGTGACATAATAGTGAGCATTCTGTTGCTTTTTAGACATGATTTCGGTTTTCGAAAGTCGTGAGTTGACCGTGTTATGTTAGTCGGGGTGGTGTTTGAATTACTGGAGTTCACTGGGGCGAGGCTCTTCTCCGGGCCCGTGTGTTCTGTGCTGGTCCTCCTGTTGATTGCTCTGCACTCTCAGAGTCATTATCATCTAGGTCAGCGTTTAACTTGGACTTTGTCTCTTTAGGTTCTGGAGACTTCTCCTTTAAGTCTTTCCCTGCTGCTCGACAACAATGGTTGAAGTGATACCAGTACTCCTTACCTTCGACCTTGACTGCAGTAGGTGTTGTAAGTACCACTTTAAAAGAACCTTCACATCGCGGTTCCTTCCAGTGTTTACGCTTGAACACCCTGATGTACACACGTAGTCTCCAGGCTCCACTTGGAGTGAAGGTTTTTCTATGTCACTGCTGCTTACTACTCCACCAATCTGTGAGCACAACATCCTATGAATCTGGGTTAGATGTTTCACATAACTTGACATTTCACATTCGAAATGAGGGGCCCTTATAGGGTCCCCTTGTAAATGCTACTGGCATAGGCCTACCTGTTAACATTTCATGTGGAGTTAAATGAGTGTTACGGTTTGTCCGTGATCGCATTTTCATCAAAGCTAGAGGTAGTGCTTGGCCCCAGGTTAGGTTTGTGCTCGTACAAATCTTAGCTATTTTTTCTTTCAAAATACCATTCGCCCGTTCCACCATTCCTTGGGACTGAGGATGATACACACACCCCAATTTGTGTTTTATACAAAGTGCTTCTGTAATGGCCTTGATTACTGTATTCACAAAGTGTGATCCATTATTTGAACTAATTTTATCTGGTATGCCAAATCGTGGAATTACTTCCCGACATAAGAACTTTGCTACTGCTTTTGCATCATTCTTAGCCGTCGTTACTGCCTCCACCCATCGGCTAAATCGGTCTATCACAACTAGAATATACCGTTTTCCCTCCCTTCGTTCTGCCATATCCACAAAATCCAATACCAAGTGTCGAAATGGTCCCCGAGGTTCGGGAATGTGACTTATGGGAGCAGTAAAGTGTTTACGCACGTTTCTCTCCATACAAAGACCACATTCTCTCAAAGCTTTATTTACCATGCTATTCAAATACGGTGACCACCAATTTCTTCGTATTGTTGCTATTATCTCTCTCTTATTACAATGATCGATTCCATGCGCTTCTTTGATTAACATTGGAAGTAGGGAGAGTGAAGCTACCCATAACCCGTCTGCGCTTCTCCATATTTCTGTATCAGCATCTCTGATTGCTCCTCTTTGCTACCACATTTCCACTTCTTCTGGACTAGCCGTGTTCTGACTCCCTTTACATTATCTAATGTCATTTCTCCTAGCCCAGGATCAGGTTCTCCTGGTTGCATTAAGGCCATTATACATCCATCTCCTACAGCTGCTTTCTTTGCAGCTTCATCAGCGGCAGCATTCCCTTTAGTTACAAAGGTGCCGTCTGATTTGTGAGCTCTGCACTTGACTATAGCTAACTTTGTAGGCAGCTTCATCGCCTCTAACAGATCTGATATTGCTGGCCCATGTGTGATTGAGGATCCATCAGCTCTTTGGAAACTTCTCTGTGCCCATATTGGCCCAAAAACATGACATACTCCATATGCATATGCTGAATCAGTATAAATTGTACATGGTTTGCCTGATCCTAATTTACATGCCAATGTGAGGGCCTTAATTTCTGGCAACTGTGCTGAACAGGGTTGTGGAACTGTCATGGCATTTATTATTCTGAACTCACCCGTATTTATATCATACTGTACAACTGCACATCCAGCTTTGTTTCCTTCATTGGTACGATAGCATAATCCATCTACAAAGAAAATGTGTTGAGCCATCTCCAGAGCTGTGTCTCTAAGTCATCTCGTAATCTCAAGAATTTTTCAGATTCTTCTGAACAGTTATGTGGGATTCCGTCGGTAGGTAATACTATCTTATCTGCAGGGTTAATAGTGTTACACCTTTTGATGGTTAATTCGGGTGCTGAAAGTATCACATCATAACCAGTGCGTCGGGCGTTAGTTATCACGAATGATTGACTCGTTAACAATGCATGTAGTGCATGTGATGTATATAAGGTCACTGGATGATCCACAGTGATAGTAGAAGCTTTCTGGTAAGCAAACGCTGCGGCAGCTATTGCGCGATAGCAAGGTGGCATACCTTTTTCCACATTATCTAGCGCTGTACTAAAATAAGCAATTGGCTGTTTCCCTGCTCCATGTTGCTGCTGCATAAGTACAGCCGATGCAAAACCTTTTCTCTCGGATACATATAGCTGAAATGGTTTGCTGTAATTTGGACTTGCTAGTGCTGGGGCTGATGTCATCGTACCTTTTAGCAGTTCAAATGCCACCTGACCTTCAGCTGTCCAAGTTAATGGAGTCGTAGGTTTGGTTTGACTTGCCTGTTTTATCATATCTCTGAGGGGCTGCACTTTAATTGCAAAATCACATATCCAGGGTCGGCTAAATCCTGCCATACCCAGAAATGACAACATTTGTCGCACTGTTCTCGGTTGTGGTGCATTTCGGATAGCTTCTACATGGGTAGGTAATATTTTTCGTGTGGTCCCTTCCAGAACTCATCCCAGGTATTCTACCTTTTTCTGACAGAACTGTAATTTCTCTTTGTTTACCTTATGTCCATTCCGTGCAAGCGTTTGTAATACTGTTATTGAATCTTCCACACACTGTGCCTTTGTTGGGCTACAAATTAGAATGTCATCCACAAACGTCAGGACTTTGCTCATAAGCTAAATCATATGCAGATCCAGCATCCTTCTCCATGTCCCTCTGCTGTCCATGCATTCCGTGATAATGTTTGTGTGAATCCTTCCCTACCCCGGCCTCTTCCGGTTCTCCATCCTTGTGGCCTTTGGGGATACTGAGGTCCAGCAGGGTACCCCATCACGTTTGGTGGGTTTTGATATATGACTGGGACTTGCTGGGGTAGCATCACTGGGTGTGGGTTCATCACTGGGGATGGTACCACTTGAGTAGCTCTCAAGTGGAAGAAGACGTTCTCTTCCTTTTTCTCCTTCTTTTTCTCCTGGCCTTCTTGCTTGTTCCATGTCAGCTCTCCCAATTGGGCTTTGTGTAACTGCATGAGTAGATTTTCAGCGGATTTTCTTGCCTCCCTCTCTCTTTTACGATGCAATTCAATATAGTGTATTATGTTTGCCTCAAAAGTGGGCCATACCATGGCATTTAGGCCCATTACGGTTTCCAGCTGCTCTTGGACTTCGCTGGGGAGTGCACGTTTCAGCATCACTTTGAACAATGCTTGGCTTGCAGCTGTCTCGTCCCACGGGGCATCCATTTCCTCTCTCCATATGGTCTATAGTTTCAGTGCACTCTGCGTTGCTGTGCTCTGGGCCTCTTGCACTTTAGTTAATTCTCTCATTCTGTCTTCATGGGTCGATTCTATGGTCTGCAATCTTTGGCCCATGGTGTCAGCATGTTTTTTCAGCTCCTCCACCCTCTCTAATGCTGCCAGGGTCATATCCATCAGTTCCTTACTCTGCTTGTCTTGTCTTTGTTCCTCTTTATCTTTATCTCCATGAAGCAGTGTCAGCTGCACTTCTCCTGTTATCTGCACCCACTTCTTGCTTCCTTCTCTATGGATGCTGCATTCGTCTTCCTCTCGTGTCTCTGAGTAGGCTGCAGCTGCTGTTGCTCCCTGTTCCTCTGCTCCTTTAGGAATTCCTTGCTTATCTCCTTTGCTCTGTGGGCAGCTGCTGTTAGCACTTTTCCCACCTTTGGACTCTACAGTGAGTACTTGCAGTGTTTGTTTGGCCTCTTTAAGGAACTCTGTCGTGTTCTCTGGATCTGACATTGCCCTGGGGTTTCTCCCCCTCTGTCCTGACTCACGTGGGGTACTATGAGATGGCTGGGATGAGGTACTATGGGGTGGCATCATCAGCCGCTGTTGTTGGTCTTCCCAATATACTCCAGATTTCCGGAGGAGTTCATCTTCCCATTGAAGTTCTTGTTGCTGTTTTCTTTCTTCACCCCCTCGGCTTTGTTGTTTTGGCCTTACCACCTGATTGTCATCTCTTGGGTGGCTTGTTTTGTTACTTTCTTCTGGTTCTGTTTCTCTCAGTACTTCTGTGATTTATCCAGACAATATTACGAGGTCCACCTCCTTTGGGCATGAGAGCAAGGGGTATATTCCTGTTGAGTCAGTAGTATCAGGGGTGCTGTAATCTTGATTATATGGTGGTGGGCATGCATGCTCCCCACATTTCTCCCATGATGGGGCTGTGTTTATCTTTTCCCTTTGCTGTTCAAGTTCCAGCTTCTCTTCCACCCCAGTTCTTCCCTTTTCTTTTTGCCTCTCCTTCCATTTTTGGCCTTCTTTCTCGAACCACTGTATAATGTTTAGTTTCCTCTTTGTCTTCTCATTACTTTCTTTCTTCGCTTCATTCCAGCATTCTATCCTGGATTTCATCTTCATGCATGTTAACATATCAAATGTTCCTTCGGCGGGCCACCGCAACCCTCCCTTTGTTAGCTCATGCCACTTTTTCATGTACTTTTTAATGTCTTTACTTGCATCCATGTGTTTCGCTATTATAACTCCAGCCGGTGTGAAGAGACCTGTTTCCATGGTGTGTTTTAATAGGTTTCTGTTTATGATGGACCCTGTTGGATGGGTATGTTTATCTGCCTAGGTAGTAGACCTGTTATAATATGCAACAATAGAAATAAAATATTAATATGCAACAATAATACTACAGCAATGCAGCACCACAATAACACTAATAATATTGCAGGTATTACCATATACAGATAAATATCTCCAAGCATCCAGTATATTACACCACAACCGCACTGCGAAGTAATTGCCGATTTAATACTACTAATTGCTCTTAGGCCTTTAGAAATGTGGAAGAAAAGCTTAACTAATTTAAGAGGTTTAAGTTTTAAGCAGATCTACAAAGGTCAAAGGTCACCTAAGAAAAACTTCACTGAAACTTTAACAGATTCTAATTGAGGAAAACAACCTTATCTGTCAGTATAATACGTATAATAAGTATATTACTATATATATATTATATATATATAATCATTCACACAATTAATCATTAGTAATCACTAGTTAATCTCTCCCTAATCAAATCAATACACAATGTTCATTCATCCACAAATAGTTCAGCAGTTCATGCATTAATCAAGCAGTTAAACAACCCCCCCAGGATAAGAGGTGGATATCAGTGAGCCATATAATGTGTAACCAGCAATGAAATCCAATGCATTCTAGTATATGCAATATAATGTTCAATATAAACCAAGTATAGTACAGTACAGTAACCAGCAATAATCACACAAATGCAATAAACCAGCAAAATCAGTACATCATCAGCAGATCAGCAGCAGTAGCTAGCATCCATCCAGCAATAATAATCCACACAGCCATAATCAATGGAAAATCAGGGGGAAATCAGTAAGCTGATACATAACTTCAAATGGGAAGAGAAAAAATCATACAGGATTTAATAAACAATTACTCCACCAGCAGAACCCCACTCTAAAATCCAACGAATCACTACTTACTATTTAATGTTCTATATGCTCTCTATCCTGTAACTATAATAACTACTTAATATTATAGCCCCACCTAAATTGCTGCCACTTCCCCTAGAGGGCACCACTACTCCTTTAACTTGTGTGGGATGCGACGGTGTGTTTATGTGTGTGTGTGATACGTCACGCGCGTGAACGGTGTGTGTGCACGATATCAGTCAACTATAAACAATCCCACAGTTCCACCATTCCCCCAGCAACAGATGACAGAACTCTCTCGGCCTCCTCCTATCACAGCCACTCTTCCCTTTCTTTTTATTTTATGTTAAAACCAGTAATTTAGTAAAAATTACTAATTAGTAAATGCATTCACCTTGTCTCCAAATTAGGTTCTGGAGCTCATCATTCATGCCTAGTCTCCTTATGTATGGAGTTCATTGGTCCCTCTATTAGGAACGTATCTCTCATTCACACTTTGTCTCCTTATCTATGGAGCTCATCAAATCACTCACTCTGATCAGTGTGATATTGATCGTTCTGATCCTGCTGGGTCATACTTAAATGACGTTCCAGAGATAGTACAGACCAAAATCCAGCCGAACCCAGAGTTTATTCTAAATCATGCATTCCCATACATAAAAACATTTTTATTCATAATTTTTATTAAATATTAAGGA
This sequence comes from Hemibagrus guttatus, assembly GCA_033459395.1. Lineage (NCBI taxonomy): Eukaryota > Metazoa > Chordata > Actinopteri > Siluriformes > Bagridae > Hemibagrus > Hemibagrus guttatus. The sequence goes on along the minus strand of JAUCMX010000002.1, from coordinate 8,941,413 downwards.
TAATGGTTTCTGTGGATATGTGAGGACTGTGCTTCTGACTTCTGCTTCTGAGTGGCTCACACACACACATAGCCGCACAGTAAATCATAAGAAACACACACTACTTGAGCACATAACCTTGGGTCCAGCACAATTGGATGATCTTTCTATAGTAAACATAGTAAACTATAATAGTTCAAAAATAAATTTGTTACAAGCCTAAAGTATAACTATATAAGCCTAGGAATATGGCAAAAATATATTTTGAGTCTAAATTTAACACAAAAGTTGGGTTATGTCTTTTATTTAGGTTTTTCAGTCTTCTAACTGTCTACACATTATTTGCATTAATTATGCATTAATTTCCCACTTTACACAGTTTCCCTTCTCCTTTAACTACACATTTATCACTTTTTTCATACTTTAACGCTTTTTAAATACTTTAAATACTATATCCAATTGATAGGAAGGGAAATATTCTTCTTCTTCTTCTTTCGGCTTTTCCCTTCAGGGGTCGCCACAGCGAATCATCTCTCTCCACCTATCCCTATCTTCTGCATCCTCAACACTTGCACCCACTAGCTTCATATCCTCATTAATTCCATCCATATACCTCCTCTTTGGCCTTCCTCTTTGCCTCCTGCCTGGCAGCCCCATGTCCAACATTCTCCTACCAATCCTCACTCTCCCTCCTCTGAACATGTCCAAACCATCTTAATCTGGCCTCCCTAACTTTGTCCCCCAAACGTCCAACATGAGCTGTCCCTCTGATGTACTTGTTCCTAATCCTGTCCAACCTTGTCACTCCCAAAGAGAACCTCAACATCTTCAGCTCTGCTACCTTGAGCTCTGACTCCTGTCTCTTCCTCAGTGACACTGTCTCTAAACCATACAGCATGGCCGGTCTCACCACTATCCTGTACACCTTCCCCTTGATTCTCGCTGATATTTTCTGATCACACAGAACTTCCGACACCTTTCTCCACCCATTCCAACCTGCCTGCACTCGCTTCTTTACCTCTTTCCCACACTCTCCATTACTCTGGACTGTTGACCCCAAGTACTTAAACTCTTGTACCTTCTTCACCTCTTCTCCCTGTAATCTTACTGTTCCACTTCCCTCCCTTTCATTCACACACATGTACTCAGTCTTACTACGACTGACCTTCATTCCTCTTCTCTCCAGCGCAAACCTCCACATCTCCAGGTTTTCCTCCACCTGCTCCCTGCTCTCACTACAGATCACAATGTCATCTGCAAACATCATTGTCCAAGGAGACTCCTGTCTGACCTCCTCTGACAACTGGTCCATCACTATAGCAAACAGGAAGGGGCTCAGAGCCGATCCCTGATGCAGTCCCACCTCCACATTGAACTCCTCTGTCTGACCTACAGCACACCTCACCACTGTCCTGCTCCTCTCATACATGTCCTGCACCACTCTGACATACTTCTCCGCTACTCCTGACTTCCTCATACAGTACCACAGCTCTTCTCTTGGCACCCTGTCATACACTTTCTTCAAGTCTACAAACACACAGTGCAACTCCTTCTGACCATCCCTATACTTCTCCATCAAAATTCTCAGAGCAAAAATTGCATCCGTTGTTCTCTTTCTGGGCATGAAGCCATACTGCTGCTCACAAATTTCCACTACCTTCCTTAACCTAGCTTCCACTACTCTTTCCCATACCTTCATTGTATGGCTCATCAACTTTATCCCCCTATAGTTACTGCAACTCTGCATGTCACCCTTATTCTTAAAGATCGCCACTAACACACTGTTTCTCCATTCCTCAGGCATCCTCTCACTCTCTAAAACCCTGTTGAACAAACTAGCTAAAAATTCCACTGCTGCCTCTCCCAGACACTTCCAGACCTCCACCGGGATGTCATCAGGACCAACTGCCTTCCCACTTTTCATCCTCTTCAAAGCCTTCCTGACTTCATCCTTTCTAATCTTATCTATTTTCTGTTCCACAGAGTTCACCCCTTCTACTCTTTTTTCCCTCTCATTTTCCTCATTCATCAGCTCCTCAAAGTATTCCTTCCATCTCCTCTGTACACTCTCCTCACTTGTGAGCACCCTTCCATCTCTATCCTTAATAACTCTAACTTGCTGCACATCCTTCCCATCTCGATCCCTCTGCCTAGCTAACCTGTACAAGTCCTTCTCTCCTTCTCTAGTGTCTAACCTAGTGTACAACTCGTCATATGCCTTCTGCTTGGCCTTAGACACCTCCCTCTTCACTCTGCGCTGTAACTCCTTGTATTCCTGTCTATTCTCTTCAGTCCTGTCCATGTCCCACTTCTTCTTGGCTAACCTCTTCCTCTGGATACTATCCTGAACTTCCTCATTCCACCACCAAGTCTCCTTATCTTCTTTCCTCCTTCCAGATGACACACCCAGCACCTTTCTCCCTGTCTCCCTGATCACTTCTGCTGTAATTTCCCAGTCATCTGGCAGCACTACCCGACCACCCAGAGCCTGTCTCAACTTCTGTCTAAATTCCTCACAACATTCCTCCTTTTTCAGCTTCCACCACTTGGTTTTCTTCTCTATCTCTATCTTTGACCTCTTCGTCTTACAGACCATCAAAGTCATCCTACACACCACCATCCTATGCTGTCTAGCTACACTCTCTCCCACTACCACTTTACAGTCACTAATCTCTTTCAGATTGCCTCTTCTACATAGGATGTAGTCTACCTGTGTTCTCCTACCTCCACTCTTGTAAGTCACTCTATGCTCCTCCCTCTTCTGAAAATAAGTGTTAACCACACCCATGTCCATCCTCTTAGCAAAGTCCACTACCATCTGTCCTTCAAAGTTCCTTTCCTTAACTCCAAACTTGCCCATCACCTCCTCATCACCTGTGTTCCCCTCACCAACATGTCCATTAAAATCCGCTCCTATCACCACTCTCTCACCCGTGGGAATACTCTCCATCACCTCATCTAATTCAATCCAGAATCTCTCTTTCTCCTCTAACTCACAACCTACTTGTGGGGCATAACCACTAACAACATTCAACATCACCCCTTCAATCTCTAACTTCAGACTCATCACCCTGTCTGACACTCTTTTCACCTCCAGAACATTCCTCACAAAGTCCTCCTTCAGGACCACACCTACCCCATTTCTCTTACTATCCACACCATAATAAAACAGCTTGAATCCTGCTCCTATACTACGAGCCTTGCTACCCTTCCACCTGGTCTCCTGTACACACAGTATATCCACCTACCTTCTCTCCATCATATCAGCCAGCTCTCTACCTTTCCCTGTCATAGTACCAACATTCAGAGTTCCTATTCTCAGTCCTACACTCTTACCTTTCCTCTTTTCTCTCTGTCTGCGCACTCTCCTCCCTCCTCTACTTCTTCGACCAACAGTAGCCCGATTTCCACCGGCGCCCTATAGGTCAACGGCGCCGATAGCGGTCGTTGTTAACCCGGGCCTCCACCGATCCGGTATGAAATTCGTACTGACGATTCGCATGGTTAAATTTTGGTAATGTTTTACGCCGGATGCCCTTCCTGACGCAACCCTCTCTATTTATCCGGGCTTGGGACCGGCACAGAAGTCACTGGACTGTGACCCCCATGGCTAGATTAGGAAGGGAAATATTATACTTACTTATTCTGGCCTTATATTTTATTAAGCCTTATACTTACCTCTCTCGCCCCCCTCACCAAACAAGCCATCAACAATCGCTTATCTTATCACCCACACACACACAGCCCTTCTCCACAACACACACTGCTCCGAACCTACTCCAAGATGTACACTTTACTTTAGCCGATCATTAATATGACCATCAACAGAATGCGAATATAAATCTATAAATATACAACACACAACACAAGGAGAGGAGTTCCTACTCCTTAACAGAGGATCCTCTTATCCCTACCAAGCAGACCTGTTCTACCCCGAACAGCGGTATCTAGGGACAACCATGCACCTTTTCCACCTGCCTGTTCAGTCCTGGTTAGTGGGATTTCCCCGCCCACACACCAGCGCAGGAATTTTTCACCGGATCCTAACCACTCGCCCGTTCAGACCTATTCACAGAGTATCTCATCACATCTGGACATGCTCTTTACACTATGAATAGCGGTATCCACGAGACTTCCTTTCACACACACATTCACACAGACTCCCCCAAACTACGGTTGGGAGTCAAACTATATTACTTCAAAGGTTTTAGAAGGACACAAATGTTTGCTTATTCTCATCCACTCCTTTACCACCCTCTTTTTCCCCTCTTACCTCGAGGTCAGTTACCCAAGCCCTCCCCGGGGCCGCCGTTAACCTCCTGGGCCACAGACACAACTAAAACAGACTTTGACTAACCAGGTGTCTGCTTACCTATTTTCGTGTAGTGGCCGGCCTCTGTAGCCCAGCAGGCGTGCGGTCCCAGTTCAGGTTGTTGAGCCTTTGCCGGCCTGGCGAGGCGATTCCCCGGGTTTCGGCACCAATAAATGTCGGAACTCAGAGTCCCCTCTGAGTGGACACTCTTCTGGGTGGTTCTGAAGTCTTCTGCAATTACCAATATTTACCAAACACTTTGCTAAATTGTAAGAAAGAAAATAATGAAACTTCTTTAGGCTTGAATGAGAAGAAGCAAACCAGCTTTATTGGCACTCAAAAAACACAGCTTCGGGCCCAATGCGGTCAAGTGCCCCCCCATATGTAGTTTCCTCCCATATTTTCTATCACAACCCCCTTTTGTATTTCCCCTGTACATTACATTACTTCTGTGCTTGGCTGTCATTCGGTGATTGCTTACTTTGTTCCATGTTTTGGGTAATACCAGCCACTAGAAAAGGTTCATTCACTGTTTTGATTTAACTTGGGCTTGGGCCCTGCCCCGCCTAATCTATAAACACAGCCACTTGCCATTTGCCTCCGCATCATCTCGCCTCTTCCATCTCTGACACCTCTGGTTTTTCCCACGGGACCTTACAGCACCCCTCCATCTTACCTAGGTAAGTTAATTTCCCTATTTATCTATTTACCTACTCCTTACGCTCTCTCTGTGTGGCATACTTTGTTTTTAGTACACTGTGTACTTCTATTAATATTATATTAATTTCTCATTCGGTTGTTGTGCTCCACCAGTCAATTTCATATCTTGTTATTGTCCTATCTGAGAGTTGTTATGACGTTCCCCTCTCCTGTTTCTAGGGTTGCCATATACTCTGTTTTTAAGAACGTTGGCCTTGCTGATTCTCACTACACTATGTCGGCACAGACGAGCACATGGCTTTGGCTTCGCAGGCCACAGGCCTCTCCGCCGAAGCCTGACACGCCGCTTTGAGAGTGCTCGCCTCTTAAGATTCTTCATTCTCCCCTTTTTTATCCTACTGTCTAATAAACTACTCATTACTTGCTTATGAGTCTCTATTTATTTTACTCTTTCTTATTAAATTTTTTATCCATATGCTATTGTTAGTAATCTAGCCATGGGGGTCACAGTCCAGTGACTTCTGTGCCGGTCCCAAGCCCGGATAAATAGAGAGGGTTGCGTCAGGAAGGGCATCCGGCGTAAAACATTGCCAAATTTAACCATGCGAATCGTCAGTACGAATTTCATACCGGATCGGTCGAGGCCCGGGTTAACAACGACCGCCATCGGCGCCGTTGACCTACAGGGCGCCGGTGGAAATTGGGCTACTGTTGGTCGAAGAAGTAGAGGAGGGAGGAGAGTGCGCAGACAGAGAGAGAAGAGGAAAGGTAAGAGTGTAGGACTGAGAATAGGCACTCTGAATGTTGGTACTATGACAGGGAAAGGTAGAGAGCTGGCTGATGTGATGGAGAGAAGGAAGGTGGATATACTGTGTGTACAGGAGACCAGGTGGAAGGGGAGCAAGGCTCGTAGTATAGGAGCAGGATTCAAGCTGTTTTATTATGGTGTGGATAGTAAGAGAAATGGGGTAGGTGTGGTCCTGAAGGAGGAGTTTGTGAGGAATGTCCTGGAGGTGAAGAGAGTGTCAGACAGGGTGATGAGTCTGAAGTTAGAGATTGAAGGGGTGATGTTGAATGTTGTTAGTGGTTATGCCCCACAGGTAGGTTGTGAGTTGGAGGAGAAAGAGAGATTCTGGAGTGAATTAGATGAGGTGATGGAGAGTATTCCCACGGGTGAGAGAGTGGTGATAGGAGCGGATTTTAATGGACATGTTGGTGAGGGGAACACAGGTGATGAGGAGGTGATGGGCAAGTTTGGAGTTAAGGAAAGGAACCTTGAAGGACAGATGGTAGTAGACTTTGCTAAGAGGATGGACATGGGTGTGGTTAACACTTATTTTCAGAAGAGGGAGGAGCATAGAGTGACTTACAAGAGTGGAGGTAGGAGCACACAGGTAGACTACATCCTATGTAGAAGAGGCAATCTGAAAGAGATTAGTGACTGTAAAGTGGTAGTGGGAGAGAGTGTAGCCAGACAGCATAGGATGGTGGTGTGTAGGATGACTCTGATGGTCTGTAAGAAGAAGAGGTCAGAGATAGAGAAGAAAACCAAGTGGTGGAAGCTGAAAAAGGAGGAATGTTGTGAGGAATTTAGACAGAAGTTGAGGCAGGCTCTGGGTGGTCAGGTAGTGCTGCCAGATGACTGGGAAACTACAGCAGAAGTGATCAGGGAGACAGGGAGAAAGGTGCTGGGTGTGTCATCTGGAAGGAGGAAAGAAGATAAGGAGACTTGGTGGTGGAATGAGGAAGTTCAGGATAGTATCCAGAGGAAGAGGTTAGCCAAGAAGAAGTGGGACATGGACAGGACTGAAGAGAATAGACAGGAATACAAGGAGTTACAGCGCAGAGTGAAGAGGGAGGTGTCTAAGGCCAAGCAGAAGGCATATGACGAGTTGTACACTAGGTTAGACACTAGAGAAGGAGAGAAGGACTTGTACAGGTTAGCTAGGCAGAGGGATCGAGATGGGAAGGATGTGCAGCAAGTTAGAGTTATTAAGGATAGAGATGGAAGGGTGCTCACAAGTGAGGAGAGTGTACAGAGGAGATGGAAGGAATACTTTGAGGAGCTGATGAATGAGGAAAATGAGAGGGAAAAAAGAGTAGAAGGGGTGAACTCTGTGGAACAGAAAGTAGATAAGATTAGAAAGGATGAAGTCAGGAAGGCTTTGAAGAGGATGAAAAGTGGGAAGGCAGTTGGTCCTGACGACATCCCGGTGGAGGTCTGGAAGTGTCTGGGAGAGGCAGCAGTGGAATTTTTAGCTAGTTTGTTCAACAGGGTTTTAGAGAGTGAGAGGATGCCTGAGGAATGGAGAAGAAGTGTGTTAGTGCCGATCTTTAAGAATAAGGGTGACGTGCAGAGTTGCAGTAACTATAGGGGGATAAAGTTGATGAGCCATACAATGAAGCTATGGGAAAGAGTAGTGGAAGCTAGGTTAAGGAAGGTTGTGGAAATTTGTGAGCAGCAGTATGGCTTCATGCCCAGAAAGAGCACAACAGATGCAATTTTTGCTCTGAGGATTTTGATGGAGAAGTATAGGGATGGTCAGAGGGAGTTGCACTGTGTGTTTGTAGACTTGGAGAAAGCGTATGACAGGGTGCCAAGAGAAGAGCTGTGGTACTGTATGAGGAAGTCAGGAGTAGCGGAGAAGTATGTCAGAGTGGTGCAGGACATGTATGAGAGGAGCAGGACAGTGGTGAGGTGTGCTGTAGGTCAGACAGAGGAGTTCAATGTGGAGGTGGGACTGCATCAGGGATCGGCTCTGAGCCCCTTCCTGTTTGCTATAGTGATGGACCAGTTGTCAGAGGAGGTCAGACAGGAGTCTCCTTGGACAATGATGTTTGCAGATGACATTGTGATCTGTAGTGAGAGCAGGGAGCAGGTGGAGGAAAACCTGGAGAGGTGGAGGTTTGCGCTGGAGAGAAGAGGGATGAAAGTCAGTCGTAGTAAGACTGAGTACATGTGTGTGAATGAAAGGGAGGGAAGTGGAACAGTAAGGTTACAGGGTGAAGAAGTGAAGAAGGTACAGGAGTTTAAGTACTTGGGGTCAACAGTCCAGAGTAATGGAGAGTGTGGGAAAGAGGTAAAGAAGCGAGTGCAGGCAGGTTGGAATGGGTGGAGAAAAGTGTCAGGAGTTCTGTGTGATCAGAAAATATCAGCGAGAATCAAGGGGAAGGTGTACAGGACAGTGGTGAGACCGGCCATGCTGTATGGTTTAGAGACAGTGTCACTGAAGAAGAGACAGGAGTCAGAGCTAGAGGTAGCAGAGCTGAAGATGTTGAGGTTCTCTTTGGGAGTGACAAGGTTGGACAGGATTAGGAACGAGTACATCAGAGGGACAGCTCATGTTGGACATTTGGGGAACAAAGTTAGGGAGGCCAGATTAAGATGGTTTGGACATGTTCAGAGGAGGGAGAGTGAGTATATTGGTAGGAGAATGTTGGACATGGAGCTGCCAGGCAGGAGGCAAAGAGGAAGGCCAAAGAGGAGGTATATGGATGGAATTAATGAGGATATGAAGCTAGTGGGTGCAAGGGTTGAGGATGCAGAAGATAGGGATAGGTGGAGAGAGATGATTCGCTGTGGCGACCCCTGAAGGGAGAAGCCGAAAGAAGAAGAAGATGCTATTGTTAGTAAATTTCAACTGTCATCTAAAGGTTATACTGCTTTGATATTGATTTAAGATGAGGATGATAAAGTGAGATTAATGGATTATGAATTAAAATAATCAGTGCTTAATCTGAGTAATTTGTTACGGATTAAATGATTATTAGATGATTACTGCTTAACGTAGATATCAGTCTAATTATTATTAAATGCTTAAATGATTCGAGTAGATAGTAAATTAGATTAAATCTTATTTAAAGACTACTAATTTAAATGACTAAAGTAACTTAGAGTAACAACGGATTTAATGATTAATTTTTGTAGTCATAATAGGCTAGACATAGAATTATGACTTGATTAGAATTTGATTTATGCAATGCATGATTCTTCAAGGAAATTTTCAACACAGGAAAACCACTTTCCCTTGCTCCTAGCGCCTTGAGAATCGCGCAATCGCATTTTCAGCGCCTCAACTGTACATTGCAGGGAGCACACTACGCTGCGATAGGAAACGAGCCTGTTCGACGCTCACATGGAACATCTCATCAACCCCTCGAAACTCAGCTTCCAAGCTCAGTGTTTATATCCATGTTTCTTATCACACAAGATGACATCAGCCTAATTCCTCAAGTCAAAACGCTCCACCTATTTTTCTTTCGTGGACTTTTCCAAATTAAATACATATAAAATACATATATAAAATGTGAGTCTTATCCCTATCATTATGTTTTGGTTTTTTAACATTTTTTTCAGTGTGAAACATTTTCATGTTAAGAAGACATAATGGATATGTCAGAGTCACCGCCCCTTTTCCATGTTAATGTTTATTCTAAGCTTATAGCTAATTTATGTATTTTGAATATGTTTTATCAGTGTGCTTCAACAAAGCACTGATTCTCCCAGACTTCAGCTGCAGGTGTCTCACAGATCTAGCACTACTCTGAGCAGACTACCTGACCTTGACTTTACCTTCAACTTTACAGTGTTGTAACAAGTTGTACAGTGTTGTAACAAGTTACAATGGACGCTGCTGTGCAGACTCTATCTATCTTCGACAAGACTTGCAACACCAAGAATGCTACTGCTAATTCATTAGCTACACAAAGACTATTCATGCTTAACAGACACACACAATGTGTCCTTCTTGTGAACCTTACTTCATTAAACCAATAATAGAAATGGTGTTCAAAACCACTCATGATGTTACCTCATCCTTTTACAATCACACCAATTCATATAGGCCTAAAAAATTATCCCACATACTCCCCCCCTTTTGTGACTTATATGTCACAACACATTCTACTTGTTCAGACACTGAAATATTTTTTAAATTTAATATATATATATATATATATATATATATATATATATATTTATATATATATATATATATATATATAAAATCACTCTATGTGCCAGTGGATAACTACACGAGTTAGCCAAACCTTAAGCGCAATATTTGTGAGTATAATATAACATAAATAAGGAAAAATTCTATCACTCCAAGCTCTGGGCAGGCTTTTGGTATTTTGTTATTGTCTAATCAATACCTATTAATTTCCAGTTGTATTTTCCAGTTTCCACTTAGGCAATTTTTCTTACTTAACTTTTATACTTACCCTAACCCCTGCTCCAACCACATTTCTCCATCAATACCTCACTGGTCGTTGTTTCCTCTTCATAGTGACCAGCAGCATGACTGTGCCTGCCTTAGGTCTCTCACCCCGTGATATCTTACCCGTCACTGACTAATCTGCCTTCTTCTCTGGTCACCAGTTGTACCCATACACTAGGTACTAACCAACAGCTCCAACACCTTACTTTCTCTGTGTGGCTGTACACTGTAGTCAGTTGATCTTCGGTCACTTGATGAGCAATAGTGGGGTTTTCACACTGAGCCAAATCACAGCCAAATCATGGAGAATTTATTATTCAGTCACGGCAATTAGTTTACTGCAGAGAGCTTAAAACGACCTGTACCTGTATTCATAATAATGATAATATCTTTCATGATTATCCAGTGATTAATGCTCAAGTAAATGTGAACAATCATCAGTTAACCAAGTAAAATGACCCGTACTCTCTAATGCACCTTATCATAATGAGATGATTAATCAGAATCAGAAATATGACATATAGGGAAATATAAATCGTCATGTACAGGAGGCATATACATGTGCAAAATATGCAGCTCAGGAGCAAGGTATGAGGTGTAGTTCAATGAAATGAGGTGTAGCAGTATTGCACTTATACATACATGTATATATAGATTATTGTATTGCACTGGGGGAGATGGCAGACAGATTAATTGTTCAGGAGATGAATGGCTTGAGGGAAGAAGCTGTTCTTGTGTCTAGATGTCCTGGTGGTTACTGCTCTGTAGCGCCAACTGGAGGATAAAAGTTCAAAGAGGGGGTGGGCCGGGTGTGTGGGGTCCAGAGTGATTGTACCTGCACGTTTCTTCATTCTGGATGTGTAAAGGTCTTGGAGAGTGGGCAGGTGGGCTCCAATAATCCTCTCAGCAGTTCTGACTATCCGTTGTAGTCTTCTAATATCTGATTTGGTGGCCGAGCCGAACCATACAGTAATAGACGTATATAGGACAGACTCAATGACGGTCACAGTGCTGTCCATGATGGTGAGTGGGGGTAGTGCTGGAGGGTTCCTCCTGAAGTCCACTACCATCTCTACTGGTTTGAGTGTGTTCAGCTCGAGGTTGTTGAGACTGCACCAGACAGCCAACTGTTCAACCTCCTGTCTATACGCAGACTTGTCACCGTCGCTGATGAGGCCAATGACCGTAGTGTCGTCTGCACACTTAAGAAGCTTGACAGAGGGGAGTGCAGTCGTTTGTGTACAGTGAGAAGAGTAGTGGGGATAACACGCATCTCTGAGGAGCGCCAGTGCTGATGGTGAGGGAACCAGATGTAAGCTTCCCCAGCCTCACTTGCTGTTGCCTGTCTGTCAGGAAGTTTGTAATCCACTGACAGATAGGGGTGGGCACAGAAATCTCCATCAGTTTGGTCTGGAGAAGATCAGGGATAATGGTGTTGAAGGCCGAGCTGAAGTCTACAAACAGGATCCTTACATAATTTCCTGGTCTGTCAAGGTGTTGCAGAATATAGTGCATTCCCATATTGACTGCATGATCCACAGACCTGTTTGCTCGATAAGCAAACTGATGGAGATCTAACAGGGGTCCAGTGATGTCTTTCAGGTAGGCCAGGACCAATCTCTCAAATGACTCCATGACCACTGACATGAGGGCGCCAGGTCTGTAGTCGTTAAGTCTTGAGATTTTGGTTTTTTTGGGAATCGGTATGATAGTGGAGTGTTTGAAGCAGCGAGGGACTTCTGTTACGGGTGGCAGGTCCCAGGTTGGACCACTAGGGGGGGTTGCTAACAGGGATTGGTTTTGTTTATGTTTTTGTATGTCATGTGCCTGTGTTAGCCCCGCCTTGTTCCTAATGTGTCTTTATTGATGTTCATATAGTGATTGATATAGTGGCCTTTTGCCAGGGTTCGGGGCTGGTCCTCGTCTTTACGTAGCATCTACGTGTGGTGTTGGTCGTGTGTTCATGTTTGTTTATTTTGAGTTCAATAAATTCCTGTCTTTTGTCTATCCTCGCGCTGGGTCTGTTTTCCTTATGTTTTGGATACCGGAAACATGACAACTTCACACTGCACCAGTGATCTGTTGAAGATCTGTGTGAAAATGGGGGCCAGCTGGTCAGCGCAGACTTTCAGACAGGCAGGTGAGACACCGTCTGGGCCTGGAGCTTTCCTTGTCTTCTGTTTCTTGAAGACCCGAAACACATCCTCCTCACAGAACTTAAGAATATTCTGTGTAGCAGGAGGGAGGCAGAGGGGGTTTGCAGGAGGTGTTAATGGCTGTGAGGGGTGAAGATCAGGATAGGTGAGAGGTGTGACTGGGCTTTTCAAACCTGCAGTAAAACACATTCAGATCGTCAGCCAGTTGTTGATTCACAACAGAGCAAGGTGCTGATGTCTTGTAGTTGGTGATGTTCTTCAGGCCACTCCACACAGCTGCCAGATCATTAGCTGAAATCTGTTTTTTCAGCTTTTCAGAGTACTTTATTTTAGCCACTATGATCTCCTTATTCAGTGTGTTCTTGGCCTGATTGTACAATATTTTGTCCCCACTTCTGAATGCATCTTGTTTTGCACGACAAAGCTGTTTGAGTTTTCCTGAGAACCACGGTTTGTTGTTGCTGAAGGATAGGAATGTCCTGGTAGCAATGCACATATCCTCACAGAAGCTGATGTATGATGTTACAGTATCTGTGAGCTCATCCAAATCTGTAGCTGCAGCTTCAAAAACATCCCAATCAGTGCAATCAAAGCAGGCTTGTAGTTCCCACTCTGCTACGTTGGTCCATCTTTTAACAGATTTAACAACAGGCTTAGCTGTTTTAAGTTTCTGTCTGTAGGTTGGAAGGAGATGAACCATGCAGTGATCGCGATATGCATCCTTTACAGTGGTGTAACAGTGGTCCAGTGTATTAGTGTCTCTGGTTGCGCATGAGATGTGCTGTCTGTATTTTGGAAGTCCCCTTTATTAAAGTCCCCCATAATTATAATAAGTGAGTCTGGGTGTTGTTGCTCTGAGTCTGGGTGTTGTTGCTCCGAGTCTGCGATGTGGTTGGTAAGCTGTTGCAGCGCGGTATTGACGCATGATTGCGGTGGGATGTAAACAATGACTAGAATAAACGAGGAAAACTCCTGCGTAAGGCCGAAAGTAGAAAGGCCTGCAGTTAATGAAGAGCGCTTCTAAGTTGGGACAGCACTTCTTCATCAGCGTTGTTACATCAGTACACCAACTTTCGTTTATGTAAAAACACATCCCAACGCCTCAGATTAAGATGTCCAACAAAACGTCTGAATAGTCGAAAACCGGTGTAAAATTATCAGATATGCTCTGCCGAAGGTACAGCAGTTCTTCTCTGGTGTAACTGACCGGGAAAGAGTGTCACAAAACATGACAAACAAACAAAAGTAACAAAAACACAAGAGAGCTCCACACCGAGGCTGCCATCCACGGCGCCATCTTGACTACTACTAATGATTATCTTGGTAAGACATAACATGAATAATCAATGGGTAAGACTAAATCAATCAGTAGTATAATCAAATAATCAATCAGTAATCAAACTAATAGTTTCCAGTGTCGTGATCAAGTAAAAATGTGATTCTCAAAATGACATCAGTTATTATTTGATTGCAAGGGTGATAACACATAATAACACAAACATTTTCTCTCTCTTTTTATTTATATGTTTACACAAGACAAAAAATGTGATTATGATGAGATTATGAGATGTAATCAAAACACCTCCTACTCCGACTGCTCCTCCTCTTCTGTCCCATGTGACTTTACGCCACGTAGAGGGACCGTTGGAGGACTAAGGAGAGGTTACCAGCACATCACTTAGTCCTCTTCCGGTGACATGTTTGGCAAAGATCTTAACATATCCCTCATACATCTGGGAATATTAACCCATAGCACATCCTCCCCTAACTTTACTGTGATGACTTCTATTCTTTTCTGTAGTGGTATGTCGGTCCACCAACCAAAACGGTCTCCTCTCACATAAGACAAGCTTATAACACGTTCCACACAGTAACTTCCACTTTCACATCTTAATAACTTTTAACTTACACATCTCAATGGGAGAATGTGCTAATAGGTTTGGTATATATACACACTTGTGTATATACACACATACATACATACACACATATATACACATATTCATTATTTGTTTATTTATTTATTTATTTATTTTAATGCTTCAGCAAAGGCAGTTTTACTTCATCTGGATCACACCTCTTACAAGTTACTGAATGACCTAACAGGACATAGAACCAAGATTAGGTGGATTTTTCCTAACTATCTTTTCCCCTTGATTATGCCTAGTGCACAAAAAACTGTTCAACAAATCTATGACAAGTTGACCTAGGTACTGTTTGGGCAAAGATGCAATATCCTCAGCTGATATTCCCCTCCTCTCATACACTCCATGCATTCAATCATTCAAAGCAAAAATTATAAAATATAATGAATCATAATTAATAATCATATTATCCAACCACTCTCTCTCTTTCTCTCATTCACACAGAATTTGCACACCCACCCACACACACACTCTCGTGCAGTGACCTTGCGCACACACACACACTCACAGTCCACTCACACACCCCCACTGTCGACTCCTTCGCACACACACACACAAATGATAGCTATGAAATCTCACCATCTTTACTAAAATATTTTACTCTTCACTTCTATCCATGAGTTTGGTTGCCCAAACAAAATACTTATCTTAACTTTAAGTCGAAACCACTTCAATAGCACTTTTCTCTACTGTCGTCACTATGTACTCACAGAATATATGATTCAACCTCAACTGGAACTCTGTCCATTCACAACAATATTTTTCTCGAACAATACAGAAACAAAAATACAATCGGCACAATTACCACCCCAACACAGTTTTCAACATCACCACTAATACGTTGTCTCAATTCTAAATCCCCTTTCCAAAAATTACACAATAATCTTCAATTTCACCGTAGTGTTACAGAGTCTTCTTCAACTTCACCGTAGTGTTACAAAGCCTTTTTCTCTTCACCATAGTGTTACAAAATCTTTTTCAAATCACACAGAACTATCTATAATCTGCACAGCTGGCCATAAAACATTATCTCGACTTCCACAATTTTTTCAAATATATCTCATCCACCAAAAATAACACACATAACTTACCATGGGGCCCCCGCACACTTTTACCATTTTCTTCACTTACACTACCACCTGGATCCAGGAAATTTTTCTACTCAGTGCTTTTTCTCATTTCACTTCTTCATTTATTTTCATTATTTCATCTCTTTTCTCTTTATTTCTCAACACCTGGCCCCTGGACTTTTTATTTCTTATATCTCTTTATTCTCTTATTTCTCTGTATTTCTCTTATTCTCTTTTAAATTCCTAACTCATTCACACATCTGACATCATCCAGTCTTTACCATGCATCTATCATGCAATTTTTCATATAATTTTATATAAATTTGATTTACTATCACTCTATCATGACAAAACAGAGCTGATCCGTCCTTGGCCCGGGCCGCCTCCACCTCCCCAGACCACACACAACTAACGCAGAATTTTGATTAAACAAGCTTCTGCCTTACCTTTGTCCTAAATGGCTAAGTGTCTGATCTGTGGGTGGCAGATTCAACCGTAGGTCCCAGGTCCAGGGCTCTATTGTATTTTATTTTAAATGACGTATGAACAATCATGTCGGGGTCACAAATCAATGTGGAAAAAATATCTTTGTATAACACTAAAACAAATCTGTCGGACTCTAGCCTATTAATACTTTACCACTATCCAACTCCAACTCCACACTGACCTGACTAACTCAGCCTAATGAACAGACTTTAACTAAGAAAAAGCCAAATACTGATGATCACAGAGATGAGGTTTATTATAGTCAGCGCTGACTACAAATTACAAGGTGCTCACATGGAACATCTCATCAACCCCACGAAACTCAGCTTCCAAGCTCAGTGTTTATATCCATGTTTCTTATCACATACGATGACATCAGCCTAACTCTTCAAGTCTGAAACGCTCCACCTATTTTTCTTTTGTGGACTTTTCCAGGACATTATTATATTCTAATTTTCCATTATTTTCCATTCAGCTTTAATATAAAATATATATAAAATGGGAGTCTTATCCCTATCATTATGTTTTGGTTTTTTAATGTTAAGAAGACAACATGGGTATGTCAGAGTCACCACCCCTTTTCCATGTTAATGTTTATTTTCTAAGCTAACTTATGTATTTTGAATATGCTTTAGCTTTGACCTGGGGTGAACTTGATTTTCCCAGACCTTTTATTAGTGTGCTTCAACAAAACACTGATTCTCCCAGACTTCAGACTTCCTTTTTAAGGTCATGCCACAGCATCTCAATCGGATTGAGGTCAGGACTTCAGCCATTCAGTGGTGGACTTGCTGGTGTGTTTTGGATCATTGTCCTGCTGCAGAACCCAAGTTCGCTTCAGCTTGAGGTCACAAACAGATGGCTGGACATTCTCCTTCAGGATTTTTTGGTAGACAGCAGAATTCATGGTTCCAGTTATCACAGCAAGTCTTCCAGGTCCTGAAGCAGCAAAACAGCCCCAGACCATCACACTACCACCACCATATTTTACTGTTGGTATGATGTTCTTTTTCTGAAATGCGGTGTTACTTTTACGCCAGACATAATGGGACACAGACCTTCCAAAAAGTTCAATTTTTGTCTCGTCCACAGAGTATTTTCCCAAAAGTCTTTAGGATCATCAAGATGTTTTCTGGCAAAACTGAGACGAGCCTTTATGTTCTTTTTGCTCAGCAGCGGTTTTTGTCTTGGAACTCTGCCATGCAAACCATTTTTGCCCAGTCTCTTTCTTATGGTGGCGTCATGAACACTCACCTTAACTGAAGCAAGTGAGGCCTGTAGTTCTTTGGATGCTGTTGTGGGGTCTTTTGTGACCTCCTGGATGAGTTGTCGCTGTTCTCTTGGGGTAATTTTGGTCGGCCAGCCACTCCTGGGAAGGTTCTCCACTGTTCCATGTTTTCGCCATTTGTAGATAATGGCTCTCACTGTGGTTCGCGGCAGTCCCAAAGCTTTAGAAATGGCTTTATAACCTTTTCCAGACTGATAGATCGGTAGGTTTGTGACCTCAAACTGAAGCGAACTTGGGTTCTGCAGCAGGATAATGACCCAAAACACACCAGCAAGTCCACGAAGAAAAACAAAATGAAGACTTTGGAGTGGCCTAGTCAAAGTCCTGACCTCAATCCGATTGAGATGCTGTGGCATGACCTTATAAAGGTGGTTCATGCTCGAAAGCCCTCCAATGTGGCTGAATTACAACAATTCTACAAAGATGAGTGGGCCAAAATTCCTCCACAGCGCTGTAACAGACTCATTGCAAGTTATCGAAAATGCTTGATTGCAGTTGTTGCTGCTAAGGGTGGCCCAACCAGTTATTAGGCTTAGGGGGCAAACACTTTTTCACACAGGGCCATGTAGTTTTGGATTTTGTTTTCCCTTAATAATAAAAACCTTCATTTAAAAACTGCATGATGTGTTTACTTGTGTTATCTTTGACTAATATTTAAATGCGTTTGATTATCTGAAACATTAAATGTGTGACAAATATGCAAAAAAATAAGAAATCAGGAAGGGGGCCAACACTTTTTCACACCACTGTAGGCCTAAAAAATTATCCCACAAAACCTTGCCAGTTCAGTTGCATACATCCGTTTGTCAGAAAAACCACTTTCGCGTGCTTCTAGCGCCTTGAGAATCGCGCAATCGCATTTTCAGCGTCTGAACTGCACATTGCAGGGAGCAAACTGCGTTGCGATAGGAAACAAGCCTGTTCGATGTAAAATGATGAAAGATGACATATTAAGTACTTGTGCGTGTATGATAGTGTGCGTCTATGATAGTGTGTGTGTGTGTATTCTAGTGTGTGTGTATGATAGTGTATGATACTGTGCGTGTATGAGTGTACGTGTATATGAGAGTATGAGTGTTTGAGAGTGCTTCTGCAAGTGTGTGTATATGAGAGTGTGTGTTTATGAGACTGTGTTTGTATGAGATTATAAGTGTTTGAGAGTGCGTATGAGAGTGTGTGAATATGAGATTGTGTGTATGAGATTATAAGTGTTTGAGAGTACGTATGCGAGTGTGTGGATATGAGAGTGTGTGTATATGAGTGTATGTGTGTGTGTGTGTGTGTGTGTGTGTGTATCAGATTATCAGTGTTTGAGAGTGCGTATGCGAGTGTGTTTATGAGAGTGTGTGTTTATATGAGACTGTGTGTGTGTATGAGATTATAAGTGTTTGAGAGTGTGTATGCGAGTGTGTGGATATGAGACTGTGTGTGTATGAGATTATAAGTGTTTGAGAGTGCGTATGCGAGTGTGTGGATATGAGAGTGTGTGAGAGAGTGTGTGTGTATGGCAGTGAGAATGAGGGCAAGGAAATTAAAGGTGTCTTACCTTTGAAGATTACAGGTCGCTTCTTCTTGATACTATAGGTTGAGTATATAGTAGATTGCAAATAGAGCAGCAAGTCCCGTCAAAAAGGTGGGTGTGATGCCTTCAGATATGACACGGCCCTCAAGCCTGATCATCCAGTGCCCAATAGTGACTTGCTCTATTCCACCTGGAACTTCAAGTAATTGCAACATTCATATCAACTTGCATAATCTCAAAGGAAAATAGTAATGCAAAATGTTTATATTATCTCTATAAATGAAATGTATACCAAGTAGAATCAGGCACGGACTTGCAGGTATGGTGAGGGTTGTCTCAAAGTGAGCTGCATTGGCACACACCTGTAGGGAACAGACACAGATATGTTAAAAGATGTTTTAAAATAGGAAAATAAACAAAATGGGCAATAATCAGAAAACCTGTAGTGAATAGACATGGCATTCAGAATTGAAAAGACAGGGCAGACACTCACAAAGAAACTTACATCTGTATTAGCCCTGTTATGTTTTCTCTGAAGTGTGCCATAAGCAATTGAACAACACAAAAGTGCCATCTCATTAGCTTCACTTTTAGAGAGGACATTCTTGACACCTTTATTGGTGGGTTTTCTTGTGAAGTATTGTATGGCATATATATAACATATATGAACTTCTGAGTGAAAAGAAAGGGCCATTTGCTTCTAATAACTTCAATGTCAGGTGGTGGAAGGACATTAATATGACGCCATTGTAGACAGAATGTGAGCTCCATTAGATTTTTGACCTCTGCTCTTTCAGCTCCAGACACACTTTCCTGGCTGTAAATCTCCACCAGTCTTTGACGGCTCTGCTCCACACTCTCGTCAGTTTCTTCTGGAGGGAGGTCTGGCTGAAATCGCGTACAACCATAACTGTCACTTGGACCCATCTTGTTTGTAGAACTGCTTCTAGAGGCTCTGTGACGTGTACTGCTTCCATCACGGTTCAAGTGATGTATAACCTCCACACAAAAATGACCCATCTGCCGCCATATCTGCAAAATTGTTTGGGTAATGTCTGATGATGTTTCGAATCACGGTGAGACACTGTGAGCGAGTGGGGTTGGCCACATACCTTCTGATTTCATCCACAGGTACCTGCACCATCTGGCATCTCTCCACTGGTTTAGGTCTTTTGCCCTCTAGAACTGCAGATCTTATCTCCTGTGGCACTTTTTCCCATGGAACCTGGAATGTTTCAGGCCATGTTTTTAATATTTGAGATGTGGAGAGTATGTTTCTTGGATTATTGTTTCCTGCTTGGCTTGAAAATATTTCAGTGGCTGACTGCTGTGAAGAACTACTGTGAGGTGGAGTGTCTGATGATGAAGACTCTGACAAAGCACTACTCTTTGATGAAGAAGTTGAAATAACTTGCATATTCAACATAACTGGCTCTGTCTCTAAAAAGTAAACAAAGAAAGACTTTGGTACATATAAGCTAAATCACTGTCGATGCTGTGACTTTTCACATTTAGAATTTTAATGGTCTTCTCTAAAGTTCACTAACGAAAAAACTTGGTCTTTGTTTAAAGTCCAGTAAATTATCTTCTACTGTATAAGGCATGTTTGAAACCATTAATGGAAAAGTATTACTGGATGTCAAGTACTGACATGATCCATAAAAAACAATAACAATAGGATCAAATAAAAGTTGATGCATGTTATGAAATATGTTTTTAATAAACTCCTTTTGATGTTTTACACATGGCTCTTAGAATGTTTTAGGGCAAATTCTCAAATTCTCTATGCCTTTCCTATTTTAGCATGGTAGAAATTCATTACCTTGCTTAACTGCATCCATGAGTTTTCGGAGCTGAATGATCGGTAACAGATCAGCAATATCTTCTTTCTGTACATATTTAAAATCTTCTTTCAACTCCAAGCCAGAACTCTGAAGTTTAGAAATGATTTGCAACTGGGTTTCTTCAGAGAGATTTGGCAAGGTTTTGCAGATTATCTCCTTGATCTCTTCACTTAAGGTCATCATTATTCTGGAAAAAAAGGAAGTAATGGTGAAGAACTACCACTGGTGTGCCATGGACACTGTACTCAGGCAAAGGGTAGTAATCTAGCAGATTCTCTTGATTAACACAGCAGTAGCTTTTCTGCATCAGTGTAAAACTATACACTCCCATGTCAGAGAGATGCATACCATGATATTTTTCAGCAATAAAATATACTGCTAAATCCTTGTGAATGAGAACCACTTTGATTTTTCCAATTACAAACCCTTTGTCGGAGAAATTTTAAGGTTAATTTTATGCTTACTTTTAACATAACAATACTCTGCTTAAAATAGTATATTAATCTTACAGTATTCAACTATATCCTTACAGTATTCAATTATAACTTAAGAGCAGGCTTTGCTTGAGGCAAAAATATGATAATCAAGCATAACTATAGAAGTATTGGCATGCTAGTGTAATAACCACACTGAGGTTGGAAAGAGGGAAAAGAGAAGCATTGGAGATTGCAGGTTGGTCAGTCGGCCTGCCCAATGGGATCATTGGGTTGGCTGACCGGCGATTGAGCTAATGGGAAAGTGGATGAGCAAGGTGCATATCCTGTGACTATTTAATCTTAAAATGCAGACTATTTAATCTTAAAATGCAGGTTATGAAATGCTTAAAGGCTTAGAGCCCAAGATGTGCACAGAGAGTGAAGAAAAACAAAAATAAAAAACTAGACAAAAGAGGAAATAGACTAGACAGTGTGGTTACAGGGACATGTAAACGCAACACTTGCTTTGCGCTGAGCTAGGTAAATAAAATGCAGAAGAACATAATGCTGACTTTGCAAACTTGCAAACGTCTAGAACATCGTGTTCAAGGTCAATACTATGTCAGAAGTCAGAGGTAAAGAGAACATCGTGTTCGAAGAATCAAAATTCTAGGAAAGAGGCTGAGACGTTCTGAAGAGTTAGCAAAAATAAGGAAAGAAAAAAAATAAAAAGAAGGCCACCGATAAGTCTGTATGCAAATCAGGTAAGGAGGGGCTCGAATGGAGGGGATGAAATGTTAAAACTGAATTGGTTGTATAAATAGTAGGGAAATTCTCAAAGGTCTTCAGACCAGCTGCTCTCTTCAGTAATGTACATCTGACAGGTGTGTCTTGCTGAATAAATTTGTTCGTCCCCATCGGCTGATTGACCGCTCGTTATTTTGGCTAAGTTTGGTAGTTTGATTTTGATAAGTTTACTGAGTTAATTGATAATGGGAAGTTAAGGGGAAATTGATACAACTCAACATTCATCCTGCGATATGTCCACTCAGAGGGGGCTCTGAGTTCCGACACCTTCATCATCACCATTAATCATAATGAAAATGTTTTTCTTGTAATTTGGTACCCTTCACAGTCACCCCATCATTGTAGTCTTCTAAGAAAAATGGGGTGCCCTTCTCCACTAAAACAGCTGGACCAAAGAACTTTCCAGCACTTAAAAAGGCCTGTAAAAGTTGATGTCGCTTTGCAAGAGTAGAGCATGGATTCCTGAAGTTACGCAACTTCCTTAAACACTGTTTAAAATAGATGTGTTTGCTCTCAAATCTTAAAGTCCATAGACGAATAAGTGGCCCAAACTGGACTATGAGGTCAGGGTAATGTTTGGGCTTCAGTGGGTGATTAGGAAAGGCTTGCTTTCGGCAATGCAAATATTCATTAATAATAACTCTCAGATAGGCTATCTGACCAGTTGAAATGGCTGACAATTTCTCTAAGTTGTAATACCAACTGCCATGTCATTGTCACCTAGATTTTTTATTTTGTCTCCAATCAAGATAGGCAACATTCTGAGCAAACACAAATTTTGCACAGCATGCCCTCCAAGTTTTCCACCATCCGGATTGACCTCACAGGGTTTGTCATTGGCATCATTACCAAGATACTTGAACTGATTTATTCGCCGATTCAACAACTGATAGCTGAACTGTCTATCCACATTAACAAAATGCCTAATGTACAATGCCAGATCAGAGGAAACAATACCCTCAAAAAGATCCTGTCCAAGACAAGGAGGTAAACCTGGCTGACATACATGGAAGTATGTGAGTGTATTAAATATCAGTTAAATATCAAATTTAACACCTCCACTACATAAAAAGTGTCCATCACTGGCCTGAACATGATGTCACTGTATGACTGCACTGTGCATTTATTGCCCTGAATAAGAGGGTCTACATCAAATTCTTCTCTGCTGATCTCACAATATCTGCAGACGTGTGAACTCTTGCTGAAATTTTCAACAAAGCCTCCTATGCTATGTGAGCCTAAGTTGTCCCCTGCAATGGCACACAAAGTTCCCTTATAGATGTTTCCATCAGACAGGGCAACACCATTGACTTCAAGGTCTTTAAGATTTTTAACCAGGGAGCCCTAAAACAAGCCTTGACCAAAATACTTCAAGTCCTGTTCTCTACATAGAAGAACAAGCTGCATGTGATCAGTGCTTGATCTATTTATGTGGCATTAAATCTGCAAGAGTAAGATACACTGCAAGTATCTTGTGTTTTTTTCTCCCAGATCCAAGTGGGTTGACCACTTCAAATGCATCCTGATATAGGATCAAGCTCAATGATGAGTTCTCTGTAGAAAAGAACACATTCTCAGCCATATTTTTGCAATCCCACACATCACGAAGAATGTTGTTAGAACGAATACTGGAGTGTACTTGCTTGTTTGTAATTGTTCCCACACTGACTCAGAGATTTGAGTGTTTGTTTAATGGGAATATACTGAGCAAAACACTCTTTCCCTGCCCTAGACAGATCTGAACTGGCTCAACATCTGTTATCAGTTATGGCTCATTATGTGCATGACTGGTAGGATCGATCTGCATGCCAGACTGATCTTGTTCAGTCTTATGGTACATGCCAGGATTCACAACTGAATCAATGTTTCTCAGCACTATTTTTATGTTTCCTACTCATGTGTGACGTGAATGTGGATAAAACGTTAAAGCTCTTGTCACATTGTCTATTAGGGCATGCAACTGTTTTTCCCTCCCTACTGTGTATTTTCAAATGAGAGTAAAAAGAATTCAGGTTCTAACACTTTTCATTGCAGAAATCAATGTGACATGTTAATTCAATTTCAAATTCAAATTCCATATCCATATTGGTTGACATCATCTGCCCTACAAAGAATGGCTAAGTGAATGGAGGTTAGTGTAGATCGCAAGGTAGCAGGAATGTCTGCAAACACCCAGTACACAGCTGTAACTTTATGTTTCTTGCAGGATGTCCCAAGATGGTTGCATATTTCAAACCCATCTATGTAAAGAATGAGTGAGAGTGTATGTTCATCTTCACATAAAAAACTGTTTGCTCTGAAAAAAGATCCATCATGCAGTGACTTGTATCCCAAAGAAACATCAAATGGCTGCCAATTCTGTAATACTGTCTCATGAATGTGTCTGTTGTTCAAAAGCTGAGACAAATGTGAGAATTGGCACATACTGGAAGGTTTATTTCTTGCTATCAACAAACACGTACTCAGTTTGCTCAATCAGTGAGAAATACTCCTTAATAAATTGCTCTTTCCTGTACAGTGTACTTAAAGACCCATCCACCCCTAAAGGGTTTAGCTGGCAAAGATTTTTCACCAGTTCTGAAATCAATGAATCTTAAATAGTACATCCATGCTTTCTCAAGGTGTTCAGTATAATTTCTTTTAAAACTGGTCCAGATGCAGATGATGAAAGGAGACTGAGTTCCTCTACCAGTTCATCAATACATGTATTGGAGACATTAAAAATGCATTCTAATTTAAGAAAGAGCAACCCTAGTCTCTCGACAATAGTTCTGTCCAAGTCCTCATCCTCCTCAAGAACAGAGGTACAGTAGTTTGCATTCTCAACAATTTCACATTCTTCTTGTGTTTGGTTTTGGTATTCATGAAAA
Source organism: Hemibagrus guttatus (assembly GCA_033459395.1). Classification (NCBI taxonomy): domain Eukaryota; kingdom Metazoa; phylum Chordata; class Actinopteri; order Siluriformes; family Bagridae; genus Hemibagrus; species Hemibagrus guttatus. Next base: position 8,916,859 of record JAUCMX010000002.1, on the reverse strand, counting down.
ACAGAGCTCTTAATATCTTCCACTGAATGGGGAATGTGTTTCCTACTCTTTTGACTGTGGTACGTTGTGTATATATTGGTCTTTTAATCACAGTCTTGTAAAACACAAGGCACAGTTTAAAAATTTTTGAGGTGTCCACCAAGGTGCTCAAAATACTGTCTTTCTGTGTGGAAACAACATGAACTACATACTAGGCATGTGAAGGAAAGGAGCTGGCCTGGGTTGGTTGTCTGGGGGTGATAATTGGACAAATGTGTCCGTAATGCACCCCATGTCCTAAACATGCAAGGACAGTCAGAAAGGAAACAGGGTATGGACTGGTTTTGATCAAAATTAAGTGTTCTAGATTTCAACACTATGTTTAATTCAGTATCTACAGCAGCACTGTTAGTATCATGTAGTGGACAATTGTATTTTTAATTTTTGCACACTTTCTGAATTTACAATTAAACTGCAATTAAGTTAATTAACAGACGTTCACATCCATATGCCTATCATTTTTCTAACACTAAAATAATGTTTGTTTGAGTGACAAACACCATTTATTAAGCCCAACTTTAATATCAGGCAAAATTGTTTTTTCTTAAAACACCCACTTTCTTGTCATACCGACAAAAAACACAAACACTTACATTTTAACGTTGGCTTTCTATAACTAAAGTTATTTCTATCTCTTTCGTTAACTTTATGAGTTAGCCTAGACACAAACGGCAGTCACAAACAGCTAGCTATGTGAGTTAGATATGTTACTAGCTAATGTTTCGGTAGCTTAATAAAACTTTACCACAGATTGTGCTTTATTAGTTCACAGGAATAAGATATGAGTCAATATAATAACACGGGTAAAATGTTCAAAATCGCATTTTCCCCATACCACTAACGCTTAACTAATGCAGGAAAAAACGCATTTTCTCCTGTACATTAACGTTAGCTAGTTTATTTTGACAAATGTCTGCCTAAAGGAAGCTACAAACGTGCATTACTCGTCTAACGTAGAACGACGACCACAAATCTTATGATAGATAAGATTAAATAAGTTACCGTTTGCTTTCATGATATGATAGACAGCATGTTGGAAAGGCATCTTACCTTCAGCCTAGAAGCTTAACAAATGTAGTTCACTTCCACAGTGCAACTCGCCCAACAAACGTGTGCCTTAAATTTTTTTGCCTTAAAGTTTTGGGGTATATATATCACAATGTTTTTTTTGGTTGCAGGTATTACTATAAATAATTAGGTAGTGTGGGGGAATTTTACTCATTATAATATAATTAAACTAGCTGACTAACATAATAGGCAAATGGTAGACTTTTTGCACCAAAATCATTTTTTACAGTGTAATATTATTTATCCTGTTCAATAGTAGGCAATTTTTGTGGCAACAATTTTTACAGCATTTCTCATTTTCAATTACTGTATGTGAGCATAAAATCCAGAGGGAACAGTACAAGCTGATATCTATCTTCATATGAAAAGCTAGCAGGTAACCATGGCCAAGGTGAACTCCAGTCAATAAATATACCATAGGTAGCAGTAAATAGCATACACACAAGGGGTAAAACAGACTTTGCAACAATTCTGAACCTAACACCGTTTTAATAAAGCAGGGCTGAGTGACCCTTCTCCTTGAGTGCTGATGCCCCACTTGTTTTTCAACTATCCATACTTTACCTACTGCTGGCATTTACTACCATGTCAGATGAGTGTGGATTGGGGAAGACAGAGTGAAATTATATTTAATCAGGAGTGGGTATAAGAGCATAAGGTATTAGAGAATAGTTGGAAAACACACAGGGCAGCATCACTCCAGTACCTGTTTTGCCTACTCCTGCCATAAAGCTTTAGATAGATTGTCAACATGTGCCTTAAAAAAACATGATTCAAGCAAATTACACAAATCACATACCTCACTTACTTCAAAAAGCACTGGCCATCTGGCCTTGAAATCCTGTATCATGGGTGTGTCACGAACCACTTCATGTCTCCTATAGACAAATGTCTTTTCCATTTTCATCCCCATCAACTGCCTGTTGTTGTTCTTCTTAACATCTGAAAGAAGAGCCACTCTCACACTCTCAAGGCTCTGCTCAGATTCACCAGTAGGATATGGGGGGCAGTAATTCCCAGTAATTCCGATCTGAAGTGTCAGATCGCCTTGGTTTTTTTGGATGGCAAGAGCAGCACTTGATTTGCCCTCAGATTTTTGCATAAGAGAGTTTACTATTGCCTCAGGGCACCCCAGCTTTCTCAAATGAGTGTGGTAAATTGGCAGCAACACACCCACTAGGAAGGGATGAGAATTCATCAAGAGAGTAATGGCACACAGCTGAAGTGGAAGGGCCATCACTACACAGAGGAGTTGAGCATTCTGCAATGGGGATTACTCTGATCGTCCCTCTATCTTGTACTTCATCCACTGAAGTGAGGTTCATAAACTCGTTTTCAAATAATGGATCCATAAACTGAATTCTGAAGCTTGACTTAAGGCCACATTGTCTTTCTACTTCACTAGTGAGTTCATTAACAGATTCAGGAAGTCCATTTTTGAAAGTTAACCTTTGGCTGCTGTTGTTGCCCAGAATTGAGTTCATCCTATGTCTCAGTCTGCAAAGGGGATGAAAAAAAGCATTTTTAAAGATGCTATTGCATATTATTTTAAGACTTTTTTTCTTATGTCTATACATAAGAAAAAAAGTCTTAAAATAATATATCTGGTTGAGTGATATGAAAATGAGAAACCTGACATCTTTGGAATATATGTGTCTATACACATATATTCCAAAGATGTCAGGTTTCTCATTTTCATATCACTCAACCAGATAAGCTGTGATTTTAACACCATTTGTTATTAATCAGTAGTTAATGATGACAAACTGATCTTGCAAACTGGACAATGGAGGCTAAAATGAGAAGCCTATGTAGGATGTGCTCATAGAGTTGAAAATAAATTTCAAAGTATGGTAAGCATAAAATATCACAGACAATATTACATAACAATAACAACAAAACCGCAGAAAAAAAGAGGCTTTACTGAGTCAGGAAAACAGAGTGAAAGACTTTAGAGACCTTGTGAAAAATAAAATTCAGCATGAACATTAGGCATTGCGTTTGTGTGTCTATTAACCCACAAATGAACCACAATTCTGTATGAGTAAAAAATAGAACTGAGTTGTTTTCCAGCATCCTAGTGGTTAACTAACCTTTTATGAGGATATGCCTTTTCAACATTTGCCTTGACCTAACCATATAATCGGCCAATAGATGGATGTCACTCAGTTCAGTGAGTGTCACCAGCTTTAGTTCTCGATGGTGACAAGCTTAACTTTAAGGCTCTGTAGTGTTCACAGTACCACCCACACAGCACTTTAGAAATGAGGAACAACTTCTCATTTATAATACACAACTGCATGATTTCAGCAAACTCTGGTAATCCACCTGATGATCCATAGGCAACCATCATATCATAATATCATATCGACCTAATAGTTTGAGTCACTTTCTCTTTCAAAACATCAACTGGGACTGTGGACACATTAGATACATCTGGGCTAGATTTACTATAAGACCGTGCATTTAAGTAGAAAGCTATAATTAGCTGATGTTTTGGAGCCAACATCAGAGGTATGTTCTTAAAGCAACTGGTGTGTTTCACAATCTGCTTAAAGAAACTATGTTTAGCTTTGAATCATATTTTCCAGAGTGTAACTCTAGGGCCAAAACACTTTATCATCTGAGGGTAGTGCTCAAGATAGTGGTGCTTAGGTAACAGTCTGACACCAGGGAACAGCTCTTTGTACCTTTTTCTGTGCTCATCTATTTTGGTTTCAAGGTATGTAATGGATTCATCACTATGCACTGGAGCAACAACTAACTCAATAATTTCTTTTAAATTCATCAACACGAGCCAAGCTCTCAAAATGTCCAATTAAAAATGAAAAAAAAACGGAGTAAAGTCCAATTTTTGTGGACATTGCCTCCAATAGTTTTACGACCGAAGAAACTATGTGGTACGACATGTGGCTTGTTGGTTTTGTCCAGCCATTTATAAGGGAAAATCAATAGTGTTATTCAGGTGACCTAATGTAAATAATATTTTTGATCTCATTTATGACAAGCAGTAGGCCAGTTCAACATGCACAATACCCTCAAATACATCATGTGCAACATGATAATGATAAAGATACATACACCATGGTTCTCTAATATCTAAGACTTTCTCATGACAAAAGTTTTTACATCATCACTTTTACAAAGTACTGCGAGATAAATGGCTGTTAAAGAGGAATGAGAGCCAGGTGGCAGGTTGCCTAGTTTCCAGTAAACACCATAAAGCTTGTGTTTCTTCTGAGAAGTGCCTAGGGGATTGCAGGTTTCAAAATCGTCTACATACAGACAGAATCTTATTCTTAAATCCTCAGCATTCAAGAAGGTATTTTCTTTTAAATAAAAACCATCTTCAGGTGCACTAAATTCATGGGATGAGTTAATTTTAGTCTCCTGATGTCCTCTATAATGTTCAACAATGTCATCTAGAATTACTTTTTTGTTTAAAATTTGCTGCAAAGATTTTAACAGTGGGACATACTGAAAGGGACATTTCTTTTTATCAAGTATGTAATTAACTGGTTCCACCACAAAATTTGCCCTTGTAATATTGTTTATGTTGATACGCAGTGCTAAGAGGACCACCTTTGGCAATTGCTCTTGAAATCAGGTCAGATGAGCAAACTGCTGTGGCGATTTCTGTAACTATAGGGTCATCAACTTGGAGATTGTGACGCTGAAGGACATCAATAATAAAACCATTCCATAATGGGATCAATGCAAAGCATTTTTTTGTTATTCTGTCTCTCAATGTTCAAATAAACCTACCATTAAAATTATAGACTGATCAATTCGTTTGTCTGTGGGCAAACATACAAAATCAGCAGGGGATCAAATAATTATTTCCCTCACCGTACATGATTAAATATCTTATTATCTTATGCTACTGATATTTTTTTATGTCAAATTCTAACCAAGTACTGATTTATACATAAAATGCCTCCTGATAATCTAATGTTAGTGCTAACACAGCAGCCACTACTTCACTGTAAACATACAGAAAAAAAATTACACAGAGTAGATTTGACCTTACTTTCTACTTAACGCTTATCTTTCTACTTACTGTGCTTACATAATATCTACACAATAAGATGAAACTGAATTATTACCACATGTAGACTGTAATGTAACAGTTCTTCAAATTTTAAACATCAAATAAATGAACTGGGATCCAATTTCACTAACTAGTTAGTGTAGAATCTTCTTCTTCTTTCGGCTTTTCCCTTAAGGGGTCGCCATAGCGAGTCATCTCTCTCCACCTATCTCTATCTTCTGCATCCTCAACACTTGCACCCACTAGCTTCATATCCTCATTTATTCCATCCATATACCTCCTCTTTGGCCTTCCTCTTTGCCTCCTGCCTGGCAGCTCCATGTCCAACATTCTCCTACCAATATACTCACTCTCCCTCCTCTGAACATGTCCAAACCATCTTAATCTGGCCTCCCTAACTTTGTCCCCCAAACGTCCAACATGAGCTGTCCCTCTGATGTACTCGTTCCTAATCCTGTCCAATCTTGTCACTCCCAAAGAGAACCTCAACATCTTCAGCTCTGCTACCTCTAGCTCTGACTCCTGTCGCTTCCTCAGTGACACTGTCTCTAAACCATACAGCATGGCCGGTCTCACCACTGTCCTGTACACCTTCCCCTTGATTCTCACTGATATTTTCACACAGAACTCCTGACACATTTCTCCACCCATTCCAACCTGCCTGCACTCACTTCTTTACCTCTTTTCCACACTCTCCATTACTCTGGACTGTTGACCCCAAGTACTTAAACTCCTATACCTTCTTCACCTCTTCACCCTGTAACCTTACTGTTCCACTTCGCTCCCTTTCATTCACACACATGTACTCAGTCTTACTACGACTGACCTTCATTCCTCTTCTCTCCAGCGCAAACCTCCACCTCTCCAGGTTTTGCTCCATCTGCAAACATCATCGTCCAAGGAGACTCCTGTCTGACCTCCTCTGACAACTGGTCCATCACGATAGCAAACAGGAAGGGGCTCAGAGCCGATCCCTGATGCAGTCCCACCTCCACTTTGAACTCCTCTGTCTGACCTACAGCACACCTCACCACTGTCCTGCTCCTCTCATACATGTCCTGCACCACTCTGACATACTTCTCTGCTACTCCTGACTTCCTCATACAGTACCACAGCTCTTCTCTTGGCACCCTGTCATACGCTTTCTCCAAGTCTACAAACACACAGTGCAACTCCCTCTGACCATCCCTATACTTCTCCATCAAAATTCTCAGAGCAAAAATTGCATCTGTTGTGCTCTTTCTGGGCATGAAGCCATACTGCTGCTCACAAATTTCCACTACCTTCCTTAACCTAGCTTCCACTACTCTTTCCCATAGCTTCATTGTATGGCTCATCAACTTTATCCCCCTATAGTTGCTGCAACTCTGCATGTCACCCTTATTCTTAAAGATCGGCACTAACACACTTCTCCATTCCTCAGGCATCTTCTCACTCTCTAAAACCCTGTTGAACAAACTCGTTAAAAATTCCACTGCTGCCTCTCCTAGACACTTCCAGACCTCCACCAGGATGTCGTCAGGACCAACTGCCTTTCCACTTTTCATCCTCTTCAAAGCCTTCCTGACTTCATCCTTTCTAATCTTATCTACTTTCTGTTCCACAGAGTTCACCCCTTCTATTCTTTTTTCCCTCTCATTTTCCTCATTCATCAGCTCCTCAAAGTACTCCTTCCATCTCCTCTGTACACTCTCCTCACTTGTGAGCACCCTTCTATCTCTATCCTTAATAACTCTAACATGGTGAACATCCTTCCCATCTCGATCCCTCTGCCTAGCTAACCTGTACAAGTCCTTCTCTCCTTCTCTAGTGTCTAGCCTAGTGTACAACTCGTCATATGCCTTCTGCTTGGCCTTAGACACCTCCCTCTTTACTCTGCGCTGTAACTCCTTGCATTCCTGTCTATTCTTTTCAGTCCTGTCAATGTCCCACTTCTTCTTGGCTAACCTCTTCTTCTGGATACTATCCTGAACTTCCTCATTCCACCACCAAGTCTCCTTATCTTCTTTCTTCCTTCCAGATGACACACCCAGCACCTTTCTCCCTGTCTCCCTGATTACGTCTGCTGTAGTTTCCCAGTCATCTGGCAGCACTACCTGACCAGCCAGAGCCTGCCTCAACTTCTGTCTAAATTCCTCACAACATTCCTCCTTTTTCAGCTTCCACCACTTGGTTTTCTTCTCTATCTCTATCTTTGACGTCTTCGTCTTACAGACCCTCAAAGTCATCCTACACACCACCATCCTATGCTGTCTGGCTACACTCTCTCCCACTACCACTTTACAGTCACTAATCTCTTTCAGATTGCCTCTTCTACATAGGATGTAGTCTACCTGTGTTCTCCTACCTCCACTCTTGTAAGTCACTCTATGTTCCTTCCTCTTCTGAAAATAAGTGTTAACCACAGCTATGTCCATCCTCTTAGCAAAGTCCACTACCATCTGTCCTTCAAGGTTCATTTCCTTAACTCCAAACTTGCCCATCACCTCCTCATCACCTGTGTTCCCCTCACCAACATGTCCATTAAAATCCGCTCCTATCACCACTCTCTCACCCATGGGAATACTCTCCATCACCTCATCTAATTCACTCCAGAATCTCTCTTTCTCCTCTAACTCACAACCTACCTGTGGGGCATAACCACTAACAACATTCAACATCACCCCTTCAATCTCTAACTTCAGACTCATCACCCTGTCTGACACTCTCTTCACCTCCAGAATATTCCTCACAAACTCCTCCTTCAGGACCACACCTACCCCATTTCTCTTACTATCCACACCATAATAAAACAGCTTGAATCCTGCTCCTATACTACGCGCCTTGCTACCCTTCCACCTGGTCTCCTGTACACACAGTATATCTTCCTTCTCTCCATCATATCAGCCAGGTCTCTACCTTTCCCTGTCATAGTACCAACATTCAAAGTTCCTATTCTCAGTCCTACACTCTTACCTTTCCTCTTTTCTCTCTGTCTGTGCACTCTCCTCCCTCCTCTACTTCTTCGACCAACAGTAGGCCCTGTAGGTCAACGGCGCCGATGGCGGTCGTTGTTAACCCGGGCCTCGACCGATCCGGTATGAAATTCGTACTGACGATTCGCATGGTTAAATTTGGCAATGTTTTATGCCGGATGCCCTTCCTGACGCAACCCTCTCTATTTATCCGAGCTTGGGACCAGCGCAGAAGTCACTGGACTGTGACCTCCATGGCTAGATTAACTAGTTAATGTAGAATAATTTTATTAATCAGAATATGAAGAATCAAGTATACACACCATCATATGTCTGAGCTACACATGTCACATTTCCCAATTTCTTGGCATCAAGCAGTACTTCAATTGTTCAAAAAATGTCATTCAGTGTATAAACACCAGCATCAGACCAGGCTTTAAAGGCGAAGGGTTTATTACCAGTGTGCAAGCGGTTGTTATGCCATAGTGGAGTTGTATTAGTGGTAAGAAATAGAAGCATAGGGAGGATGTCATCTTTTAAGTCTATCGAACAACATCACAGAGATGTTTAGCCAGCTTTGAATAGTGTTGTCCTTTGAGCCATTGAGCCTGGCAGTGGTGCCTTCCAGCAAGACAATGACTCTAAAATAAGATAGCCAAGTAAAAGTTGCAGGAGTGGATGGATCTATCCATAATTTCAAAAGAGTCTTTTTTGGCAGCAGTACCTTTGCTGTAGTCCTTTGTTGCTGGTAGTCCTTGTTGATGAGCGTTCAGCTGGAGAGTGGAATCATCCAACAGTAGAAGACGTTGGAGATCTTGTGGTATATCCAAACACAGGAAATCTGAAAGAAGCAAACATACATATTTCCAAATATGAGCCACCACTGGGCAGTCGCAAAACATATGTAAGTAGGAGCCTATTATAGATTTATTACATAAGTAACAGTAAGGATCAGATCTAACCTTCATCTTATACAGTGCACTAGGGGAATATAGGCCCTATTGATAGACTAATAATGAATCATCTGATGTGCAAGATTCTTAGATGCAGTAAAACATCTGGACCATACAACATCCCAATCAGTTTGAGCAAGCCCATCCCTTTCCCAGGAGTTTGTAGCTGGAATGGAAGTGTACTGCAGTGAAAGGATTGAATGATAAATCTTGGAAACTAAACCACTATTGTAGTCCAACCGCACCCACAATGGGTGTGGGAGAACATTGGTGGCCCAAGGAATGTTGTAGGCCTTTAAGGCTGAAATCTTAAATATAAAAAGAAAGATAATCCAGGTAAAGAAAACTCTTTAGTTAAGTCTTGAAACGATTTGAGACCATTATCGCAAAAAATGTCAGAGGTTTTATTACCAGGTGAAGGGTATATTACCAGTGCGTAAGTGGTTGTTATGCCATAGTGGAGTCGGCCTCCCGTAATCTTTTCAACCTTCATCCATGAATTGAGAGAATATTCAATAATTGGTCCATAATTTTCTCTGAACGTTTTGAAATGCCTGAAGGGGGAGATCCTGTAAGTGAACAGGATGTATAATATTTTCCCAGCTTTCCATGGGTTAACTCTGCATAGAGTTTTCCTCACGTTGGCCGTGGTGAGACAGAGCACCTGGTCTTCTGGAGGAGGGATGGTCTTCCTCGCCGTCACACCATTCTGTGCCTCAAACCGAGCGTAGAAGCTGTTCAGCGCATCTGGAAGGGAGGTATCACTGTCACAGGCAGGTGGAGCTGGCCTGTAGTTGGCGATGGACTGGATGCCTTGCCACATATGCCGAGTGCCACCGCTGCTCTGGAAGTGGCCATGGATTCTCTGGGAGTGTGTACGCTTTGCCGCCCTGATGGCTTGAGACAGTTTAGCCCGTGCTGTTTTTAGGTCATCCTTGTCTCCAGCACTGAAGACAGAGTCCCTGGATTTCAGCAGCACATGCACATTTGCGGTCATACACGGCCTCTGGCTGGAGCGTGATGGATTTGGAGATGGTCACATCATCGATGCACTTGCTGAATACGTATATTCCTCCAAATCTGTGGTATCGTCGTTGTTTGCAGCCTCCCTGAAGATGTCCCAATCAGTGCACTCAAAACAGTCCTGAAGAGCAGAGATGGCTTCTTCTGGCCAGGTTTTAACCAGTTTCAAAACCGGTTTAGAGCGTCTGACGAGCGCTCTGTATGAGTAGCCGAGGTGGGGGTGGGGCTCTGCATGATACACGCCCCCACCTAAGATGGCACGTAAATAATGAAACCTGATAATAACTGTGCATGGTCGCTCACCGTGTTTTGACTTTGGCTGGGAGGTTCTGTGTGCTTGGTCCAACAGCAGCATTTTGTCCAGTTTAAAAGCTTCCTTAAACAGTGTAGTGTAGACAACTGTAGTGTTGATGACAGTGTCCTCAGGAACCCCGACTATCCCTGGTTTGAACAAGTGTGTGGGCTTGTTCTTAAGCTCAATTATGTCATCAGTACAAACTGAGAGTGATTCCCCCATTTTCCCCATTGTACCTTTGAGTGCAGCCAGCTGGGTGTCTGAAGCGACTTTGTCATTTGCCAGTTGTGTTTTCACTGATTTTAGGTCAGCTCTAATTGTGGACAAACATTCACACAGTGCCACTCAAAGTTCAGTTTTAAAGATGTCTGCAATGTTTTGTTTCAACAAGCTTAGCAATTCTCGCTTCAGGGACTCCATACCTGTGTGACTTCCCTTGGAGAGGTGGAGCCATGGGGTGAAGACGAAGCCCCCAGGTCCAGGAATGCTACCTGTGTAGCAGGCCTCAGTTGTTGAATCGTTGTGGCATGGGTTTTAGGGTTTTAACCAGCCATGATAAGACCTCCGGGTGTGAAAAAAGCGCAAAACACACTAGGGTAAATATGTCAAAAAGTCTAAATTAAATTGTCTAAATTCTGCTATAAAATACCAATTAACATGAAATCTGTGGGAGTTTCAAATCACACGTTACTCTATTGGCTGCTCAGCAGCACCCCCAATTGTTTACATTAACACCTGGAAAAGGTGACATTTGATCAAAATGCACATAACAAAGTCAACTTTTATCATTTTTCATCAAACAGGCTTGTTTCCTTTCACAGCGCAGTGTGCTCTCTGCATTATGCTGTTCAGGTGCTGAAAATGCGATTTGTCAAGTTTCAAGAAGATATAAGCAAGAGAAATGTACTTTTCTGACAAATGCATATGTGCAGCTGAACAAGGAAGTTTTCATCCACTTTTTTTCACATCTTTGCGTGAATTTTTGGGTGAATTGTGATAGTAAATATGATTGTTTACATTATAATGCAAAATTTCAAACATACAAACCTGATTCCAAAAAAGTTGGGACACTGTACAAATTGTGAATAAAAAAGGAATGCAATAATTTACAAATCTCATAAACTTATATTTTATTCACAATAGAATATAGATAACATATCAAATGTTGAAAGTGAGACATTTTGAAATGTCATGCCAAATATTGGCTCATTTTGGATTTCATGAGAGCTACACATTCCAAAAAAGTTGGGACAGGTAGCAATAAGAGGCCGGAAAAGTTAAATGTACACATAGGGAACAGCTGGAGGAACAATTTGCAACTTATTAGGTCAATTGGCAACATGACTGGGTATAAAAAGAGCCTCTCAGAGTGGCAGTGTCTCTCAGAAGTCAAGATGGGCAGAGGATCACCAATTCCCCCAATGCTGCGGTGAAAAATAGTGGAGCAATATCAGTAAGGAGTTTCTCAGAGAAAAATTGCAAAGAGTTTGAAATTATCATCATCTACAGTGCATAATATCATCCAAAGATTCAGAGAATCTGGAACAATCTCTGTGCGTAAGGGTCAAGGCTGGAAAACCATACTGGATGCCCATGATCTTCGGGCCCTTAGACGGCACTGCATCACATACAGGAATGCTACTGTAATGGAAATCATAACATGGGCTCAGGAATACTTCCAGAAAACATTGTCGGTGAACACCATCTACCCTGCCATTCGCTGTTGCCGGGTAAAACTCTATAGGTCAAAAAAGAAGCCATATCTAAACATGATCCAGAAGCGCAGGCGTTTTCTCTGGGCCAAGGCTCATTTAAAATGGACTGTGGCAAAGTGGAAAATTGTTCTGTGGTCAGACGAATCAAAATTTGAAGTTCTTTTTGGAAAACTGGGACGCCATGTCATCCGGACTAAAGTGGACAAGGGCAACCCAAGTTGTTATCAGCGCTCAGTTCAGAAGCCTGCATCTCTGATGGTATGGGGTTGCATGAGTGCGTGTGGCATGGGCAGCTTACACATCTGGAAAGGCACCATCAATGCTGAAAGGTATATCCAAGTTCTAGAACAACATATGCTCCCATCCAGACGTCGTGTCTTTCAGGGAAGACCTTGCATTTTCCAATATGACAATGCCAGACCACATACTGCATCAATTACAACATCATGGCTGCGTAGAAGAAGGATCCGGGTACTGAAATGGCCAGCCTGCAATCCAGATCTTTCACCCATAGAAAACATTTGGTGCATCATAAAGAGGAAGATGCGACAAAGAAGACCTAAGACAGTTGAGCAACTAGAAGCCTGTATTAGACAAGAATGGGACAACATTCCTATTCCTAAACTTGAGCAACTTGTCTCCTCAGTCCCCAGACGTTTGCAGACTGTTATAAAAAGAAGAGGGGATGCCACACAGTGGTAAACATGGCCTTGTCCCAACTTTTTTGAGATGTGTTGATGCCATGAAATTTAAAATCAATTTATTTTTCCCTTAAAATGATACATTTTCTCAGTTTAAACATTTGATATGTCATCTATGTTGTATTCTGAATAAAATTTGAAACTTCCACATCATTGCATTCTGTTTTTATTCACAATTTGTACAGTGTCCCAACTTTTTTGGAATCGGGTTTGTAGAATAGTCTTATGCTTAGACTTTTTTCACATATTTGGGGTGAACTATGAAACAAAATATGATTGTTTACATTAAAATTAAAAATTTCAAAACAAACCTGGAACAGATGCCATGATGAGGAGATAATCAGTGTTATTCGTGGCACCTGTCAGTGGTCATAATGTTATGCCTATATATATATATATATATATATATATATACACACAGGGTTGGGAAGGTTACTTTGGAAGTGTAATAGGTTACAGATTACAAATTACTGTATTTAGAATGTAATGAGTAGTGTAACTTTTCAATTACTTTATAAAAGTGAAGTAACTGATTACATTTGATTACTTTTAAGTTTCTAATGGATATTTTCAACTAAATCATTTCCAGACATTTATACCAGGCAGGGTTAACCTTACAGTAGTACTCAACTCTGTTTACTGTTAGAATTTCAAAATCTTTCATCACTTGAATTAAGATTATATTAATTTCATTGTAAGCACAGCCACCACAAAACCAGACTTCATAACAAAAATTGTTTAATACTGTTTTAGGAATCAAATCTTTGCATAGCTATGACAGTACACACTGGCAAGTAACAATGCCTTTAAAAAAAACATAATCTGAAGAAATAAAGCATATACATAAACCCAAATAGGCAACAAAACAGTTATTAAAACAGTTAATAAAAAAAAACAAAAAAACACGTGTCTCATAGCCTTCAATGCAATTAGGGAAAGAAATGAATTAAATCTGTGTGTGTGTGTGTGTGTGTGTACGCACGTACACACTTTATCATCCAAAAATCAAACTGGACAACCCTCGAGAAAAATAGGTTATATTTTTGGAAATGAAACTGCAGCAGATTGTCATCATTCAGATCATAAGTCACTTTTCAGTTGAAAATCACACAGCAGTCTAAAACACTGATTTTACAAAGGACACTCAAATTTAAAATGGCTTAACGTAACATTGCTTTGGCCAGAGGAGTCTGTTGGTGCCCTGAATTTCACAACTCGATGACTTTGTGAGTCATCATAATGTTATGATGACTCACAAAGTCATCGAGTTGTGAAATTCAGTCATCGAGTTGTGAAATGCTACAATGCTAAAATAACTAAGCTATATTAGATCTGACATTACCAACACATTTTCAAGGAGGAAAAATGTGAGCTATATATTTTCTGTCAAAGGGTTGATAAATAGAAGTGTGCCTGGTAAAGGTAGCTAGCAGACTAGCTCATTTGTTGTGAATGTTTTGAATACAGGTCTTGAATACACTATGGGGTCGATGAAGGCGCTGGTGCGTTTTGGTGGATTTTTTCCACATAGCAGCTACAGTACATCGACTGACCACTCCGTCACTTTTTATTATACAGAAACGAGTAATATATCATTCCATATCAACTAAAGGGTCTGTTTTTATTTCTGTACACTCACAATAATGACAAAAACCATATGCTTTTATAAAATAAAGAAAGGCTAGGTTACATACCTGCAGATACTTCCTCAGGTTTGACATTGAAGCCTTTGATGTCGAAAGCATTTTAACAGCTGGCAAACTAATTGTGCACTGCACTGTTATATTTGCGCCCTTATCGGATTTCAGGATGAAATTATTTTTAAATTTCCAGAACTGAAATGCATTTTTATCACTCGCCATGGTGGCAACTCTCAGACAGGTTGTAGTAGCCTAACGCTTTTAATGTGGATTAACGTAATTGGCAGACTAGAATTCGCGCCGCAAATTCAAACCAGAGAACCAATCAAAAGCATCAGAATAGCAACGCTTTAACAAATTCTAGCAACACATTAATATTATTCAACATATCCTAGTTTTTTTATTCAGTAACACTATAACACTATTTGTAATCTTTAACATTTTCATAAGTAACTGTAATCTAATTACATATTTTTTCTCAGTAAATGTAACGAATTACTGTTACATTTATTTTGTAATTAAATTACGTAACGCTGTTACATGTAACTCTGTGTGTATATATATATATATATATATATATATATATATATATATATATATATATATATATTTATTTATAAGCAGTTGTGCTCATAAGTTTGCATATCTTAGGAGAATTTGCAAGATGTGAACCACTTTTTAAAGAAAACATGAGTGAGGAGGAAAACACATTTATTTTATTTCTTATAGGACTTAAGTTCATATGTAAGGCATATCAGAATGGCACAATCAAACAAAACATGACAAGAAAATGAGTCTGCATACCTTAGTCCTTGATATCGTGTACCCTTTAGCATCAATGATGGCATGAAGTCTTTTGTAATAATTGTGCATGAGGTCCTTAATTCTCTCAGGTGGTATAACTGCCCATTCTTCTTGGCAACATGCCTCCAGTTCCAATACAGTTTTTAGTTGTCTTGCACAAACTACATGTTTGAGATCTCCCAAAGTGGCTCAATGATATTGAGGTCAGGAGACTGTGATGGCCACTCCAGAACATTAAACTTTTTTGCTGTAGCCATTAGAGGGTCGACTTGGCCTTATGCTTTGGATCATTGTCATGTTGGAACATCCAAGAGTGTCCTATGTGCAGCTTTCGTGCTGTAGAATGCAAATTGTCTGCCAGTATTTTCTGATAACATGCTGCATTCAGCTTGCCATCAATTTTGACTAACTTCCCTGTGCCACTGGAGCTCACACAGCCCCAAAAACATAAGAGATCCACCACCATGCTTTACAGTGGAGATGGTGTACTTTTCACCGTAGGCCTTGTTGACTCCTCTCCAAACATAGCGTTATGGTTGTGATTATAAAGTTAAATTTTGCTCTCATCACTCCAAATGACTGACTGTGAGGCTTGTCTACACTCTTAAAAGAAATGGTTCTATCACCTGCTTCATATATGGAGTTCCAAAATGGTTCTTTGAATCCAAGTGTTATGAACAGAACGAGGACAGAGACAGCGATTCGCGTTGAGGTGTTTTATTGAGTAAGGAAGAGAACGTGAATCGTGCCAGAGGTGAAGCGTGGATTAAGCTGGCGGAGCGTGGCGGGGGTGGAGAGCGTGGAGACGAACGTGGGCTTGCAGCTGAACGTGGTCATGGCGTGAACAGGAGGACCGGCCGGTATCCGTGGCTTGGCTTGGAGCTGCGCGAGGACAGAAAGGCAGAGATCTCTGGAAACATACAGAGTTAGCTTTAAGAGAGTCCAGTGTTACCAACACAACGTAGAGGTACGTGTTAACGATAACGGACAACTGTGGTATGTGTCGTGGTGCTATTTATAGAGGAGGTGAAGGTGATTATGGTGTTCAGGTGTGTCTCATTAGAACTCTGGGGAGGGAGTGCGCTGTGACTGAGTGTGTGCAGAGCCTGGCGTGTCTGTAACACCAAGTTAGATGGTTCTTTTTAAAACCATTTAAGGGTTCTTTATTATTAAAAGAGTCATTTATTATTGACCCATTTATTATTAACCCAGAAAATTCAAAAAGTTAAAAATTTATTGTTCATACAAAAATATTAGTGTCATATAATTAAAAATTTCAGCAAAACTTTAAATTATTTTACATTTAAAATGTTTAATTACATTCAACCATTTAATTTTAATTATTTCATTTAAGCATTTTCACTTTTTAGTAAACATACATAAGCTTGTTTATGTACTGTATGTAAATGCACAGTACTTAACTTTTACATGTATCTCTGAAATGAGGAAATCAGTACAATTTACACAAGTTGACTGTACATTTTTAGTACAGGTATTGGTGTTCTTGTGTTATGACAACATCTAAGTTTAAGCATATATTATTCAATAAAAGTCATTGTGTGCTTAATGGCAACCGGATATTGCACATTGAAAAGAAAGTAGACTGTAAACAGGCATTCCACAGCTTGTGTCATGTCAATGTCTGCCTCTCATTTAATGTTCACGCTGTCCATTATAATGCTGACACTCTCAGCCTTGAGGGGAACAGGAGAGCCGTTGAACACTACGGTTGTGGTGTAGGACCTTTGGGTTACTGTAAAACAAACATTTCACCTTTTGAGTGCCACCTTTTGAGTCACCAATTAACAGGAGTCAAACAGACTTAAAATTACCCTATAATTTACTCAGCAATAAGCCAACCTAGATCTTTTTCTCTCACTAACGTACCATTTTGTTTTAGAGTACAAGTATTAACCCCTGGAGTAGTATAGATTTCTTTTATGGTCAATGCACTTTTTGGAGTTTCAAAAATTTGGGTGCTATTCAATGACATTACAAAGCTTGTGACTAAGGAAGAGAGTGAGTAAATTATAGGGTAAATTTAATTGAAAATTTTTGTTTTTGTTTTCAGTAGATGAAGCTGGGGTTTTCTTTAAATAGTAAAAATAAAATGAGTGCAGCACTCCTAACAAGACCTACAAACAGATACAAATTATTGTACATTAGGTACAGAAATCAATTAAAGGGATTGGTTACTCAAAAATTAAAAATCTGTCATCATTTACTCACTCACTCTCTAGTCATTTCAAACCTGTATGGCTTTCTTTTTTCAGCATAACACAATAAAAGATATTTTGAATATTGTTAACTGAACAATGCTGGTACCCATTCACTTCTATTGTACAGAAACCAATGCAGGTAAAAAGGGAACCACTGTTGTTCGGTTACCATCCTTCTTCAAAATAGGGAGGAAAATAGGAATTCTTTTGTGTTCTGAAGAATAAAGTCATACAGATTTGAAATGACAAGAGGTGAGTAAATGATGACAGAATTTTAATTTTCGGGTAAACTATTCTGTTAATACTATGACACGCCCCTTCCGAGATCTGGCCACGAGAGGGAGCCCTTGCCCGACTTTTGATGTGCTTCCGTGTTTCCACACGAGCATAAACATGGAGCGCACTTCCTGTTCTATGCAAAGTATCGTCCCTCGTGACTACTAAGAGTTTACCTCGTGCTTTTTGGATTGCTATCTTCGATTACTCTGACTCTGGATTGTTATTTAGGTTTTGATTTCTGCTTTTGCCCTTTGGATCTGTTTGACTGTGTTTTGACTTAGGACTGTTTTCCGGACTTTGTCTTTGCCTCGCCCATTGGATTTGTTTGTATGCTCGCTTTGGATTTCTGGTTGCGATCTCTTCGCCTGCCCCGACTACGTCTCTCTCTTTCTGCCCCTCCTCGACTCCAGTCCCGCGTATGGATCCGGCTGCTGCCGCCGCTGGTGGACAACAGTCACAGAATACTTCTATGGATCCAGCGGAGCTACGGACGATCATTGTTCGGCAAGGTGCACTGATTCGCTCATTTCAAGATCAGGTGGAAGCACTACAGAGCCAGCTACAAGGTGCTAGTGCAGCAGCACCCCCGCCCCTGCGAGACCCACCAGCGCCGCGCGGGGAGTCATCTAGAATGGCGATGCCAGAGAAGTATGCTGGCTCCACGGATCGCTGCCGCGGCTCCATACACCAGTGTGAAAATTTCTTTGTGCACCAACGCGAGGTTTATCGCGATGAGGGGACTAAATGTGCTTTCTTGTTGTCATTGCTGATGGGTAGAGCCCTGGACTGGGCCTCCGCGGTATGGGACGCGGACCCTCAGATCCGGGCGTCTTTCATGTACTTCGCAGGTATGATACGTGAGGTATTTGAGTATTCCGTCAGGGGCAAGGACATTTCTCTCCAATTGATGGAGCTACGTCAGGGATCTGACTTGGCTGCGGATTATGCTAGGTTCCGCACTTTGGCAGCACAGTCCGGTTGGAATGACATGGCGTTATGGGTGGTGTTTCGCGAGGGTCTGAGCTCTGTGTTGCACTGAGCTGGCATGTCTGGAGGATGCTACCTCTCTGTCCCAGTATGTAGCCAGCGCCCACCCATCTCGGCTTGTCCTCATCCGGACTACACTAGGCTTCGTGAGGAGGCTCCCGAGCCTATGCAGCTTGGGAGATCCTGGCTGACGGAACGGGAGCACCAGCAACGTACCCAGATGAGGTTGTGATATTACTGTGGGGGCTCGGGACACCTGATCCACCGGTGCCCTGAAAAGCTTTCATCAGTTCAGGTGAGTGACAGCTCTTTGTTCTTTAGTCTGACGGTGCCGGTGTTTTACTGATCGGTATGTTCCTGTCCCAGCCCTGATAGATTCTGGAGCTGCCATTAACCTGATTGACAGGGCGCTAGTGAAGGAGCTCCGGATTACCACTATTCCCTGCATGCCATCTTTAAGGATAATGGCCATTGACAGTCAACCGATCGGAGGGGGGTATCTCACTCATCAGACCGAGCTGCTGGATTTCAAAGTGGGTCTGTTTCATCGTGAACGTCTGGAGTTCTACCTTACCTCCTCACCCGCCAACCCTGTTATAATGAGCTTCCGTGGCTGCGACAGCATGATCCTCAAATTTCCGGGCACAAGGGGGAGCTGGTTCGTTGGTCTGCGGCGTGTATAAGCAAGTGCCTACACAATCCTGTGTCACGTCCATGCTTTTCCTCGGTGGTTGAGGATCCTACGTCCCTGGCATCCGGACACATTCCCCGCGTCTACGAGGACTTTCAGGAGGTGTTCAGTAGGGAGAGGGCCGCTCGCCTACCGGAGCATAGAGCCTGGGACTGTGCCATAGACTTGCTGCCTAACACCTCACCCTCCAAGGGCCGGGTTTATCCTATCTCACTGCCTGAGGCGAGGGCCATGGAGGAGTATATTGAGGAGGCCCGGGCTGTCGGTCATATACGGCCATCCACGTCCCCGGCGGCGTCGGGGTTTTTCTTTGTGGGGAAAAAGGACAGAGGCCTTCGTCCGTGCATCAATTACAGGGGACTCAACGCTATCAAGGATATCCCTATCCTGGTACCTGCGGCCCTGGAACAGTTAAGGGGAGCTAGGTTTTTCACGAAGCTGGATTTACACAGCGCCTATAATCTGGCCCGGATCCGGAAGGGAGATGAGTGAAAGACTGCCTTTCACACCACCCATGGTCAGTATGAGTACCTAGTCATGCCCTGGAGGAGGCACGTCATCCATTCTTGGTCCTCACCGACCATCATAACTTGGAATACCTCCGCAGTGCCAAGTGCTTAAATCCTCGTCAGGCCTGGTGGGCACTGTTATTCACTCGATTCGAGTTTTCGGTGACCTATCGCCCCGGGACCAAGAACAGTAAGGCTGATGCTCTGTCCAGGCAGTTTGAAGCCTGGAGTGAGCCTCCTCAGCCTGATCTCATTCTCCCTGCTGCCGCCATTCTAGCCCCTGTTCAGTGGAGTTTCATGGAGGAGATTCAGCGAGCCCATGCCAACGAGCCTCCACCAGCGAACTGTCCCTCAACCAAGCTCTACGTGCCCCTTCAGTTTCGCCAGCAAGTGTTACAATGGGTTCATGAGGCTCCCAGCTCCGGTCACCCGGGGATCCACAGGTCAACCCAACTCGCTCAACGTAGGTTCTGGTGGCCTTCTCTTAGGACGGATGTGGAGAGGTTTGTCTGGTCATGCTCTACTTGCGCCCAGTCTCGGGTCAGTCGCCAGCTCCCGGAGAGATTGCTGGAGCCCCTACCTACACCCCAATGCCCCTGGTCTCACCTGTCTGTGGACTTTCTCACCAACTTACCCAACTCGGGGGGGATTCACCACGGTGATGGTCGTGGTGGACCGATTCTCTAAAGCTTGTAAACTGATCCCTCTCAAAGGGTCGCCCACAGCCATGCAAACAGTGGAGGCCATGTTCCAGCACATATTATGGAATGTTGGCCTTCCTGAGGGGTCTCAGATCACCACCAGGGTGTGGAGGCCTTTTTGTGAACGGCTCGGCATCAACGTCAGCCTGAATTCCGGATACCATCCCCAGTCCAATGACCAGATAAAACGTTTGAAGTGAGTTTCTTCCCTGGGCCGAGTATGCTTAAAATTCCCTTATCCATTCCTCCACTGGGCTGACACCCTTCCAGTGTGTGCTGGGGTACCAGCCCCCCTGTTCCCCTGGTCCGGAGAGCCCTCCGACATGCCGGCAGTGGATGAGTGGTCTCGTCTGAGTCAAGAGGTATGGGAGCGCGCCCATGTACATTTTCAAAGGGCTGTCAGGAGACAGAGAATCCAGGCTAATCGGCGCCGCCGCCCACACCCCCCCTATCAGGTGGGACAGAGAGTCTGGCTGTCCACCCAGAACCTGAAATTCAAGCTACCCTGCCGCAAGCTCAGTCCCAAGTTTATAGGGCCTTTTGAGATCGTCCATCAGGTCAATCCGGTGTGTTACCAGCTTGGACTCCCTGCATCATACAGTATCTGCCCCACGTTTCACGTGTCACTCCTCAAGCCGGCGCACTCTCCAGGCGTAGGGGATTCTGGCACCCTTGATCCTCCCCCTCCCCTAGACATAGATGGATCCCTGGCTTATCGGGTACATGCTCTTCTTGACCCCAGGTGAGTTAGATCACGGCTCCAGTATCTGGTGGACTGGGAGGGGTATGGGCCTGAGGAACGCTCTTGGGTGAACGCGGCCGATATCCTGGACCCGTCTCTGACTGAGGATTTTCACCGCGCTCACCCGGGCAAGGCCGCACCACGACTGAGAGGGCAACCTTGGCGTAGAACACCTGGAGGTGTTCATAGAGGGGGGGGCTCTGTCACGCCTTATCCTGGCCACGAGAGGGAGCCCTCGCCCGACTTTTGATGCGCTTCTGTGTTTCCACACGAGCATAAATACGGAGCACACTTCCTGTTCTATGCGAAGTATCATCCCTCGTGACTACTAAGCGTTTGCCTCGTGCTTTTTGGATTGCTATCTTGGATTACTCTGACTCTGGATTGTTATTTAGGTTTCGATTTCTGCTTTTGCCCTTTGGATCTGTTTGACTGTGTTTTGACTTAGGACTGTTTTCCGGACTTTGACTTTGCCTCGCCCATTGGATTTGTTTGTATGCTCGCTTTGGATTTCTGGTTGCGACCTCTTCGCCTGCCCCAACTACATCTCTCTCTCTCTGCCCCTCGTATGGATCCGGCTGCTGCCGCCGCTGGTGGACAATTGTCACATGCTAACGTTATTTTAATACATGTTTTCACACATACATTTTATAGGTGCTACAACATTTTTATAGGTGCTACAACATTGACAATGCAGACAATGCAACTTTACATTGGACATGGAAAAGATTATATGGTGTAGTTACCTTCTTTGGTTTACTCTGATGGTCCAATGAGATTGGCGGTTTTTTTTTACTTCCTTCTTTTGCACTCCTGATGATGTTTGGGGCCATTTCATTTAGAGATGTTTCCATGTTCTTCGCCAAGTCTATAAACCTCATTGTCATTTCATGCGACATCTTAAATACAAAACAATGTTTACTTCAGGTACATATATTTAAATTACACACTTTCAGCCAAACAAGTTTCTTGCAAATGACTACCATATAATGATGTATTTCCGAGACAGAATGTTCAATAAGAAAAAATAGTGGGCATGGTAATCAACATGACTCCAGACGTTGAATCCCATATGATTAAAATAACATCAACTTGATTGGAAATACAGTATAGACATCTGGATCACATTTTCTATTCAATTTGCAATTAATTTGTTGTGAAATTTGTTGTTAAAACATTGACATTTCTTAGTGACCTAACCTTTTAACAGCAGTATATATATATATATATATATATATATATATATATATATATATATATATATATATATATATAAATTTAAATAATAAAATTAGAACAAGAATAAAACAGAAGAACTTTATATCAAATAAAAGTCCTTGAGAGATGCTTTTATCCAAAGGAACTTACATTGCATTCAATCTATATATGTATCATTTATGTGTTTCCTGCATTGCTAAGGCATTGCTCTCGCATCAAATGAGCTATAGGAATTGACAGAAATATAATATACACTGATCTTTCTTATCTGCCTGCCACAAAACATAACATAACAGTGTTTACTCACAAGCTGTGGCACTCCAAGAAAAGGAAACTACTCAATCACTTCAGCTGCAGGCCTCTCCATAATTTGTACTCTTTGGAAAAGTGTGCACTTCATCCAGGTCTTGACCTTAGAGTAACTGGGGTGGCTTTTACGCAATTCCAGGGAGATGGCATTAATGTGTTCCCGGAAACTTGTCTCATCCTCACCCATTGCATCCAGGTCCAACACAGGTAGGAAGACAGTGTTGTGCAGTACATACAGTGGTGGCCAAAATTATTAGAACACTAGTATTTTCACCAGCTAAAAATGGTTTTAAGTCAGTTATTTCTCTCTTTTCCTGTTGTGTCAGTTTACATTTCCAAACATTCATTTAGCCATTAATTGTAATAATCCAGGGAAATTTCAGCCAACAGCCAGCTTCACACAGAGATCTGATCTCATCATCATCATCCAGTCTGTCTGGAATGACATGAAGAAACAGAACAAACTGAGACAGGCTAAATCCAGAAGAAATGTGGCAATGTCTCCAAGATGCTTCAAGAGACCTTTTGGCTTTTTGTCAACTTGTGAACCAATAACAGAAATGGGGTTCAATACTACTCATTATGTCACCTCATCCTTTACACAAATTCATATAGGCCTAAAAAATTGTCCCACATATTCCCCCCTGTTGTGACTTAAAAGTCACAATAACACACTTGGCACTTGTCCAAAAGCTGAAAGAAGTAAACAATGCACAAATGTCGGTAAATGTGTTAACATAGTGTCTTGAATAAATGTGGGTAACTACACCTTAAGTAAATATAAGTAAATGTGGTAACATAATATGTTGAATAAATGTGAGTAAATATGATAATCAATGTGAGCAAATGCTGTAGCAATACATCTTGGATGAATGTTGTTAAATATGATAGCTCTCTTTTTCCCCAAATGCTCTGAATTACCACAGCTTTTGTAACCTTGAGCACCTCGCTTCTTCTTTTAGGTTAGTTAGTTAATGCTTTCGGCTGCTCCCTGTTCGGGGTCGCCACAGCAGACCAAATGGTCCGCACATCAACTTAGCAAATGTTTTATGCCGGATGCCCTTCCTGACGCAACCCTCCCATTTTTCCAGGCTTGGGACGGGCACTGCATCCAATGGCTGGGGTTGGGGCATTGGCTGGGAATCGAACCCGGGCCTTCCGCATGATAGGTGAGAAACCTACCACTGAGCCACCAATGCCCCCGCTTCTTCTTTTAGGTTAATTCACCTAATCAGGTTATTGTTTTACTAACCTGCAGAGAGCTCAAGAGACAATAGTAAACAAGTTACACAGAAAACCTAACTTTTAAATTTACACACAATAAATCTAACCTACAATTACCACCAAACCCACTCTAAAGTTACACAATCAAACCTATTCTAAAGTTACAAACCTAGCTTATATGACAATTCCAACCATTATACTTCAGCATGTATGAGCACCCATTTAGGAATCTATCATTTTCTGATTAAAAGAGTGATATGAAAATACATAACAATATTGATTGCAAGAATGAAAATATGCCTGAGTATAGCAATTAAATATCTGTGTGGGTGGTTACAATGTTGTTGTTTTTGTTTTGTTTTTTTAATTATGAACAACAACACAATGATCAATATCTCTTTCTCCTTCGAAGCTGTCCTTCTCTTCTGCCCCAAGCGACTTTACACCGCGTAGAGAATCGGCTGGAGGACTGATGAGATGTTACTAGTACATCACTCAGTCCCCTTCCGTTGGCATTAACTTCAAAACATTCATCACATGCTTAGATATATTTGACTATAAGAAATCATTCACTAATTTTACTGTGACAACCTCTAATGATTTCCAGAAACGTGCATTGATATATAATACAACTATGTTTTCTAAAACATAAAGAATTTTTTTTATTATATTTTACACATGAGGTGTTTGTGACTTCATGTGCAGTGTAGCTCAGCCATTGATGAAACAAGTTATCTGTGAATTGTCCTTGATCCATATTTTCCATGAGACTTTTCAACCTCCTAGTATTCAGTCTCTCTTTATCTGTTACAACGTCAGGCACCTGAAGAGTGTCTATACCGTCTAGTTAATGATGTTGATGGGGCCATAATGTGGCGTGTATTTACAATTTCTCTGGTTCTAGTCGTAACTGTAAATGTCCACAACCCTATACTGATCACTGCTAACATTGCGATTGCCAGCAGCTTACAGTTTGTACACACGGGTTGTTTGCAGTTTCTTTCTTTCTCACAGTTCACCTGATTGTCTTCATTTTCTTTTTCCATTCTCTTATTGCTCTCGTCGTTTTTGTGTTCTCATTCTGTAGGCTGGCCCTGCATCTTGCTCATCTTCTAGTAAAGGTTCATCCTCTGGGTCCTCTTCTCCTTGTTCCTACTCCTCAAGCGGTGGAGGACTTTCCTACGGGTGATGGTCAGTCTCCTGTGGGTTAGAAGCCTGCAGTTTTTCAGGTTGTGATCCATGAACTGATGGGTCCTGTGTCTGTGCTGTGAACTGCCTTATCAATGGGTCCTGCTCCTGTTCTTGAAGTCTCTCACATCTCTCTGCTGCTCCTGGGTCTGGTGCTCTGCAACAGTGATTCAGGTGGAACCAAGTGCTTTTTCCTTCTACCGTCAGTGCTGTAGGTGTAGCCAGGATGACTTTAAATGGTCCAGTCCTTCTGAGCTTGTTCCACCCTTGCTTGAAGACTTTGACACACACCCAGTCCCCTACTTGTAGGGTTCTCAGGTCTTTGTCGTTCTCCTATTGGCACCTTTCACCTGTTGAAATATAGCTTGACATATCTCAGTTAAGTGCCTTTTCATAATTGCCAAGTTCTTTTTGAAGCTGTTCAAGCGGCAGACCTTTATAAGGTCCTTGTAAGTATGTTACAGGCATAGGTCGTCCAGTAAGCATTTCATGCGGGTTTAGATGTGTCATTTGGTTAGTTTGCATTCTCATACTCGTCAATGCTAATGGCAAAGCTTGCACTCAATTCATCTTTCCAGCCTCAAAATCTTAACCATTTTAGCCTTCAATGTTCCATTAGCTCTTTCCACCATTCCCTGTGACTGCAGATGATGAACACAACCCAAACTATGCTTTATTCTCAGGTACAGGAACACTTTTTGGATCACTTTGTTCACAAAATGAGTACCACTGTCAGAGCTGATTTTGTCAGGAATTCCAAACCTTGTAATAACCTTTCTGCCCAAAAACTTAGCCACTGAATCAGCATCTGCCTTAGCTGTTGGGTGTGCCTCAACCCATCTGCTAAATCTGTCTTCTACCACCAAGACATACCTTTTTTTTCCCTTTTACCTCAGTCATGTCCATGAAGTCAATAATCAAGTGTCTGAATGGTCCGTCTGGTTCTGGTATGTGACCTATAGGATATATATAAGATATATGTTCAGCACACACTTCTCAGTGTGCTAACCTGTGGTCAACCATCTGAGCCAAATAAGGTGACCACCAAGCTTTTTTGAATCCTTTTGATCACCTCCCCCCTTGCGCAATGTCTCCAGCCATGCGTATCATTAATCAAGCATGACAGAAGCGAGAGGGGAGCTACAAAATGTCCTTGAGGGCCCAGCCAGATGACTGTGTGAGAATTTTTAATTGCCTCCCTTTTTTACCATTTAGATATCTCATAAACAGAAGCTGAATTTTGAGCTGTAGCTAAAGAGGTCAAATCTGCCACGGGAGCTGCCTCATCCTCAGATTCCACCATTAGCAAAATGCTGGTGTGTCCTAGTGCTGCTCTGAATTAATTCTGGATAAGACAGGATCACGTCATAGCCAGTTTTTCGTGCATGAATAATTACAAATGTTGGACTGGTTAACAAAGCATGTAATGCATGAGTCGTATACAAAGTGGTCGGATGGCCCATAGTAATGATTGAAGCTTTCTGA
Organism: Hemibagrus guttatus; assembly: GCA_033459395.1. NCBI lineage: Eukaryota > Metazoa > Chordata > Actinopteri > Siluriformes > Bagridae > Hemibagrus > Hemibagrus guttatus. Next base: position 8,890,064 of record JAUCMX010000002.1, on the reverse strand, counting down.
TAGGCAAACACAGCTGCCGCTAGCCTACGATAGCAAGGTGGCATACCCTTCTCTATGTTATCCAATGATGTGTTGAGGTAGACAACTGGCTGTTTACTTGGGCCCTGTTGTTGAGTTAAAACAGTGTTAGCAAATCTCTGCTTTTCTGATTCATACAAATGGAAAGGCTTACTATAATCTGGACTAGCCAAGCCTGGAGCAGTACAAAGATCTTCTTTTAACATCTCAAAAGCTGCAACTACTTCTGTTGTCCAGGTCAAGGATGCTCTCTTTTGATCTGCTGCGCTAATCAGTGCGTGGAGAGGGGTTACCTTTAGAGCAAAATCCACTATCCATTGTCTACTATAGCCAACATAAGTCATGTGAAGACTATCGATATTCAAAGATGTTAGATCCCTATCAATTATCTGGGTAAGGATAGATAGACTGTCACACTAACCCTGAGGTAGTCTGGTGTATGTATCTTTCTGTCCATTATATGTAAATGCAAAGAGATGTAGTGAATCCGGGAGAGATAGGATGCTAAAAGTTGCCTTCAACTGTGGGCCTTATACCTGCTTGGGCCTGCGGTGTTAATGGATATAAGATGGCAGTTTTCAGCTACACGGTGAACTTTTTTCATGTTTAATAAATTACAGCAAGACACACTGTGTCCTAAACCATACTGAAAAGCTACAGTGGCTTCGTAGTAAAAACTTCAAATACTGATCACCTGACTTATCTCAAAAAACTTTTTTTTTTTGTATTTATGTCTACTCTGGCTGGCCCAGTTTATTTCTGATTCAGCAAAGAAATAATGCTGACTTCAGCTTTAGGAAAAACATTCTCTTCTAATGAGTCCATGAAACACTGTGTTCTGGCCTCTCTCTCTCCATCTATTCTGGTATTCCTGAATGAATTTCACCATATTCTCATCCTCTCTTTATCTATCTCTTTTCCTTCTCATGCAAACCATTCCAAATCTCCAAATGTCTGTAAGTCATTCAACAATCTAGGGCACATTCCATGGCTGTTTGCGATAAATATATATATATATTTTTTTACATTAACAGAAAGCATGTTATAATATCTCATAAACATCCAGTGAACCCTGTTTCAATGATCTTAAAGTTATCATAATGTTTCTAATTGAACAGTTTCTGCTGTGCCCGTTTTTTAGTTTAGTAAGCCTGGATATCAAAATCCTGAAAAAATTCAATTAAAGTGAACAATGTAAATTTTTTATTTAGTTCAACATTCTAAATACTAATGAAAAATGCTATTATAAAATTGCACTTTGCATTTAAATAAATATCTTAAATTTAATGTTTTTCTTATTTTCCACAAAAGTTCTGTCAACTATGTTACCAACATGATTTTTTGACAGTAAATCAACTGTCACACAGGGTTTTACTGGATTTCTTCTCAACTTCTCTCCAATTACATTAATCTTACCAATTAATACTGATGTTGCCAATCCTCTCTCCCAATACACGATCTTGGGCTTTACTGTTACAATTGCTGTTAATCCTGGACAATAATTATATTGGTCTGATCTCGGTTTAAACAATTCCACGAATGGTTCATCATCTTCTTTATCTGGGTCCCCAATGTAGTCAAACAAAGGAATAGTGGCTTTGCTGGGGGCTGGGGCCTCAACCAATGCACGCAATACTGGACTCAATAATGTAGGCCTACAGATTTTCCTTTCGTACCAAGTTCTTCATACCAATCTGTGTCGGGGAAAGTTCTCTGTAAGGTACACAAGCCTTCAAACTTTGTTAAAGCCCACAATTTGTCTCTAATCAGATCTTCTGACTGCCACCTCTCTACACCATCTCTATCTTTGTATGTTCGCTCGTCCCAAAAGTGTGTGCGTATACCTCTAGTCTGTGTCTAATTCTCGGAGGGCCATCCAAGTTTATACAACCTGAAAGAGATAACAATACACATCCAGCAGAGGACACCAGTTGCACCTAGTACACCTATATCACCTTGTAAAATATATATCACACCTCTTACCTTTATCTTACCTTTCATCTGGATCACACCTCTTACAGGTCACTGACTGACCTAACAGGACACAGAACCAAGTTTTAGGTGGATTTTTCCTAACTATCTTTTCACCTTGGTTATACCGTGTACAAAAACTGTTCAACAAATCTATGACACGTTGACTTAGGTACTGTTTGGGTAAAGATGTAATATTTTCAGTTGATAGTTTTCCTAAACTACTCACATATATTCTATGCACTCAATCATTCAAAGCGAAAATCCCTATTATCCAACCACTTTCTCTCTCTCTCTCTCTCTCTCTCTCTGTCTGTCTCTCTCTCTCATTCATACAGAATTACACCCACCCACACACAGACACACACACTCTCATGCAGTGACCTTGTGCACACACACACTCGCAGTCCACTCACACCCCCACGCAGCAAAATCTCTTCTGCATGAGCACACACACAGACACACACACACACACACACACACACACACACACACACAGCTGATAGCTGCAGAACATCACCATCTCCTCTGTTTCAGAAATTTTTCTTTTAGTTACAAAGTATATACTCTTCACCAGGTACTGGTCTTTACCTTCTATAAGTGGATGGTCGTTTCAACACAGTATTTATCTCTTATTTTCAGTTGTAACCATTTCAATAGCACTCTCGGTTTTGAGTTTTGTTATTTGTAAAACATATGATTCAAATTCAACTTGAATATTCTCCATACACAGCAGTATTTTTTTTAAGCAGTGCAAAAAATACTGTTGCAATAACCACTTCAAGCCAGCTTCATTTCAGATGCGGCATAATTAGCAAAATATCACCACCAGAATCACATCTTAACGCTACACAGTGATTTTTAACATCCAAAATAACAAAGGCAAACACAGAGCTATTTATAACGCACACAACTTAGCCATGAAACATCATCACCCAGGCTTAAGCCACTCAGTAGCTCTCAATCATACCACAATAACAAAGACAAACAATTTTTTACAATGGGGCCCCTTTTTGTAGTTTTCCTTTTTTTTCACTCTTTTATTTTCTTCTCTTTTTTACTAACACCTGGATCCAGGAATTTTCTACTCAGCGCTTTTTCTCATCTTATCTCTTTATCTCTTTTATCATTATCACCTGGACCCGGGAAATTTTATCTCTTATATTTCTCTTGTTTCTTATTTCTCTGTATTTTCTCTTGTTCTCTTATCTTCGTTATATCTCTTTATTTCTCTTTTATTTCCCTTATTCTCTTTAAATTCCGTTCACTTTATCACCGGGGATCCAGGAATTTTTCTACTCATCTCTTTTTTTCTCTCACCTGTTACTTAACTCTTGCTTGTCTCTCATTGACAGTGTTCGTGTTCACAGAATTTTCTTTTTGCTACTGAACGCTCTGTGTATATCCAAACAAGGTCTTTTTCATTCCTTTTTCAGGAATTTCTCTCATACCACCTGGAACCCACCAGGACTTTCAATCATACTGAACCCTGCAGGGACGATTTTTAGTTCATTCACACATCTGACATCATCCAGTCTTTATCATGCATCAATCATGCAATTTTATCATATAATTTTATATAACTTTGACTTACCATCACACTATCATGACGAAACAGAGCTGATCCGTCCTTGGCCCGGGCCGCCTCCACCTCCCCAGACCACACACAGCTAATGCAGAATTTCGATTAAACAGGCTTCTGCCTTACCTTTGTCCTAGATGGCCAAGTGTCTGGTCTGTGGGTGGCAGCTGCAACCACAGGTGCCAGGTCCGGGGCTCCATTGTATTTTATTTCAAATCACATCACCAAAACAATGTAGTAAAAATAATAGCAGTAATAATAATAATTCAGTTTAAAGTGAGACTATCCTGAAGCTAATCTATCTGACTCCACATTACCACATTGACCTGACTAACTCAGACTAACAGACTTTAAGAAAAAGCCAAATACTTCAGACTGGATGAATGCAGAGATGAGGTTTATTATAGTCAGTAATACAATACTATAAATAGTATTATAGTACAAATTACAAGGTGCTCACATGGAACATCTCATCAACCCCACAAAACTCAGTTTCAAAGCTCAGTGTCTATATCCATGTTTCTTATCACACACGATGACATCAGCCTAACTCTTCAAGTCTAAAACGCTCCACCTACTTTTCTATTGTGGACTTTCCAGGACATTATTATATTCTAATTTTACATTAATTTCCCATTCAGCTTTAATATTTTATATATATATATATTATATATATATATATATATATATATATATATATATATATATATATATATATATATATAAAATGAGTGTCTTATTCCTATCATTATGTTTTGGTTTTTTAACATTTTTTCAGTGTGAAATATTTTCATGTTAAGAAGACATCATGGGTGTGTCATAGTCACCATCCCTTTTCCATGTTAATTATTCTAAGCTTATAGCTAATCGATGTATTTTAAATATGTTTTAGCTTTGACCTGGGGTGAACGTGATTTTTGCCAAACCTTTATCAGTGTACTTCAACAAAGCACTGATTCTCCCAGACTTCAGCAGCAGGTGTCTCACAGATCTTACACTACTCTGAGTCGACTACCTGACCTTGACTTTAACTTCAACTTTAGAGGAGTTACAACTGACGCTGCTGTGCAGACTCTCTCTGTCTTTGATAAGACTTGCAATACTAAGAATTTTACGGTTAATTCATTAGCTACACAAAGACTATTCATGCTTAAAAGACACACCCAAACAATGCGTAACAATTTAATGATTTCAAAATAATTTTGTTGGAAAAATGTCAAGATGAACTCCAAGCTGGAAACAATGGTATCCTGAGTTGCTTTAGGAAGTAAATGTTTTTCTTGGAGGTTTAATATAAAGAGGGTTACATGTCATCTCAGTCCCAATAACACAGTTTCTAATTCAATTCCAGGCAAAGAATTTTGGTTGTTCTCTAGCAGATCATCTTCAGGCACCTCCTCCTCAATTTCATTGTCAACTTCAACTACAGTTTACTGTATTGCAAAGCTTGTCTGTGCTTTGATAGACATGGTTTCTGTAACGTGCCACAGTTTTATATCTTCTAAAACGTCCATCAGTGTTACAGGTAACACAAAAATCTGCTTTGTGGTTATGTTGCACTTAAAACACTTAGGTGTTTAGGTGTATATATATATATATATATATATATATATATATATATATATATATATATATATATATATGCCATTTTTTCAGTCACTGTATGTACTGTAATTTACTTATTTATATAGTGCATAAGCAGAACTCTTTGTGTACTGTACTCATGTGACATGTTTTACTGAAAGCTTTGTTCGAAATGTCTGTCCTGTTCAACATTTTCTGTAGCATTGCATTTAGAGGAACATATACAGCACTCTCAATAATATATTATACTGGCATAACCACTGTAATTTTTGCTCACAATTTTTTGCTCACAAATGTTGCTTTTGTGGTTGGTAAGAAGCCATCTTTGCCACAAATCTTTGCCACACATCTTACAGTTGAATCATCTACATCTGTGCAAACACAGTTCTTAATCACTAAGTACTAAAAAAACAAAACCAAAAAAAACCCGACATATAAGCTAGAGCATTAGCTACGAGCACACACGTGTTAAAGTTATGAATTGTGACGCGGCAGAACCACTAACTTGGGGGGGAAAACAACGGAATGAAACCCGACTTGACCGCTAACTTTTTAGCACTGCGGTTAAGCCAGTAGCTCTTTCTGAAAGCACGGTTAATCTAGCCGCACGTATATTAGATACTTAGTTATAATAGCGCTGAAAGAGGAAAGCGAGCGTCTGCAAGCTCACACAACAAAGAACAATAAATTAATACAAAACGATATTTTTAATAAATGCGCTACAAAACGAATAAAAGACGCAGTATTAATGAGAATAAAGGCGTAACGTTGTAATAATCCATTACATTTTGAAAATGGGATACATAAAGAAAAAGTCAAATGGAATAAGCCAAAATCGTTATACTGTCATTTTAAACCCAATCCATTATAAAATCCAGTCAGTCAATTATATAATCCGGGACAGTCCCAGCCCCAAAATGTTAGTTGATCCAAACCATTTCAGATAATTTCAGGATGACCTGCTATATGGTCCCAATAAAGATCAACCAATTTTACTTAGATAAAAAAAAATTCGGTTCAAACTACTGTGAAGTTGTTTAACATTCGCTGTATTCTACTGTATTTCTGCATGTTTTCGCTAAGGACTTCTATTTTGGTGTTGCGTCCTCCGGGAAGAAGGGTGATGTAATGGGAAGGGAAGCGCGGGAACGAGTGGTAGAGTGTAGCGGGTTCGGTTCAGTACTGTTGCTCTCCTCCCAATTCCAAGCCTTTTGCTCAAAAAAAAGTTACGAGCCGTCCGTATTTTCAAGTCCATCGTCTTTATTTAAATCAATCTACGGGCAGCTAAACCAGTAAGCACTTTTCAGTCCATTATAAAATGGAAATTTTAAAATGTTCAAACCAACTAAAATTAATTCAGAATGAGATGCTCTATTCTCCCAAATAAAAATTAATCAATAATATAGGCTAATCAATTTTGAAACAGTATTTTCTGTTAACCCTGTTTGGTTCATTCACTCACTATATCACTCACACACATATTACTCACTGTCTCACTCAGTCACTATGTCGCTCTCTCACTATATCTTTCACTCACTCACTCACACACTATCTGTGTTTTAGAACACAATTGCAGACAGATCTGTCTCCATCGTGGCTCCATTAAGTGCTGCTGATTTAAACGGGATGTAAACCAAGGAAAAAAGATCTAAGTGAGCGAGGGAAGCGTCAGCTGTGTAAAAAGTGGAGGAAGCAGAACAAGAACAGAAAAAACAGAAAGCAGAGGCTAGAAAGCACAGTCTGGACTCCTTTCCTCCTAATCCTGTCCAGCAGTCAAAAAACAAAAAGAAAAGAACATCGGACAAGCTGGTGAACAACAGCTGTGACATACCCGATGCCCATAAGCTATATAAGGCCCTCGCAGAAACATCTGTAACTTAAGTAGTTTTATGTAGCATCTGAAGCAGTGTTGCAGGCAATGGAAAGGATGCCAGGCCAGATTCCTAGTGCCATCCACAATGAAAACCCACCAAGTGGTCACATTCACCACAGAAGAAATCCTTTACCGGGAAGTTAGTTGCATGTGCTCCATGCAAAAGCAGCTGAGATGTCAGTGCTTCAACACACAGCATTTCACTTTTAACAAGACAGACCAAAAGGTGCCAACAGAAGCAATTGATTGGAAAAGTGAAAATCCAATTGGAAATGGGTGTGTGGTTAAATAGGACAATGACCTTTACCCTGGCTACATGGATCATGGATACAGATGAAACATGCCAAGTTTGGCATGTTGGAGCCAAGAGGTTCTTCTGGCCTCCAAGAGATGACTTCCTGTGGTATCTCTTTGATGATGTGCTCGAAATCATTCAAGCACCACAGCCTGTGACATCCTGCCACATGGAAATCCAGAAGGATGTGTGGATGCGACTCTCCCAGTCACTGTTATGATGCTCATTTCAGTTTTTCAGAGCATGAGCAAGTTTTCCATTAAATTTTAATGTCTCCCCTCCCCCAGTTTTTAAAGTTTAAAACCAGCAGTTCATATAGAGAAACACTTTGTCCATATCACCCTGTCACAGTAAACCACCCCATCACATCACTTACCACCCCATCATAGGGTCATTTTGTTAAAAGTTTATGGAAAGAAAATTAAATGTTGCACAAATTAATGTTGAATGATGTTCTTATTGTGTGAACTAATCAAATAAATGCAACTTTATTTGTATTTTTAGTGAATGTAAAATATAGTAAAATGAGGCCATTGAAATGTCAACTTCATAAGAATAAAAAAAATTAATTAAATTACCGACTCTTTATTGATGGTTTAAAAAAAAGGGACATTTTACTATTAGGAAAACATGAAACTGTAAAAATCTATTTCTTGTTTTACAACTCTAATGGCATACATATTGTCCGTAACGGGGTAGTACAAGAAGGGTGCCCTTGCCTGAAGATAAAGGATAATATTAATAAGGAGTTTGTGCCTGAGGTGGGAAAATATGTTTTTTAGAGGATTAACATGCCTTTCAAGGTGTATTTTTTTTAAAGGAAGTCTGTTCTTAATGAAAACTTTGAAAAGTGCAAAGTGCCACTGTCACCTGTTTCAATATAATGATTCTTTTATAATGGATTAAAAAGTGCTTGCTGGCACAATTATATTGATATTAAAGGGGAATTATTACAAGCACACAGCTTTATGTTCTAGGTCAGAATGACTGCTGCCACAGAGTACATAGAGGAACACAAGGAAATGAAATTGCAGACAAATTAGTATAAACAACATTGAAATCTAACATCAAAATAGATTTCTCCTTGGAAAAAATGAATGTAAATCTCTAATTAAAAGCAACATAGACAGATACTGTAAAAAGAATTAGGATATAGAAGAAAAAGATAAAGCATACCACAATATTAAATAATAAAAGGAAGTTAAAACATTTAGTAATAGAAATAAAAGTGAAGAAATTGTACTAGATTATGGTTAGGAGAAACAAGACTAAACAATACATTATTTCTCAAGAAAAAGTCATATAGAGATAAATGTGGTGTATAATGTAAATATAAGTAAAATGTAAGGCTAATTACGAATAATAAACTGATAACTAACTAAAAGCTACTAATTAATAAACTAATTAAATTTGAGAAGATAGGAAGATGTATTAAGAATTAGGTATTAAGTTTACTAGTTAGAAAGTTAGAAACCCTCCAATATAATAGGTGGCGGTATGCACCTTTTCCGAAGGTTTGTAACCCGCCATAAACCTAAAAGAGAAGAAGAAGAAGAAGTAGAAGAAGGAGAAGAAGGAGGACAAAAACAACAACTTGTATACCATGGTTGACGTATGAAAACCTTACGTTTTCGGTCGTTCTCTAATTGCCTTCTAAGTAGCACAGTTTAGTAAAATATCGAGATACTTGCTGTAAGGCGTTATGGCCGGAGTTATCCGTAGGCTGAATGAGACTGTAGTAAACCGCATTGCTGCTGGAGAAGTCATTCAACGCCCTGCTAATGCGCTTAAAGAAATGATTGAGAATTGGTGAGACGCACTGACCAGAGCCTTGTTACAACGCTGATAGTTTCATATATATATATATATATATATATATATATATATATATGCTCTTTAATTTGTATTTTTTATTATTTGTTTCTCTATTTCATTATGCATTTTGTTTATTTACTGAATGACAAACTTATAGCGGGGCACGGTGGCTTGGTGGTTAGCCTTATACTCAGTGTTATAATTTTGCATACTGGACTGCCTTGGAGGCAGCAGGATACGTTGCTTTAAAATGAGATAATCTAAGATGAACATATACATGTGTGTGTGTTTGTGTCATTTTTCAGCCTGGATGCAAAGTCCACCAACATTCAGGTTATTGTCAAAGATGGAGGACTGAAGCTGATCCAGATTCAGGATAATGGCTCTGGAATTAGGGTAATTGTGTTACCCTGCTTTCATTTTCAGCCCTGATATAGTCAGATTTAGTGTGTGTTTTGTTAGCAAACTAGCCAACTAACTGACATTGATTTATATATACAGTCTCAAACAGTGAATTTTTAGTCAATGTTTTAGATTAAACAAGCTAATATGCATGTAAGCAAATATTAGTATATACAGTTTAACTCATTTAAAGGTAAATTAGTACTTTTTGTTTATATTGAATACTTTGCGCATCATGTAGATTTTACGTCATTACATAAGGAATATAGGAAAGAGTTTTTTGTTCCATCTCCTAGCACTCCATGTGATTTAATATGTACTCTTTCTTTTCTGCATACATACATACAATAAAAATAAAGTCTACACACCCCTATTGAAATGGCAGGTTTTTTGTGATGTAAAAACTTTAACCACAATAAATTATATCAGACCATTTCCACCCATAATGTGAAAGTACAACTTATACAAATTAAGTGAAAATGTTTTTATGGATATAGAAAACTTACAATAACCAATTGCATAAGTTTGCACACCACTAAACCAATACCTTGTTGAATCACCTTTTGTCATTATTACATCATTTAGTCATTTTGAGTATGAGTCTGTAAGCATGGCACATCTTTACCCAAAACAGCCCTTTCTGGATAATGCTATTCTAGAGCCATCGAATTGTAAGGGCATTTGCTGTGCCTGCTTCAGGACACCCAACAGATTTTTGTCACATGCACAGAATGTTTAGTACCTGTGAGGTATTCCTGCAGCTTCTCTAATGTTGCCATGTGTCTCTTGGCAGCCTCGCTGGAAAGTTTTTGTCTCAGATATAATTTCTGTAGGGATGTCCTTTTCTTTGTGATGTCACTTTTAGTGCTTTGTTTTTTGATTTTATGGTGTTGCATGGTACATCTAATGTTTTGGAAATACTTTTCTCCTGAGCTTTTCAACATGAGAGATACCATATAAGCTATGTGAGGACCATGTATTCAGTAGTGTGAAGAAAATCCTACAGATGCAACGTATCTTTACTTGGGGTTAATCAGAATAATTTAATTAATGACAGCTGTATTATAATTACTTAGCAACATAAGATAAGATGTAATTGATTCATTCTAAACACAGCTAATATTAAAAGGGTATGCACATTTCACATTTAGGGTGAAAAAAAGTTATGACATGATACAAAAACCTGCCATTTTCAAAGGGGGTGTAGACTTATAGACATTATACATGATATAGCTGTCAGATATCACTGACTGCTTTTTATGCACAATACTTTTTCAAACAATTTTTTCTGTTGGTCTGCTTTTCTTTTTTAATTGTTGTAATGTCTTATGATATGGAATTACATTTTCCATCTTCTGCTCTGTGTTTGGCAGAAAGAAGACCTGGAAATTGTTTGTGAGCGTTTCACAACAAGCAAGCTTCAAACATTTGAGGATCTTGCATCTATTTCAACTTATGGTTTCAGAGGAGAGGTATGATTATATCAATGGTTTTTATTAGTGTTGGGATCTAATTAGTTTTGCATTTATGAATTACAGTGAAGGAACTTGATTAGTAAAACTTCAGTAAACAATACTGGAACTTCACTGGATTCAAACTTCCTGTAAATATCAGTTAATAGCAGCTATTACATGAAGTAATTTATTGATTTATTTGTCTAGCATTGCAAGAAGCTAATTAAGTCTTATTATTTATGGCAGGCACTTGCCAGCATAAGTCATGTAGCCCATGTTACAATTACCACAAAAACAGCAGATGAAAAATGTGCCTACCGGTGAGTACAACTTCATGTTGTTCATTTTCTTTATTTTTTATCTTGCCAGGGCATATATATTATTTTTAACCAAGGCTCTGTCTTATTATGCAGTTCTAATTGGTTACATTTGAACTTGGTTGTGTCTGACCTTGGATTTTCAGCCTCACAGAGGTTCCCTAAGCATATGAATAATAGTAAAGCCCATTCACACATGACATGTTGCATAAAGACCTCATTCAATTCTATTTAAACCCAACTCATGTAATTTTACAGGGTCCAAGAATATGCAGAAACATTTAAAAGATTTAAAAAATTAAGATGATTTTTTACTGAATGAGGCTTGAGTCCTGTCTTAAACTCTGAGGTTGCAGGTAGCATTGTGGTAAACAGGAAGTGACTAACTATTACTATATAAGTGAATTGGTATCAGCTATTCCCTGATCAGTGTGGTCAAGCTAGGCTAGACTAGATATACAGATCTATGCTAATTGGCTGTCTCTTGGCATTTGTCTCTCAACCCAGACCATTCATTTGTCTAATGCTGCACATTTGTGCAATTCTTACCATTCACCTTCTCCTCCATTCACAAACCAGTGCTCAAGCATGCTCCTCCATCCACATACCCCTGCCACCCGAACTCAGGGAGTTGGCCCTTTGCAGCTATAACAGCTTATAACAGGCCAGGCAAGTTCCTCCACACCAAACTTGCTCATCCATGTCTTCATGGACTTTACAGAGAAATGCATCCAATTCAATTGATGATCATTTTATCATGCAGCAAGACAATGAGCCAATGAGCAATGAATACTAAGCAACTCCAAGTTCCATGTAATTCAAAACATCAAGCAATTGTCCACAAGGCCTGGCTATCTGAACCAGGATTAAAAGAGAATAAGTTGTTAACTACAGTCATTAGACAACAATAGATGCATTTGTTGGGTTAAAATTTGTCAGGCCCTATATATTAAACCAGCTTTGTAAGACAAATACAGAATAAGAAATTAGTTTACTTTTAATGAGCAGTCACTGTTAAATATTTAAAGGGTCTGACTGCTGTTGCTGTAGGATTGTTTAATTCTAAATAACGTGATGTGTAAATTAGAACAATAATGTTATTAATGGCGCACAAATATCATTATACTCATTCTTTCTTTTTCATGCACAGAGCAAGCTACTGTGATGGGAAACTGAAAGCCCCGCCGAAGCCTTGTGCTGGAAACCAAGGGACACTGATCTCAGTAATTCACTGCATTTCTTTCAATAATGATAAATGTGATCAGTTGCAGGGGTTGGATGGTACTCAGGTGCTGTAGTACAGTCCAGAAGTGACAAGAGACTGAACAAGCACATGAGAATTCTCTGTTGATAGAAATTGCGAAATCCTTCTGATGTTGTGATGAAAAGACATGACTGAGTCAGGTTAGTCATGTGAGGCAAGAGGGACAGTTGGTTGTCTAGAAGTACCCAAAGTCTGCATGCAGTTGTCCAGGCATATCGGGGTAGAGAATTAAACATCAGTCAGGGAGGAGGATGAAGGAGGAAGTGATTGTTGAGAAGTGATGATAAACTGCTGTGGAGGTGTATTGGATGCAGGTGGTTTTAGAATGCCTGGGTAGAAGCATGTCTTAGGATGATGAAACAGAAGAGACAGACGAGAATAGTTAGAGAGGAGATCAGAACCAGAAATGTGATTTTCTTCACTTTTTCTTAACTGTTCTTAATTCTCTCTGACTTCTGTGTAACACCTTCAACAGCCAAGGAGCCTTAGTTGGAAGTTGGAGGGTAGGAAGTAGTTGGTGAAGAAAGTAAAGGAAAAATATTATTCAAATATGAGATAAACATGCTATGCTATTTGAATAGTACTTTTTACAGCTGCATATCTGCATTGTTTTATATGATGAGATCTTTTAACTGAGGTATTGTTTTTCCTTACATTAAAACAAAAATAATGCAAACACATTGAGATTTCACCACCTCTAATATTACGGTGGTTTAAATAAGGTTTTAGTTCTGTAAATCCTCAAAGATCATGTGTTTTCATTTAAATATACTGTAATTAATGTGACCAGCTATGAATAATTATTCATAGGTAGAAGACCTGTTCTATAACGTGCAAACCCGAAGGAAAGCCCTCAAAAGCTCAAGTGAAGAATATTCCAAGATTGTGGAAGTAGTCAGTAGGTCTGTCCATTCTGATGCATCATTTCACAAACTGGATCAACAATAAGTTATATAAATTCATCTGAAATTTTATCGTTTTAATCCTCACAGATATGCCATTCACAATTCTGGGAAAAGCTTTACGGTCAAAAAGGTAAAACAGCTTTTGTTAAAAAAATATTAATCTATTTATATTGCTATATCTGTTCTCTTGTATAGTTCTCTTGTATTTTTTCAGCAAGGAGAGATGGTGGCTGATGTGAAGACTTTTGCCAATGCCTCAGCTTTGGACAACATTCGTGTGGTGTTTGGGGTAGCACTAAGCAGGTAATGCACTTCAACTACTCAACTTATGATTAGATAGAACTTTATAAATCACAAAGGAAATTATTTTTTATGACTGCTTCAGATTACAAGAGAAATAAATATAAATTAAATATTCAATATATACAAAATGTATACAAAAGTATAAAAAAATAAGGGAACTAAGACTATAATATGATACTAATATGCACATAATATGATATTGCATATTCATTCATTGTCTACCGCTTATCCGATCTAGTCACGGGGAGCCTGTGCCTATCTCAGGCGTCATTGGGCATCAATGCAGGATATACCCTGGACGGAGTGTCAACCCATTGCAGGGCACACACACACACTCTCATTCACTCACACAATCACACACTACAGACAATTTAGAGATGCCGATCAACCTACAATGCATGTCTTTGTACCGGGGGAGGAAACCGGAGTACCTGGACGAAACCCCCGAGGCATGGGGAGAACATGCAAACTCCACACACACACAGCGAGTGAGACAAACATGCTAACCACCAAGCCACCGTGCCCCCCCCGGATATTGAACATGATGTATTAAATTACATATTCTAATTATTGAGAGATTGGTACAGTGCATAGTGTTCTCTGCTAACTACTAAAAGGGGAAGAGTTATAGAGTTTGATGGCCACTGGTAGGAAAGACCTCCTGTCGCATTCTATGTCTGAATGTGCTCTGGTAGGACTATAGTGTCACATGCAGGGGGTGTGATATGTTTTCAAGTATACTGAGAAGTTTCCAAACCATTCACCTCAGACACCTCAACCAGAGATTCCAGCTCCCCTTATAACAGATAACAGAGCCTGCTTTCTTAATAAGCTTGTTGAGTCTGTTGGCATCGGCTGTCCTCACCCTGCTACCCCAGCACACTACAGCGTAAAGATGATGTTGGCTACCACGGAGTGGTAGAACATTTGCAGCATTGTTCCGCAGACATTAAAGGACTTGAGTCTCCTGAGCGACACTGACCCTTCTTATACAGTGTATCAGTGTTTTGGGTCCGTTACAACTTGTTGTGTTTGGACACCCAGATACTTACAGGTGCATCTCAAAAAGTTAGAATGTCGTGGAAAAGTTTATTTATTTTAGTAATTCAACTCAAATTGTGAAACTCTTGTATTAAATAAATTCAGTGCACACAGTCTGAAGTAGTTTAAGTCTTTGGTTCTTTAAATTGTGATGATTTTGGCTCACATTTAACAAAAACCCACCAATTCTCAGCAAATTAGAATACTTCATAAGACCAATAAAAAAACATTTTTAGTGAATTGTTGGCCTTCTGGAAAGTATGTTCATTTACTGTACATGTACTCAATACTTGGTAGGGGATCCTTTTGCTGTAATTACTGCCTCAATTTGGCGTGACATGGAGGTCATCAGTTTGTGGTTCTGCTGAGGTGGTATGGAAGCCCAGGTTTCTTTGACAGTGGCCTTCAGCTCATCTGCATTTTTTGGTCTCTTGTTTCTCATTTTCCTCTTGACAATACCCCAGAGATTCTCTATGGGGTTCAGGTCTGGTGAGTTTGCTGGCCAGTCAAGCACACCAACACCATGGTCCTTTAACCAACTTTTGGTGCTTTTGGCAGTGTGGTCAGGTGCCAAATCCTGCTGGAAAATGAAATCAGCACCTTCAAAAAGCTGGTCAGCAGAAGGAAGCATGAAGTGCTCCAAAATGTCTTGGTAAACGGGTGCAGTGAGTTTGGCTTTCAAAAACCACAATGGACCAACACCAGCAGATGACACTGCACCCCAAATCATCACAGACTGTGGAAACTTAACACTGGACTACAAGCAACTTGGGCTATGAGCTTCTCCACCCTTCCTCCAGACTCTAGGACCTTGGTTTCCAAATGAAATACAAAACTTGCATCTGAAAAGAGGACTTTGGACCACTGGGCAACAGTCCAGTTCTTCTTTTCCTTAGCCCAGGTAAGACGCCTCTGACGTTGTCTGTGGTTCAGGAGTGGCTTAACAAGAGGAATACGACAACTGTAGCCAAATTCCTTGACACATCTGTGTGTGGTGGCTCTTGATGCCTTGACCCCAGCCTCAGTCCATTCCTTGTGAAATTCTTGAATCGATTTTGCTTCACAATCCTCATAAAGCTGCGGTTCTCTCGGTTGGTTGTGAATCTTTTTCTTCCACACTTTTTCTTTCCACTCAACTTTCTGTTAACATGCTTGGATACTGCACTCTGTGAACAGCCAGCTTCTTTGGCAATGAATGTTTGTGGCTTACCCTCCTTGTGAAGGGCGTCAATGATTGTCTTCTGGACAACTGTCAGATCAGCAGTCTTCCCCATGATTGTGTAGCCTAGTGAACCAAACTGAGAGACCATTTTGAAGGCTCAGGAAACCTTTGCAAGTGTTTTGAGTTGATTAGCTGATTGGCATGTCACCATATTCTAATTTGTTGAGATTGAATTGGTGGGTTTTTGTTAAATGTGAGTCACAATTAAAAGAAGCAAAGACTTAAATTACTTCAGTCTGTGTGCACTGAATTTATTTAATACACTAGCTTCACAATTTGAGTTGAATTACAGAAATAAATTAACTTTTTCACGACATTCTAATTTATTGAGATGCACCTGTATAATTATCCACAATGTCCACCTCAGTGCCCATGATGTTGATTGAGCATGGGGGGGTCCTCTGCTTCCTAAAATCCACCACTAGCTCTTTGTCTTAGTGACGTAGAGTTTCAGTGACGGTGAATTTTGTCCGCACTACTTGGCAAAGCTGTCCACCACACTCCTGTACTCAGCCTCCTGTCCTGTCCTAATACAGCCTACAACTGCAGAGCCATCAGAGAATTTCTGCAGATGGTAGGACTGTGAGCAGCGTCTGACGTATGATGTGCAGAGTGTGAACAGAAAGGGAGACAGAACTGTCCCTTGAAGGGCCCCTGTGCTGCCTGAGATGCTGTCACTGTGATGACTGAGACAGTGTTCTACAGCCTCACTTACTTTGGTCGACTTGTGAGGTAGTTGATAATCCAGGTCACCAGAGAATCAAAATCAGAAAGAGCTTTATTGCCAAGTATGCTTGCGCATACAAGGAATTTGTTTTGGTGTCACAAGCTCCAGTGCACAGAGACAACATCAATACAAACAACAACAAAAAATAGGATGAGAAATAAAAACACATTTAAATAGGAACATAAAGTAATTTGTATGTACAGAACAGAATAGAATGAGTTGAGATCTAGGGATGTGGGGGTGGTAACAAATAAATATGAGGTTATTGCACATCATCTTCACTGATCCGAAGTGCAGGAGGGGGGAGAGGGGGGTTGCTGGAGATGTTAATGGTTGTGTAGAGATGGCATGGGGTGTTCGACCGGCAGTTTCAAATCTGCAGTAAAACTCGTTCAGGTCTTCAGCAAGTTGTTTATTGGCCTCAGTGCTGGGGGATGGTGTCTTGTAGTTTGTGATGTCTTTCAGGCCTTTCCACACTGAAGCAGCCTCTTCTTAGCCACCCTAATATCCGTATTCAGTGTGTTTCTGACCTGATTGTACAAGACTCTGTCCCCATTCCTGAAGGCATCCTCTTTGGCCTGACGAAGATGTCTGAGTTTTGCTGTGAACCATGGCTTATCATTGTTGAATGTTAAATAAGTCCTGGTGGGATGCACATGTCTTCACAGAAACTGACATATGATGTTACAGTCTCTGTGAGCTCATCCAGATCAGTGACACCTTCTTCAAAAATACTCCAATCAGTGCATTCAAAACAGGCTTGTAAGTACTGCTCTGTTTCGCTGGTCCATCTCTTTACAGTCCTTACTACAGGTTTAGCAGATTTAAGTTTTGGCCTGTATGTTGGGAGAAGATGAACCAGGCAGTGGTCAGAGAGTCCTAAAACTGCTCTGGGGACAGAGCGATATGCATCCTTTATGGTGGTGTAGCAGTGGTACAAAATATTTTTGTCTCTGGTGGGACACGAAATGTGTTGTTTGAATTTTGGCAGTTCATGTGAGAGGTTTGCTTTATTAAAGTCCCCGAGAATGATAATAACAGAGTCTGGGTTTATTGCTGTGTGTGTGTGTGTGTGTGTGTGTGTGTGTGTGTGTGTGTGTGTGTGTGTGATCTGATCAGCCAATTGTTGTCGAGCTCACGTGCGCTTGCGGTGGAATGTGAACACTGACGAGAATGAAGGAGGAAAACTCCCGCGTCGAGTAGAACGGTTTACAGTTGATGAAGAACGCTTCCAAATTGGGACAGCACATCTTCAACGCTGTTACATCTGTACACCACCTTTTGTTGATGTAGAAGCATGTCCCACCGCCACGCGATTTCCCCGCTGATTCTGCGACCCGATCCACTCTGAACAGCTGGAAACCCAGCAGATTAAGCGCGTTGTCCAGAATGGCGTCATTCAGCCAGGATTCAGTAAAACACAGAACAATAGAGTTTGAAAAATCCTTATTTGTCTGGGAGAGCAGAAATAGTTCATCCATTTTGTTTGGTAGAGAGCGGAAATTCGCCAGATGGATGCTAGGCAACACCATTCTAAAGCCACGCTGTCTAAGCTTGATGAGCGCAACGGCTCGCTTCCCCCGTTTGCGTTTCTTGAAGCGTTTGAACAGCACCACTGCTCCGCCAACTACAATGTCCAGCAAAACGTCTGAATAATTGAGAACTGGTAGAATATTGTGTGGTGTGTTCTGCCGAATATCCAGCAGTTCATCCCTGGTAAAACTGATCAAGTTTGAGAAACAAAAAAACAGAACAAACACTGGAGAGCTGCACACTGAGGCGGCCATCTGCGGTGCCATCGTGATAGAAGGTTAGAGGAACATCCACTTGCATGTCCAGTAGCTTATCACTGAGCAGTGCAGGTCGTATAGTGTTGAAAACACCGGAGAAGTCAAAAAACTTTACTCTCACAGTGTGCCTGTCTTCTCAAGGTGGATGTAAGCTCTGTTCAGCAGGAAGATTGTAGCATTCTGTACTCCAGTACAGGGCTGATAAGTGAACTGCAGTGGGTCCATGGTTCAACTGTTGTTTTTAGGCGCTTCAGGACCTCTCCAGCGACTTCTTGACATGTGAGGTCAGAGCCACTGGCCTGTAGTCACTGTGTTTCCTTGGTTGTGCACAGGAACCAGGCATGTTGTTTTCCACAGGGCAGGTGCAGTCATTATGTTCGGGTTGAATATGTGCTGGAAAACACACAGCTGAGTAACACACCCTCTGAGTACCCTGGGGTTAAGGCCATCAGGGCCTGCAGCCTTCCAAGGGCGAAGGCGACTGAACTCTTTCCTCATATTCTCTATGGTGATGTTGATTGGAGACACAGGTGATGGCCATGATGAAGGAGGTGGGGGAGAGGTCTGCTGTGGAAGGACAGTTGTTAAGGGGGGAGGGTGGAGGGGTTTCGAAATAAGTGGTGGTATAATTTAGGGGGGAGAGGGGGGTTGTTGTACTGGGAAGGGATTGAATCACATTAGGAGCTGGGAGTGGTTGGTCAGAAGCCACATTATCAAACCTGTTAAAAAAACCGATTTAAATCATTGGCCTAATTTAGGT
This sequence comes from Hemibagrus guttatus, assembly GCA_033459395.1. NCBI lineage: Eukaryota > Metazoa > Chordata > Actinopteri > Siluriformes > Bagridae > Hemibagrus > Hemibagrus guttatus. The sequence goes on along the minus strand of JAUCMX010000002.1, from coordinate 8,870,741 downwards.
CTCCCTCCATCACTTGGTCAGTCTTTCTTCCATGGCCAGGGATGGTTCTCATACCATTCCACACCTCTCTCATGTTATTTTGAACAAGTTTACTCTCCAACTTCCTTGTATAACAATCCTTCCCTGCTTTGATTTTTATCCTCAGTTCAGTCTGTGTTCCTCATCTCCTTGTCACCATTCCTAAAGGCAGCCTTCTTCCTGTTAAGTGATGCTTTGATGTCTTTGGTCACCCAGGGTTTGTTATTTGGAAAACAGTGTACTATCTGTGTGGGGATTATATTGTTCATGCAGAAATTTACATAATCTGTTATGCAACCAGTAAGTTCATTCACATCCTCCCAATGTGCATTACAGAGAACATCCCAGTCTGTCACCTCAAAACATCCCTGTAGAGTCTTCCATAGCTTTCTGTGACCACCTCCGTACAGTTCTCGTGGTCACTGGTTGGTGCTTGACTGCAGGTGGTTTAAGGTGAACCAGGTTGTGGTCTGATCTGCCCAGGGGGGGAAGGGCTATGGAGCTGTATGCCTCCTTGACAATAGCATACAAGTTGAAGGTTTTACAGTCTAAAACTGTTTAAAAGTGGGTAGGGCTGATTCCAAAGTGACATGGTTGAATCCCCAGAGATAGCTATGAACTTGGGTGCAGGATCTGAGTCGATAACATCAGAGCAACTCTAGCAGGCAGTTGCCCCACCGTAAGGGGCCAGCAAATAAACTTTTAGTCCCTTGCTTCATAGCAAGTCCACCACCATGTGCACCAATTCAGAAACCAGTACAGAAATACATTTGACATTTTAAAAAAAGGTGACTAATGAGCTGTGTAGGATGTAATGTGGTCATAAGATGACTTCTCCATATAGGGTGGTAGTCATTTCAAGAAGTGGAAAAAATAGAATCTTTTAAATCACCAAAACAACACAAATAATAAAAATATCAATATTTCTATATATTGAAAGCTAAAATGGAATAATGATTGCCACATGTCTGGAAACATATTTCCTAAAACATATCACATACAGATTTAGTTATGTACTTTGAGGAAAAGCACTTGTTAAACTCAAATCGTGCTGTTGCAAACTAGGATAATCTGGGAAAAGAAAATGCTGAACTCTTTTAAAGGCTCATTTCATTTTATTTACAGGGAAGTGATGGAAGTGGGTTGTGAAGATCAGAAGCTTTCTTTCAAAATGAAGGGTTATATCTCAAATGCCAACTACTCAGTCAAGAAGTGTATCCTCATCCTGTTCATCAACCGTATGTATTTCCTGAACTCTTTTCATGATGGTTTATGTGGTGATGATACCTGATTTGTACTGTTAAAATGTGATTTTAACTGTTTTACTGTTGAAATAGTAGTAGACATTTGATCAATGTCACTGTGAGATGTTTTTCAGATCGTTTAGTGGAATCCAGTGCCTTGAAGAAGGCAATTGAGACAGTATACACAGCATATCTTCCCAAAAACACACATCCTTTTCTTTATCTCAGGTATTTATTTAAATCAGCAGCTATAGATCATGTGATTGCTAAACACAACACTTTTAAAATAACTACAGAGGTGATTATTCAGTATATTCAAAAGCTAGAGAATCTCGCATGTAAACCAATAAATTATATAAAACCGTTTCCTAACACACAGTGAATGTATTAGTCCAAGCTCTCTCTTATCATTACCGAATACTTTTCCCCCCTCCCTTTACTGAACATGGGTTGGTAAGTAAAAACAATAGTCATGTTATGTGTTATTCCAAGTAGTCTCAAATTGTTAACCATACTTTAAGCCATTATTTTAAAAAGATTTATTAGCAGTTAGGATATGGAGCAGGTTAATAAATGCTGGCAGGCTATGCACTAGTTTACACTCTGCAAAATGTTTCATCCATTTTCAGTAACAATATTTTTTGTTGCATAGCAGCCAGTCAGTGGTGGAAATCTAGAGCTATTCAAAATAGATATTTGAAATTATTAATAAAAAAAAAGATGCATATTTCTATTTTTGTTGATTTTCTTTTAAATGTATAAATTTGATTTACAATATTCAGTTAAGTGAGTGAATCTTCTAAGTGATTTAAAAAAAAAAAAAAAGCCATAGAGCCTAATTTATCTGAAGTTTCCATTATCAAAGTCGATTAATTTATGGGAAAAAAATCTTTACAATACGTAGAGGTACACATGATAAAATAGTTTTTTTTCTTATTCCTTAGTTTAGAAATTGCACCTCATAATGTTGATGTGAATGTTCATCCCACCAAACATGAAGTGCACTTCCTCCATGAAGACTGCATCATTGGAAGCATTCAGAAACAGATTGAGAGTAAACTACTTGGCTCCAATTCTTCCCGCACTTATTTTACACAGGTATATCTGAAAACATCTCTAACATGTTCATGTTTTTATAGTTTGTGATGGAATTAGTAATGCATCATACTTCTTTATTTTCTCAATAGACTTTACTTCCTGGGCTCTCAGTATCTGTCAGTGAAGTTAAAAGCAGTTCAAAAGCTGACCCCACTGAGCATGTGTCTGCCAATCAAATGGTGCGAACTGACAGCAAGACCCAAAAACTAGATGCTTTTCTACAGCCAGCAAATAAATTTTCTTCAGTCCCCATAGCAAATCCACCAAAACCTATTTCGGCTACTTTTAATTTTGAAGCAAAAATGAATGAAGGTTCCAATGAGTTGTTGGCCAGTGCCACAAATGTCATGGAGACTGATGTCCAGTCAGAGGCTCCCATGAGGTAAGGATGAATGTCTTTAAATGTGGTAGCAGTAGGTCAAGAGAAAATTCAAAATGTAAAAAATGTTTTTAATGAAACGCTTTAAAATAGGGTCTTTTGGCCGACTAGCAACCAGTAGAAGTTGCATGGGCATGGTACTTGAGAACATGAGGGTTGAGTGGGGTTTTTGGGGAGGGAGGTAGCAGTTGGAATGTTTTTTTTTTTTAATTATATTTTTTTATTATTTTTACTTTTTATTATACAGAAACGAGTAATATATCATTCGAAACTAAAGGGTCTGTTTTTATTTCTGTACACTCACAATAATGACAAAAAAACATGCTTTTATAAAATAAAGAAAGGCTAGGTTACATACTTGCAGATACTTCCTCAGGTTTGGCATTGAAACCTTTGATGTCAAAAGCATTTTAACAGCTGGCAAACTAATTTTGCACTGAACTGTTATATTTGCGCCCTTATTGGATTTCAGGATGAAATTATTTTTAAATTTCCAGAACTGAAATTCATTTTTATCACTTGCCATGGTGGCAACTCTCAGACAGGTTGTAGTAGCCTAAAGCTTTCAGCGGCAATGTGGATTAACGTAATTGGCAGACTTGGCGCGCCGCAAATTCAAACCAGAGAACCAATCAAAAGCATCAGAATAGCACCGCTTTAACAAATTCTAGCAACACATTAATATTATTCAACATATCTTAGTTTTTTAAAGAAAATATTCAGCTGTAACCCTATTTGTAATCTTTAATATTTTCATAAGTAACTGTAATTTAATTACACATTTTTCTCAGTAACTGTAACGAATTACTGTTGCATTTATTTTGTAATTAAATCACGTAGCGCTGTTACATGTAACTAGTTACTTCCCAACACTGTATCCGTTGCCGGCAGGCAGGAAGAAATACACAGCACAAGTTGCAAATGTGCTTCTTTTACGTTTATTGTCTGTAAAGAAAGAGCTTATATAGTGAAAACCAGGTGTAGCCGAGACTTGATCTAGAAAAATAAGTATGTTTATATTAATAAAAATGTTGACCTTATAAACTAGACATATAGTTTGCACTCTCTTTAAGTATAGATATGGAGCCAGACATGCAAAGTTTCATGTTGGATGCTTGGGGGACAAAGTTAGGGAGACCAGATTAAGATGGTTTGGACATGTTCAGAGGAGGGAGAATGAGTATATTGGTAGGAGAATGTTGGACATGGAGCTGCCAGGCAGGAGGCAAAGAGGAAGGCCAAAGAGGAGGTATATGGATGGAATTATTGAGGATATGAAGCTAGTGGGTGCAAGTGTTGAGGATGCAGAAGATAGGGATAGGTGGAGAGAGGTGATTCACTGTGGCGACCCCTGAAGGGAAAAGCCAAAAGAAGAAGAAGTAGTCAGATCCCATCTGGCCTATGAGTGTATCATGTACTGACTGGCAAGAAAGAAATATGTAAATATATAATATATGTCCGGCCTTAGGAACATTCAGAAGAACTCCACTATTAAGTCTCTATACAGAATCCAGGAAACCATCTCTCCATAACAGACATCACAACTGGCCTTACGGTATAAAATATGACTAAATTCAAGGTGAACCAAAATAACTCTGCTTACCTACCAATATTTCAACTGGATTATATACATTTATGTGAAGTAGGACCTTAATATATCAGATCATTTGGCATATGGATTGGACGTTTGGGGGACAAAGTTAGGGAGGCCAGATTAAGATGGTTTGGACATGTTCAGAGGAGGGAGAGTGAGTATATTGGTAGGAGAATGTTGGACATGGAGCTGCCAGGCAGGAGGCAAAGAGGAAGGCCAAAGAGGAGGTATATGGATGGAATTAATGAGGATATGAAGCTAGTGGGTGCAAGTGTTGAGGATGCAGAAGATAGGGATAGGTGGAGAGAGATGATTCGCTGTGGCGACCCCTGAAGGGAAAAGCCGAAAGAAGAAGAAGAAGATTTGGCATATGGATTAAACCAGAACAAGGGAATCTGAATAAAAACACAATTTAACAGTTCCATTATAGCTAAGTTGTAGACATCCACTCATGGACTATCAATTGTTTGGTTATAAATGAATAGTTGGTATTTTCTGCCTGAAATTCTCAATTTTTCTACTGAAATAATCCATGAAGTCATTGCGTCTGCATATGGCGTGTGCTTTTCTTCAGTGGCATTTAATTAGAGTGGAGGGAGAAGCTGATCTAGCAGCACTAATAGATTTGGTAACTAAGGAGGCTTTCCTTCCACGCTAATTGAAATACTGATCATTTAGTTTTTCACCATTTACATTCATATTTCCTGGTTGATGGTTTTAAGGTTGTGTGATCATTGTACCACGGTGCTAGTTTTTTCTCTTTAATTAATTTTTTTAAATGGAGCTACAGTATCTTGGGTGTAGTGAAACTTTGAATCTAAGTAATCAGATGCCCGATCAAGTTCTTTGGGGTCAGATGGCGATCCAATCATGGATGATATTTCTGGGAGACTATTGGTAAATCTCTCTGCAGTAGCAGACGTAAATGTACGTTTAACCTGGTGATGTGGCATGTATTGTGTCTAAGTCACATTTTAAACAAAATAAGATAATAGTCTGAGAGAGCTTTCAACTGTGGAAGTGTGACTTTATTTTCCATATTTAATCTGAAAGTTAGAATGAGATTGTGAATGAGAATGAGAGTGTGCTTTTCATTATGATGAAATTATTATATTTCATTCTGATTAACTTAACTATATTACCCGGGCGGACAAGCTTCATTTAATATGACATACTTGTTTGGTTTAATTCATGTTTCTATTAAGCATAGAACACTAAACTCCTCATCAGTAATCATTTCATTAACAATAAGTGCTTTAGATGAAACAGATTTCATATTTTAAAAGTCCTAGCTTCAGATCCAAGGTGCTGGCTGTGCATTCACTGTGATCTAATTCTATGCAAATCAGGTTACTAAAACAAATTTGCTCCAATTATCTATGAGCCCACATTGTTTTCAGAGAACCACCTGGACATCAAGCAGTTCAGTGAGCATAACTTGCTGTAAGCTACATCGCCACACCACATTGGGATGGGGCCAGAACATACAGCATCAGACATCACCTTCGCTAATTTACACACCTCTACAATATTACTTTTAATAACCTCTGACTGATGAAGGTATATCGTTAATAATATATCATAATATCATTAGCTTGTACATGGAAAACTACCTTTGAGAACCTATGCTTGCCCAGGACCCTAAGATTAATTGCTATGCCCAGTGCCCTGTCTCCAGGAATACACCTAACCAGTGTTGCTGGAGCTGCTCAAGGCCTAGCTAATGTCACCAGACCTCTTTCTGGTTTCTCAGCAGGTGCTTCATTGAAGAGAGCAAATCTGTTAGACATAAAGTGTAGAGGAGTGGTGTTCTCATGGGTGAGCCTTTGCACTAGCTTTGGCTTCACTCATTCTCCCAGCTGTAATGCTGGGTGGGCTCTAATGCTGGATTTGAAGGGCTACTAACTCCATATAAGGCATCCAGATTTTCCCCTAAAGACTGTACACTATTCTCGCTATCACTAACCCTCTTTAGAGTCTGGATGCACCTCTAAAGCTAAAATCTTCTCTGTCAGAGAACTAACTATAATATACTTGTCTCAAATAAAATTAATGCTACTGATGGAACAAGAGTTATGAAACATACTGCAGCTCACACACTACAGGCTGAATGTTTACCATACTTAATGATTACATACCTTTGACCGAATATGAGCTGGATATTAGGAAGATCTGAAGTGGGGTTCCTCCACTTGCTGTTTGAAGACAAAAAACAAAAAGCATCTTCTGTAAAGTTTAACAGCGATAGGAAAGTCAAAAATTTAACAAATAAAAGTGACAGTGCAAAATATTGAGGGAAAAGAGAAAATTTAAACAGTGTAATTTAAATGCTGACAGGTAAGAAACCCGCAGTAAACATTTCCCATGTTAATTCATATTAATCCATGTTATGTTGGATTTTCCCTTAATTTGAATTTAAATAAACATACTAGTTCTTCAGTATTGACTTGCTCCACCAGCTGAGTAAAGAACAAATATCCACTGGCTTTTGCTGTACTAGGAAACGACCTCATGTTGATGTTGATGAGGAAAAGGCAGTTGTGACAGTGGCCCACACTTCCTGGAGACGAGTCATCAGGCTAACCAGTGTGAAAGAACTGCGAAATGAAATCACAGAACAAACCCATAAAGGTTAGGTAGAGCAGTGCATAATACATACAAATTAGCTGTGACTAATTTGCTGTAGTAAAAGAAACTAATGGTTTTTTGGACAGCATTTTTATAATTTATGACCTTTTGTAACTTCAACACTGGTGTGTTTGTACCCACAGGTTTGCAGGAGATACTACATAATCATTCATTTGTAGGATGCATCAATCCCCAGTGGTCTCTAGTCCAACACCACACCAAACTCTATCTGTTAAACACCACCAGACTCAGGTTAGACATTGAATCTACTTTTAATTAAACATTAAATCTGTTCTGCATGACAAAATATAAAAAATATTAAAAATCTTGCTAATTGCAAAGGATTTCTAGGCTTCTGTGTGACACAACAGAAAAGATTTTTACCCTATTGTCTGAAGTTTTCTATCCACTATGCCACAGTCATGCATTGCTAGGCGCAAGGGAGCAAAATTGGCTGTGCTATTTGGGAGTGAGGGTGGTTAATCTCTCTGTCAATCACAGATGGCTGTCTGTGAGATTATGTTTGCAGAAGAGTGCAAATAGTGTTTTCCTCCTACACAGCCATGGAACACTGCTAGCAGCAAATGTGGTTGGCTGGCTTCTAGTGACTTGGAGGAAGCATGTATTGACCTTGCTAGTTAGTACCTGTAGTATGATGAATTCTGGCAAGTGGGCAGAAATGTACAGGTGCCCAGATTAGTGAGAAAAGGGGTCCTTTTAGATAGCAGAGGACTTTCCATTTTTAGTCTGGAAAATATTTAGCACTTCTTAAGTCTTTATTATAAAAAAAAATGCCTATAAATAGGGGAAAAAATTATGAATGGCTAAAACAAATTTTATCCAAAAATTTGTCATGTTCCTACTTCATATGAGACAGTTATTAGAGTTTTTTTCCCCCCCAGCCAGGAGCTGTTTTACCAGACTTTGATGATTGATTTTGGTAACTTCAATGTTCTTTGGTTGTCGGTAAGTGTATGGCAATTTTGCATTTATAATCAAATCAAATAATGTTTTTGGAAGACAATTTACATCTCATAGATATTATGTAGGTTACATCCAATAAAAATGTTTCTGCCTTTTCTTATTCTGCCGTTGCTCCATATTCTCATTGTTGAAGCGAAGCTACAGATTTTAATGTAATAGTGCTAAGGATTTAAATCTTTTTGTTTAACAAATCTGTCTTTGCACATGGCAGTTTACTTTGGTTTTACTGAAAAAAAAATTATTAGTTTGGTTATTGTTTAATTATATTGCTTTATGACAATTCCATGCTGTAATTATAGCATCATTAAAAAAAAATAGAACCCGGAATACCTTTTTATGTAATATTGTTAGTCACTGCTGAACTGTATTGCTAATATAATATTGATATAATTTCCTCTTTTGACTTCAAACTGAGACTGAAAAAGGAATACAATAAAGTTAGGGTAATTTAAAGGCCCAGCAGTTTAGTGGTGCCAGATTTTGAATTTTCTGATATGTACTTACTGAACCTACTGAACAGTAACCCAAATGCCTAAACCCATAACCTTATAGTAAGAGCCCATTAAAAATGTTTTTCTTCCTGGAGCAAAAGCATATGCAATCTATGTTTATTTCAGAATCCAGCCCCTCTGTATGAATTGGCCCTCTTGGCACTGGATTCAGAGGAGAGTGGCTGGACAGAGGAGGATGGCCCTAAAGAAGGACTGGCCCAGTATATAGTAGATTTCTTGAAGAAAAAAGCTGAAATGTTAGACGATTATTTCTCCATGAAAATAGATGAGGTGGGTGAGTTGCATTATTTTTGAACGTTTTAAATCTAAGGTAAATCATTTTAACTGTTCGGCCTGTTAAGAAGTGTCCTGTGTTATAAAGAGTTTTTTCAGATTTTTTTTTTATAGGCTTGAAATTTCCATTTTCCCCAGATTGGTCCCAAATGGAAATAAAAAGCAAATCAAATGCATTTCACCTAATCAAAAATTACTCGGTGGGGGTTAGAGGTCGTATTAAAGACTGGAGTTAGATTGGTTTGAGATCGTGTTGCCATCACTTTTATTTCATTTTTAGGAAGGGAATCTGACTGGTCTACCACTTCTGCTTGATAACTATTGTCCTGCAATGGAGGGTCTGCCATTGTTCATCCTGCGTTTAGCCACAGAGGTGAGTGTATGCTACTGGTTTAAACAGGCTGATTAATTCAACTGTGTTTATCTCTACAGTACATAGTGTAGCTAAACACTTATTTTTGTAATTCAGGTGAACTGGGACAGTGAAAAGGATTGTTTCCATGACTTCACTAAAGAATGCAGTTACTTTTACTCAATAAGAAAAGAGTACACACCGGAGCCACAGGCAGGAACAGACCATGCAGTAAGCAGCCCCTACAGCTCTTTGATAAGGGTCATTGTCATTTATGCTTCACTTAAGAGCAAATAAAGTTGTGTATGGTCAGATCTCGTTAGAAAATGAATTCCACGAACACGTCCACAAATATTCTATTGACAGTTTCCTTATTTATAATCTTATCATTGTAATCCTATTTTTTTAGTCTTTGGCATATCTGATTAATCAGAATGCAAAATTGAAAACTTTTTTAACACAAAGTGCAACATTTGCAGTTAAATATTCATTCATTCATTGTCTACCACTTATCCGATCTATTCTCGGGTCACGGGGAGCCTGTGCTTGGGCATCAAGGCAGGATACACCCTGGACGGAGTGCCAACCCATTGCAAGGCACACATACACACTCTCATTCACTCACGCAATCACACACTACGGACAATTGAGAGATGCCAATCAACCTACAATGCATGTCTTTGGACCGGGGGAGGAAACTGGAGTACCCGGACGAAACCCTCGAGGCACAGGGAGAACATGCAAACTCCACACACACGGCGGAGGCGGGAATTGAACCCCCAACCCTGGAGGTGTGAGGCAAACGTGCCCACCACTAAGCCACCGTGCCCCCCAGTTAAATATTCAAAATTCAAATTTCAAATTTGTAAATTTGAATAGGAATGCAAAGAGCGAAATCTTTTTTAGCTTTATTGTTATGATAAATCCTGCAGCAACAAATATCTGTCTTTAAAAAAAACAGCAACCAATAATTTTAGTAAAAAGAACTGAAAACGACAAACCTCTTGAAATGCCCTAAATTGAAACTGTCAACAGTTTATATTTTATTTCAGGTTTTAATTTTGTACAAACACACCCAGAAATTCTTTATTTGGAGCTACATCTGAAACAAACGCCTCCCTTCTTTTGTCAGAAATTGTATACCTCTATGCATTTGCAAAAATGATGCACATGTAAATATTTCACTATGCAAGTTTCATAAATCAGTTTGTTTTTGTGTAAATCTAAATGCTCGAATTTGTTCTTATTTCTATGAAGCTTTGATAAATAAGGACCATTGATTCAAACTGAATATTTTTGTAGGATGCAGAGCCAAGCTGGCAGTGGAAGGTTGAACACATTCTCTTCAAAGCAATGCGCTCTATCAGCCCACCGAAACAGTGTAGTGAAGATGGCAGTGTCCTCCATATAGCCAACCTGCCTGACCTCTACAAAGTGTTTGAGAGATGCTAAAAACCCATTGCTGATTTAATACATTTGTAATGTGACGTGAGTAATGAAGACTGTCTTTGTTTACCCATACTACCCATATCCATATTCTGTTATTATATTTGATGGGCTTTGTTACTTGGATTTTGACTTTTGAATATTATTTGTATTCAGATGTTCATAGTTTAAGAAATGTTCAATTTATAATGTTTGAAACAAATAAACATTTTATTATTAATTTTTATTGAATATTTTCAATGTTGTGTTACAAGTTATTGCAGATGTTGGACAGGTTATTTAATTATCTTAATCATAAAATTATTCAGTTATTTTTTTTGTATAGCACTTACACCATTCAGGCATAACATTATGAGCACTGACACATGATATGATGAGTGTTATTCACTTCATCATGGCACCTGTTAGTGAGTGGGATATATTAGGGAGCAAGTAAATATTTTGTCCCCAAAGTTGATGTGTTAGAAGCAGGAAAAATGAGCAAGCATAAGGATTTGAGCGAGTTTGACAAGGGCCAAATTGTGATGCAGACTTCTTTGGCCAGCATAACCAACATGTGCGTAAATGTCTGGAATCGGGCCGAAGGAGATAAAGATGAATACAAATGCAGAAAATACTTATTTACAATGCTGAACTATCTACAAACATGAACTTGTAGCAACGAAAATAAAACCAAATACCAACATACAGGAATATTCAAAAACTGGAACAGGAGTGGATCTAAAGAACACATGGGTTGCACACAGGCATCAAACTGACGCTAGACAAAGATACTGAGGAAAAATAGGGACTTAAATAGGGTGACTATACACTAAACACAAAGAGCTGAGCATAATCCAGATGTGGAATCCAACAAAACGCCATAGAGGAAGAATTCAACTATACATGCAGTGTTGTCCTCTGGTGGTTTGGCAGGGAAATTTCCCAAATATCTGAGACAATATAGGCAATAAGATTGAGATATGTGGAATTTGGAGGCCAACTCTTGGCAGGGTATGTTATCTTTTAGAGTGCATTGTTGCCTTAAAGAGTGTATATTGTCTGCAACAATGTTTGGGTAGATGGTATGTGTCAAAATAAAATCCACATGAATGCCAGGATTCAAGTATTTCCAGCAGAACATTGCCAAGAGCATCACACTGCCTCTTTTGGCTTGCCATACTGCATCCTGGCACCTTCTCTTTCCCAGGTAAGTAATGCACACACCCAGGAATCCACATGATATAAAAGAAAATGTGATTTGTCAGTCCAGGCCACCTTCTTCCATTGTTCCATGGTTATTATAAGTGCATTCAGTGGTGGACAGGGGTCAGTATGGTCAAAGCACGACCAGTCGGTGGCACCAGTCTGTGGCTACAGCCCCATATGTATGCTGTAATGCACTGTGTGCTCTGATACCTTTGTACATTTCTATAGCTAGCATGAACTTTTTCAGCAATTTGTGATACAGTAGATCAGACAGGCTAGCCTTCATCTCCTTATTTGATAAACTTGTCCCCAGAAGTTAAAAACCTTTAAATATTGATTTTATAATACTTTTAATTTAAATGCTCAGGAAAGTAAACAAGAGAAGTGTCGGATTTAGTTCTATTTTTCATGATTATGTGACAAAATATACATGATTTAATTTACGATAATCTAAATGTGTTTTTTGCTTGCTCATAAGTGTCTTTATCTTTGTTTTTGTCATTTGTTTCTTTCTTATTTTAGCCTTGGGCATCATCTATATGGCATCATCAACTGTAATTGAAAGTTGTTGCTCGGCTCACGAAACACTTGAAACAAGTGTAACACTTTCTTTATCAGAAGCCATGGATGAACTCTGAGGCCCACCTCTTGCTGAAAGCAAAAGATGCTGCTTTTAAATCTGGGCATGTGCTGGCCAACTGACACAAGCCTTCACTGACATTTATCCACAAGTTGACACTGACAACTATCATACCAGTGCCCAAGCATTCATGTGCAAAGTGTCTGAACGATTTCTGCCCTGTTGCACTCACCCCCATTGTTATGAAGTGCTTTGAGAAACTGGTGCTTCATAGCAAGCCTCCCACCTACACTGGACCCACACCAGTTTGCCTACCATTCGAACAGGTCAACAAAGGATGCCATTTCCACTGCTTTTCATTTAGCTCTCACCCACCTGGATAATAATAATACATACATTAGGATGTTGTTCATTGACTTCAGTTCTGCATTTAATACAGACGTCCCCAGTAAACTGATCACTAAGTTCAGTGACCTAGGTATCTGCACATCTATATGCAGAATTATTATGGACTTCCTATCTAATAGACCTGTCTGTAAGGTAGGGTAATTACATAACCTCAACCCTCATCTTGAACACTGGTCTCCCCCAAGGCTGTGTGCTGAGCCTGATGCTCTACTCACTATTCACCCATGGCTGTGTTCCTCTGCATAACACCAACGTCTTTATGAAGTATGCAGATTATACCACAGTGGTTGGTCAGATCAGCAACAATGATGAACGGGCCTACAGGGAGGAGACCCAAAGCCTGTCAGCATGGTGTTCCACTAACGACCTCACCTTCAATGCACTAAGACCAATGAGCTCATTGTGGACTCCTGATGAGCTCCATCACAGTGTGGTATGGCAGCTCCTCAGTATGTGAAAAAATACTGCAAAGGGTGGTGAAAACCACCCAACACATCATGGGAACCCAATTACCTGCCATTGAACCTCTTCACCACAGTAGATGTCTTCAAAGAACACACAAAATCATCAAGGACTCCTCCCACCCTATTCGCAAACTGTTCAACCTCCTTCCAGAGATACAGGACCATCCACACCAGAACCAGCAGGTACCCACTGATAAACCCACTGAATTCACAGAGCATCATTTGGTCTGTATGTTTTGATTTGGCTTATATTAGGCTGGATACTCTTCCTGACACAACCCTACCATTTTATCCGAGCGTGGGACTGGCACTGAGACTTAACTTTTCAGTGGCTGGGTCAGCTCCCTGTCTGGGAAAGGAAGCAGGCTCCGGCAATGAGTGCACAGGATCCTGCTGCTGGACCACAAGGAGTTTTTTTTAATTTGATGTACATACTGTATATTTAAATATTTATCTGCACTTGTTCATTTGCAAAATTTCTACTATTTGTGTACTACTGGTAGATTCTAAACACCATTCTATTGCTATATACCTGTACTATGCAATAATAATAAAGTTGTATATCTCTCTCTACAAGGGGCATTGGTGGCTCAGTGGTAGGTTTCTCGCCTATCATGCGGAAGGCCCGGGCTCGATTCCCAGCCAATGCCCCAACCCCAGCCACTGGATGCAGTGCCGGTCCCAAGCCCGGAAAAATGGGAGGGTTGCGTCAGGAAGGGCATCCGGTGTAAAACATTTGCCGAGTTGTTGTGTGGACCAGTTGGTCCGCTATGGCGACCCCGAACAGGGAGCAGCCGAAAGCAACTTCTTCTTCTTCTTCTTCTTCATCTCTATCTACAGCATGGGGCACAGGTTTCGCTTAGAAAGGTTCAAGACAGAGGCACAGTCACAGTGTTAATGTCAATGCTAAAAATATATTTGTTTAGTCAAGCCTTTGTTTTTTTTTAGGTAAAGGAGAAGACCTGGAGGGTTCTTAGGCATAGAGTGTTTTGGATGATTGGGAGCTTTTGATGTCACCTTCTGGCTCTCCCTTTTAGTTATGCTGTCATAGCTAATCTTGTCTTTTCTTGATAGACCCTATAAAACTGGACACTAGCGTGTGCCAAATAGCAAGGCAACCCCACCATTGAATAATTTCAGAAGTATCTCTGCATGTCCAGGAAAAGTTCAGTTGTTTGAGATATCACACCATGCTCCATGGATTAACAGTTCTTCCAAAAATGGTATATGGTGTGAAATCTCAAACTGAACTTTTACTGGACATACCAAGATACGTCAGAAATCAAAAACAATCAGACAGACAGACTTCAGAAATACTTAAAATAGAAAGTAGCTGCACACCTGAAAATCAGATCCAAATGAACAGTTGATCACTCAGTGGTGGGGTTGCCTGCGAATCTCCTCACAATTTGATTTCTTGTTCTTATTCAGTAAAATTTTAAATGGCAGGCTTTTAAAAGGTTTTGGTTTTTATCTGTGTGTACTCCCATAAATGGAGTGGAGAGAATAAGCTTTTTAGACAAACTGACCAACATAATGTTTAACTGCAGCACTGCAGATATTTAAATTTTATGTGGAGATTTTAACTGCACAACAGATAATTTAGATAATTAATGTCTAGAGCATTGTCAGAGGGGGGCCATGCTGGGGCACTGTTTCAAAAGAGGGGGGTCACCAGTGACCCCCCCCCCCCCCCCAAAAAAAGGATAAAATCTATAGTATACCAAGTACATCCTATTATTTATTATTTTTAACTTGAATAAAGTCAGTTGTAATCAAATGTAATAAAAAAAAAAGCACATTTTTGGTTAATGTACTTTTTTGTCATATATTTCCAGTATTAAGTTAAATTTATTTAATAACCAGTATTTATTTTTTTCAAGTGTTTTCATAAAACTAACACAAGTTTATAAAATAAATGAGCAATTTTAAAAACCCAGAAGCATAAATGTCGTCAACCATTTACTTGTAATAAGCAGTTTGGCCATTACAGTATACAGTATTTATATTCACAATATCTTTAAAAAAATAAAAATAAAAAAAGCTCGCCATATTTGTTCAAAAATAGCCCAAAATTGTTCAAACTGTAAATAAATTGCACAGAATGCATCTATGTCAAACTGACTATCTTCTGACTGTAAATCTAAGTATTACACTTACTGATGCACCAACAAGTAACATGTCACAAGATTCCGTGAACATTCCATGCATATAGTCATTTGGGGCAATCGGAACCAAGCAAAACCTCAAGCAGCTTCCTTTAGGTGTCTGTGGGAGATGATGGAGGCCCACGAACTAAGTGATATATGGAGAAATTTAAATAAAAAACAGAGACAGTATGCATGGGCCCACTTCAAGTGTTTTATTGTTACACTAGGCATCTCTGACCACAGCATGGTACAGTGTACTATTGGCAAAAAGAATGTCAAACAAAGGCATTTTATCATTGCACTTTTAGAAGCTAATTTGCTAATTTTAAAGAGTCTTCTAGTTATTTATGGAATTGTTTAAATCTGAAAACACAGCATTTAGATTTCTACATCAGTGGTGTGATGTGGCTACATATTATTAAAGTATTTGTTTAGCAGTAAACTCTAACAATGTCACAAGAGACATTGTTAGATCTCTGAAAGCTGTGGATATAGGAATAGTGGAACTCCAGCATTTCCAGGCTATTGGGCATATAAATACTGGTCTGATTTTTCTAGATCAGGAAAAGGCTTTTGACCAGGTTGAGCATGAATACTTCTAGAAGGTGCTGAAAACCATCAGGTTCAAATCAGGTTTTATAGCTGTGACCAAGTTGTTGTATAGTGAAATTGAAAGTGTACTGAAGGTTGGTGGTTTATGTGCCCTTTTTAGAGTGTACAGAGGTATCAGACAGGGCTGTTCTCTGTCATGCCTGCTATACACTAGTGATTGAACCTCTTTTATATAAAAGAGATTAACTTTACTTTTGTTTTTAATGGACACACAACACTGGAATTTTCTGGATTACCAGATTTTTACCATGGACTTTTTAAAAGTTGGAGCGTTTTCAAAAAACAGCACAAGGGCTGCCGAACATGGCTACTCGAGGAGCCCCTGGCTAATGGTTAGCATCTGGACATCTCTAGTGTGACCACCCCTACACTGTCCAGGGCTATGATTTCCTCAGGGATCAGGACACTGCAGTAGCTGGTGAACAGACCTATCATGACCAGATAACCTGGCAGCTCATATGGGACTGCGGCCCCTGCATGTTTTCAATCAGCTTCTACAAAGAGGTCAGCCCTTACATCAGTGGATCGAGTCATCATTCTGGATCTCTTCTTATTTTTTTTTTGTTATTTTTTACATTGTTTTTATAATACATAAAACAAACAAAAAAAAAAGTGCTAGTTTAAATGTTTCAGTAAGATGGGTCGTCACCCATCTTTTGAAGACAGCCAGTGGCTGTTTGGACATCTAGGAGACGTTCATTCCACCACCTCGGTGCCAGAACAGAAAAGAGTCTAGGTATACCCACTTTGCACTCTGAGAGATGGTGGGACAAGTACAAGCAGTGCTAGTAGATCTGAGAGAGTGTGGTGCGATGCAAGGAGTTAAAAGAGCTTTGAGGAAAGAGGGTGTTGGTCCATTTTTGTCTTTGAAAGTAGGCATCAGTATTTTGAATCTGATGTGTGCAGCTACCGGAAGCCAGTGGAGGGAGCACGGCAGTGGGGTGGTTTGTGAGAACTTGGGCAGGTTAAAAAGGTTTTAGATAATTTGCAGTTGTCGAATTGCATTCATGAGTAGACCTGCAAGGAGAGAGTTGTAGTAGTCCAGTCTCAAAATGACAAGAGACTGAACAATTACCTGAGCAGCCTATGTGGATAAAAATGGCCAAATCCTTCTAATGTTAAGGGATAAAAGTTATTGATAAACAGTAACTTCTCTTTAAACTTTATAAACTTTATAATTTTTTCTATGTATCTATACTTCTGTAAAGCTGCTTTGAGATACTGTCTATTGGTAAAAGCGCTATAAAGTACAAATAAACTGAATTGAATTGAATCTTCAATTAAAAAAGAAACTGACATGAGAGTGTTAAATTAGCAATATGTGAGGAAAATGACAGTTGATTGTTCATAGTGACCACAGGGTTGCAAGTAGTGGCTGGAGATCAGAAAGCTGTGCAGAGATATCACAAGATCCTGACCTGGTGATGAATCAACTGGGATGACCAGCAGTTCAGTTTTGCTGGAATTACAGCTGATGAGCCATCATCCATCATATGTCCACCAGACATGCTGAAAACCGAGCAGTAGCTATGGTATCTGAAGGAGGGTGCCATCAACATAGCAGTGGTAAGAGAACCTACGTGAGGATATAACTTTGCCAAGAGAGTGAGTATAGGGGAAGAAAAGGTGAGGACTAAGTACTGAGACTTTTGGGACACCAGTGGAGTCTGTGTGGAGCAGATGTCAACCCCCTTCATGTAGAGGGGTAGACAACCCATGTCAAAGTGGGTTTTAATAATGATATTAAATCAGAGTGGAGGGCACTCTTCAGGCTGATTAAAATGAAGAATTCTTTTAATTGATCAAGATTATGGGGGATTTGAAGATGATTGAGGCAGTGTGCTGCTGTGAGAAAGCACCATGCTCTATAGTAGAAGGATTCTGAACCAGAGCTAAACTAATCCTCACACCTTAAATCAAAATAATCACTGTTATGTTTAGCTTAATTTATTGAAATATCTCTGTTTAACATTTATTGATTGATTGATTGAGTCACCCTAATTCTATTATGTATAATGTGGCTTCAGTAAATATATGTATTGTAAAAGTAAAAAATTTGTCTGTCTGTCTGTCTCCCACTCCACTAAAAAAAGATACTTCCAGTCAGCTGTTGGTGTGCAGTTATTTTCCTACTGCCAAAAATCATATCTGGGGGGCAGTTTATTTGTTCTGTGTGAACTATAGGATATTGTCAAAATGTTTGCTAAACAGACTTAACGGTTAAGTTCACTGATTCAGAAGAACCAGACATATTTTATAACAGAAAGGTCAATTATGGACTTTTTTTTATACATAATGTTATTGACTCTGGTCATCTTAATGATTCTAACTTGGGTGTTCTTTTAATAGACTGAGGGAAAGAATTTGACTAGGCTGATCATAATTATCTTTTTAAGGTGTGGGTTTTGGTTTAATTTGAATAATAATTTCTAATATTTATCCTTAATGAGCAAGCCTGAGGCAACAGTGGCAAGGAAAGAAATCTTGAGAGGAA
The DNA here is from genome assembly GCA_033459395.1 of Hemibagrus guttatus. NCBI lineage: Eukaryota > Metazoa > Chordata > Actinopteri > Siluriformes > Bagridae > Hemibagrus > Hemibagrus guttatus. Next base: position 8,852,317 of record JAUCMX010000002.1, on the reverse strand, counting down.
CCAGGCTCAGAAGGGGACCCATCCTCATTTGGGTAACATCGGGACTGTAAATTATGTTAATGTAAATAATGTCCTTTGTTCAACAGTTTATAGTCATGTGGAATCGTGCAACCAAGAGCTCCTGAGGAACTAATAGGTCAGTGTAATTTCTGAGTTCATCATAGACTTAACACTAATTCCTTAACACTAAGTATTCAAATGTTCACTGATAAAGACCCGAGCACAAAGCTGACCGACACAACGGCAGTTCAAATACAGCATGATAGTCTCCTAGTACTTCTATCCACACCAGTCCCCTGGGTCACAGGCTGTCCACACAGATCTATCCCCAACAGCAGAGATGAGACTCCAACCAGGGGTAGAGTGTCAAAATGGATCAGGCAGGTCCAGAAAGAAGAAGCAGTCACACTGGGAACTAAGAACTCTTAGAGTTCTAAGAACTAAGAATTCCACTCTGTTTCATCATGTTCAGCAGTAAAAGACCTTGGTTTGATTATTAACTCTGGTCTTTCATTTTAAGCTCATGTAGATAATATCTCTAGGGTCGCCTTCTTTCATCTCAGAAATATTGATAAGATAAGAAATATGATGTCACTTCATGATGCAGAAAAACTAGTTCATGCTTTTGTTACCTCTAGGTTGGATTATTGTAATGCCTTACTCTCTGGATGTTCCAGTAGGTGCATAAACAAGCTCCAGTTAGTCCAGAACACAACAGGCCTCCTAACAAGCCTCACAGTTATGGAACAGCCTTCCAATTATTGTTTGGGTCTTAGACACAGTCTAAAGTCCATGCTGAAAACACATTTGTTTAGTCAAGCTTTCAATGTATATTTTTTCTTAGGTAAAGGAGCAGATCTGGAAGTTTCATGAGCATAGAGTGTTTGGTGTACTGGGATGTTTGGATGTTGTCAACTACCACCCTTGAAAGTCGATCAGGTTTGCTGACTGTGAAGCGGTTGGACATTTTATGTCCTGAGAAGCCTTCATGTCTGTCACCTTCTGGCTTTCCATTTTCTTTATGCTGTCATAGCTAGTCTTGCTGGAGTCTTGTACTTTGCACATAATCTACATTGTCTTTAAACATCACAATCATAAGCATACCACTCTCTCTCTCTCTCTGTCTTTCTCTGTCGAGCTATACATTCCTCTCCCAAGCTCCCAGTGTTCTGAGTCCCAGTGTGACCACTTCTTCTTTCCGAAACTGCCTGATCCATGCTGATTTTTACCCCTGGTTGGAGTCTCGTTGCTTAGTGGTGCTTACTGATGCTGTGGATAGATCTGTGTGGACAGCCTTTGACCCAGGGGACTGCTGTGGATAGAACCACTTGGAGACTATCATGCCGTCTTTGAACTGCCGTTGTATCAGTCAGCTTTCGTCAGAAAGAAATTAGTGCTAAGTCTATAATGAACTCAGAAATTACACTGACCTAATAGTTCCTCAAGAGCTCTTGGTTGCTTTTGCAGAAAGGACCTTATCAACAGTTACATTATTTACTGTCCAGTGTCAACCAAATGAGGATGTGTTCCCTTCTGAGCCTGGTTCCTCTCAAAATTTCTTCCTCATATCATCTCAGGGAGATTTTCTTTGCCACTGTTACTTCAGGCTTGCTCATTAGGGATAGTAACTTAACTTTAAACTTTATAATTTATTTTGTATGTTTCTATACTTCTGTAAAGCTGCTTTGAGACAATGTCCATTGTTAAAAGTGATATACAAATAAATGGAATTGGAAAAACAAATTCACAATGAGAGTCTGTATTTCAATTTTAATGGCAGGTACACACACAGAACATTCCTCTCACTCTTCTCAAAGATGTATTCGTGGCCCTGGGTGGACCCCGGCAGTGGCCTGACAAGATCCATGCTGATCCCTTCAAACGGGATGCCGATGATAGGAAGTGGATTGAAGGGCATGGACACCGGCTTCTTGGGGGTGATCTGCTGCCAATGGGGCATTGTTGGCAGAAGGCCTGAACCTCTTTATCAATCCTGGCCCAGAGGAACTGATCCCACAGTTTCTTGATTGTATTGCAGGCCCCCAGATAACCCCATATGAACGTGCCAGGTGTAAGAGAAGGTGAGTCCTGGTAATAGGGACCACCAGGAGGTCACACGACTTGCCCCATTGCGCCGTGTGGAAGTACAAAAATCCTCCCCTTCTTTTTCTTTGTGGTTTTATTACCAGTTAGCAACAATATGGTGCATAAAAAAAGATTACTCATATATTCATTTAATTATTACCTTAATTATTATCTTGATCCCTCTAAAAAATTGTATCAAGAGCTGCACTCTCTCATGTTGTGAGTTTTGCCTTCAAATATCTATTAGACCATAGGTCATTTTAAAGTTTCTCAGGTTTTGTATTAGCTCCCTTCTTTCTTCTTCATAACCCTGACAGTGTAACATGACATTCTTTATTGTTTCTTATAGTCCACTTATAGTCCAATAATTGTGTTGTGTTTTATTATTTTAAATAATGTACTATTGAGTTTATTATGCCCGAATCCTAAGTCTTGATATTATTGTCTCATCTCTCCTGTTTCTTCCTGTGCATCTCATCTCTCCAACTTTTCTTTAAATTTGATAAAACCAACACTCTTTTCTGTTTTCCTCCTATTGCTTCTGCCATCTTTACTTCAGTCTCTGCCTAATTATATTCTTGGCTTCTGCTCTTCTAAGATTTATTGTCATATCAATGCTCCGCTTGTTTGGGGCTTCTTTTGCTACCTTGACTGCTACTTTTTCTATCTATGCGCTGGTACCTAATAGAATGTTACACTTAGCCCCATCATTTGAATTCTTTATAGTGTTTGTTGGATTTCTGTTAGTAAGTCTATTCTACTTTCTGCATGACTGTGCTGTAATCTGGCTGTAAAGTCTGAGCAGACAACTCCCTTCCAAGGTTTTGTGTCTTCTATCAGGTGCTAATAGTATTGGCAGCATTTCCCCTTTGTAAACTGATAGACCACCATTAATTCTTTAACGCACGACAATGTTAAATTATGGAATACAAAATGCCTGCCCAATCCTGTTAGCTGTATTCTTTGATGCATCTGTGTAGGTTTAGATGTACTTGTGATAATTGTCTATATATGTTTGTATGTTATGTGAGTCAAAGTAAAACTCTTTAATTTTATTTTGTCTCTCCAGTAATGACATCTGTTAGTATCCATGGGTGTATTGTTGGCAATGGTACTATTGACTGATTTTCAGATATTCCTAACTCTGTTAATTTCTGTTCCGCTATCCACCCAAAGCTTTTTGGGATGGTTTTGGCTATAACCTTGTAGATTCACCCAGTAATTTACTCTTAGTTGTGTTTTTTGTTTTGTTTTGTTTTTTTTATCTCCAAAGGCATTTCTCCCATTTCCACCTGTAGCGCTGCTATTGGTGCCAACTTGAATGCACCTGTACATAATCTTAGTGCTTGATTACAGAATTTCTTCAGTTAAGTAGCATCTGGGATAAGATTCGGGAGCTCCACATATATGTAGTGTTTGGGAAGGTTACTTTGGAAATGTAATAGGTTACAGATTACAAATGACCCCATTTAAAATGTAATAAGTAGTATAACTTTTCAATTACTTTATCAAAGTAAAGTAACTGATTACATTTGATTACTTTTAAGTTTCTAATGGATATTTTCAACTAAATAATTTCCAGACATTTATACCAGGCAGGGTTAACCTTACAGTAGTACTCAACTCTGTTTACTGTTAGAATTTCAAAATCTTTCATCACTTGAATTAAGATTATATTAATTTCATTGTAAGCACAGCCACCACAAAACCAGACTTCATAACAAAAGTTGTTTAATACTGTTTTAGGAATCAAATCTTTGCATAGCTATGACAGTACACACTGGCAAGTAACAATGCCTTGAAAAAAAAAACAATCTGAAAAAATAAAGAATACACAAACCCAAATAGGCAATAAAACAGTTATTAAAACAATTAATAAAAGAAAAACACTGGTGTCTCATAGCCATCAATGCAATTAGGGAAAGAAATAAAATCTGTGTGTGTGTGTTTGTTTACGCACGTACACTCTTTATCCTCCAAAAATCAAACTGGACAACCCTCGAGAAAAATAGGTTATATTTTTTTGAAATGTAACTGCAGCAGATTGTCATCATTCAGATCATAAGTTTTTTGAAATCACACAGCAGTCTAAAACACTGATTTTACAAAGGAAACTCAAAATTAAAATGGCTTAACGTAACATTGCTTTGGCCATTGTTGGTCAAATGGCCAAAAGCAGTTGTTGGTGCCCCAAATTTCACAACTCGATGACTTTGTGAGTCATCATAACGTATGCTACAATGCTAAAATAACTAAGCTATATTAGATCTGACATTAACAACACATTTTCAAGGAGGAAAAATGTGAGCTATATATTTTCTGTCAAAGGGTTGATAAATAGAAGTGTGCCTGGTAAAGGTAGCTAGCAGACTAGCTCATTTGTTGTGAATGTTTTGAATACAGGTCTTGAATACACTATGGGGTCGATGAAGGCGCTGGTGCGTTTTGGTGGATTTTTTCCACATAGCAGCTACAGTACATCGACTCCGTCACTTTTTATTATACAGAAACGAGTAATATATCATTCCAAACTAAAGGGTCTGTTTTTATTTCTGTACACTCACAATAATGACAAAAACCATATGCTTTTATAAAATAAAGAAAGGCTAGGTTACATACCTGCAGATACTTCCTCAGGTTCGACATTGAAGCCTTTGATGTCGAAAGCATTTTAACAGCTGGCAAACTAATTGTGCACTGCACTGTTATATTTGCGCCCTTATCGGATTTCAGGATGAAATTATTTTTAAATTTCCAGAACTGAAATGCATTTTTATCACTCGCCATGGTGGCAACTCTCAGACAGGTTGTAGTAGCCTAACGCTTTTAATGTGGATTAACGTAATTGGCAGACTAGAATTCGCGCGGCAAATTCAAACCAGAGAACCAATCAAAAGCATCAGAATAGCACCGCTTTAACAAATTCTAGCAACACATTAATATTATTCAACATATCCTAGTTTTTTAAAGAAAATATTCAGCTGTAACCCTATTTGTAATCTTTAACATTTTCATAAGTAACTGTAATTTAATTACATATTTTTTTCTCAGTAACTGTAACGAATTACTGTTACATTTATTTTGTAATTAAATTAAGTAACGCCGTTACATGTAACTAGTTACTCCCCAACCCTGAGTATAGTGTATACATTTTGTGGACCAGAACCACTTAAATCAGCCAGTAATACAATGAGGATTGCTCAATGGCATTAAGCAGAAAATGATTATGATATGCATGAACAACATTTCTGTTATTTCACTTTAAATCTATTTTGCCTACCCATAGCAACACGGCTAGATATTTAATGCTACGGTTAGATATTAATACTAATTTACTACTATCTATTTATTTATTTATTAATTATTACTATTTCTAGTACCACTTGGGTGACCCTTAATGTGTAATCTCGCAAAAGTCTAGGGAAAGTGTTGCAGCACGCTTCACGGCAGTGTAGTGGGATTTGTAATCATATCGATTTTAACGTTTGATTTCGTAATTACACTTCTGTAGTTTGCCAGTAAAATAGACGAAGGTGGGGTTTTAGAGAAGCACGGTGATCACAATTAGAAGTATCACGGATGCTGAGTGAAGCCGGCTGTATTCCTGTGAAGCCAGTTGTATTCCAGTCAGTGACGGTGTTGTGTGATTCCCCTTCAGACAGCGAAGCTCATTGTTGTGGTCCAGCTAATGCCAGAAGCTTGACTTTTAATCCCTCTGAATTTAGTAAGTTCATTTCATTTGACCTACTATTCCAGCTATTGTTATGGCAAGTTGGATGATGTCTGTCAGAAAATGTGGTGTCTAGTTTTATGTTTTCTAAAAATAAATCGCGTTGTATCTCATAAAAAGTATTTTATTTTCCAGAGTCCTGTCTAAACCTTAATAGCCTATGCTGTCTAACCGTGGAGCAGTGGAACAAAATATCTTTCTCTGTTGCATCTCAAGCCCCATCTAAATTGGACTCATTGTACATGATGCCCTTTGGTAATGGCCATTTCAGTGTTTTTCTCAGCCATTCTCTGAGAAAATTATAGGCTAAATTATCTACTCATTTCCATCAAGATCAGTGGTTGCCTGATGCATTTAAATCTGTCCTATATGCACAATATCTGTCCTATATGACTGCAGTTACTTGCTGTATTCAGAATCATAGTGTGTGATTCATTGCCTTAATTACAAAAAAATGGATGTTTCTTGTACACTTTAAGCATTATTGATTTAGTATATTTTCAAATTGTTGCTTGTATTTGCTTCACCTCAGTGTGAAATATAAGCTAGACGTTAACTTCACCTCTCTTCTCCAATGCCTCTACAACTGCTTGAAAGGCATATTAGAATGGAGCGCGATCATATGACTACGTGACACAAACATCCAGGATTATACCTATACAAACCAGCCTCCTGTGATAAACTTATTACTGCAAAAATATGATATAGGTGTCCCTTAGATATTATTGACAGTTGGGGATGGTTATTGGTAATTTGTACATTATTATGGGATATGTACAGGTAACAGGAAGAAATCATTTGTGGAAAACTGAAAGGCTGAATGTATCAGTTGTTATAGTGGCCACATGTTTTTACAATGTAATAATTTTTTTTAATAATGTAAAATTATTTAATAAATATTGATATCTGTTGGTTGTTTAGTGATGAATGCAATGACATCAGAGGATTACAAAGAAACGTACTGGCCAAGGCTGGAAAAAGCAGTTGAACAGCTGCTGACTCAAAGCCCAGTGAAATACAGTTCTATCTCCTATGAGCAGATTTACAGGTTGGTGATTTTTAGTTTCTTTTTAAAAATTAAATTTTGTATGGTAAATCTCTAGGGGCCTCAAATTTAAAACTTCACACTGATTCCATAGTCAAAGTATGCATGCACACAAAAATGGAAATCATGTGCTCACACATGAAAAAATATGTTTTTTAAAACCTTAAGTAAAACTGTTTTTGCTTCATAAATCATCTTTAAAAAAAAGTGTACAGGTGAATGTGTGTCTTCTTTTGCACAGATACCACCCACATATAGTCAATTCAATTAAATTTATTTGTATAGCGCTTTTAACAATGCAGCTTTACAGAAGTATAGACACATAGAAAAAATTATAGTTAAGTTACTATTTATCCCTAACATTTATCCCTAATGAGCAAGCCTGAGGTGACAGTCTCAAGGAAAAACTCCCTGTGATGTTATGGGGAAAAAATTTTGAGAGGAACCAGGCCTAGAAGGAAACCATCCTCACTAAATAATGTGAATGTAAATAATGTCATTTCTAGTCAGCAACCAAGAGCTCTTGAGGAACTATTATGTCAGTGTAGTTTCTGAGTTCATTATTGACTTAGCACTTTCTTCCTGCCGAAACCTGACTGATACAATGGCAGTTCAAAGATGGTGTGATAATCTCCAGGTGGTTCTATACACAGTAGTCCCCTGGCTCACAGATCTATCCTTAGCAGCAGTAAGCACCACCAAGCCCCAAGACTCCAACCAGAGGTAGATAGTCTGGATGGATCAGGCAGGTCCGGAAAGGAGAATGTGACAGCATAACAAAAAAGGAGAGCCAGAAGCTGACAGACATGAAGGCTTTCTGGGACATAAAGCGTCCAACTTTAGCAAACCTGAGAGACTTGCGAGGGTGATAAGGTGACTGCATCCAAGCATCCCAGTACTCTATGCCCATGAACTTTCTAGATCTGTTCCTTTACCTAAGAAAAACTATACATTGAAAGCTTGACTAAACAAATGTGTTTTCAGCCTGGACGTAAACATTGAGACTGTGTCTGAATCCTAAAAACTAATTGGACTAATTTCATAACTGTGGGGCTTTGTAAGAAAAAGCTCTGCCCCCTGCTGTAACCTTTGCTACTTGTGGTACTACCAAATTGCCTGCAACTTTTGATTGAAGTAGGAAGATCATAAAAAATGTGTCAGTAATAGTATTTTATAATCAATGTGAAATTTGACTGGGACCCAATGCAGTATGGAAAGGTTGGAGGGATGTTTTCATCTCTCCTAGTTCCAGTTAGGACTCTGGCAATCTGGACAAAATGGAGCTTGTTTATGCTCCTATTGGAACATCCAGACAGTAAGGCATTACAGTGATCCAACCTAGAGGTAAAAAAAGCATGAACTAGTTTTTCTGCATCATCAAGTGACGACATATTTCTTATCTTAGCAATATTTCTAAGATGAAAGAAGGCTATCCTAGAGATATTGTCTACATGAGCTTCAATGAAAGACCAGAGTCAATAATCACACCAAGGTCTTTTACTGCTTTTACTACCTGATGAAACAGAAAGACCATCCAGAGTTACTCTAAAAAGTAAAAAGCTTACTTCTGGCTGCATGTGGTCCTAGTACAAGCATTTCTGTCTTGTCAGAGTTAAGCAGGAAGAAGTTAGTGAGCATCCACTGTCTAATGTCCTTTACACATTCTTCTTAATAAGCTGGTGTCTCTCATCTGACTTAGCTGAAACATATAGCTGTGTCATCAACATAACAGTAGAAGTAATGATCCAGTGGGTTCACTGCACCAGTGTAGGATCTGACAATGGGTCCAAGGATTTTATCCCGATACCTAATGGCAGTCAGTGTGCCATTGACTAGCCTGTACAGGTCTGTGCATCCCTCCATGGATATGCCTCCCCAGACCATCACTGACCAATCACCAAACCGGTCATGCTGAAACCAAACCAGTCATGCTGCACAGGACCCACTAGAGGATGTTGGGCCCTCAGGCCACCCTCATGAAGTCTGTTTTTGATTGTTTGGTCAGAGACATTCACACCAGTGGCCTGCGGTCATTTTGTAGGGCTCTGGCAGTGCTCATCCTGTTCCTCTTGCACAAAGGAGCAGATACCAGCTGATGGGTTAAGGACCTTCTACGGCCCTGTCCACTGGAGAACTGCCTGTCTCCTGGAATCTCCTCCATGCTCTTGAGACTGTGCTGGGAGACACAGCAAACCTTCTGGCAATGTCACATATTGATGTGCCATCCTGGAGGAGTTGGACTACCTCTGTAGGGTTCAGGTATCACCTCATGCTACCAGTAGTGACACTGACCCTAGCCAAATGCAAAACTAGTGAAAAACAGTCAAAAAAGATTAGTAGGGAAATAAATATCAGTGGCCTCCACCTGTAAAACCATTCCTGTTTTGGGGGTCGTCTCATTGTTGCCCATTTAGTGCACCTGTTGTTAATTTCATTAACACCAAAGCAGCTGAAACTGATTAACAACCCCCTCTGCTTCGTAACTGAGCAGATCAATATCCCAGGACTTTAATTTACTTGATGCTGTACTCTGATTAAAAAGTTTACTTTTAATTTATATATGTTGATATATACATATTAAAATAATATATATTAATATATTTAAATGTTAATTTTTTTAATTTAATTAATTATTTTAGTTAATTTTATATATTATATAGCTCTGGAAAAAAATGAGAGACCACTGCAAAATAATCAGTTTCTTATATTTTGTTTTCATACAGGTGCATGTATTAGTTTTGTTTCATTTTTTGTGAACTGCTGACAATATGTTTCCTAAATTCAAAATATAACTATTGTTATTTAGAGTGTATATTTAAAGGAAATGACAACACATCAAAATAACCCAAGATCATGCAGTATTTGGAGAGCTTTAATAACTCCAATAAAACCAAATGCAAATAATTTGTAAACAAATTGTGTTAATGCTTTTGCTAAATAACATTAAGAAATCAGTATTTGGTGGAATAACCCTGATTTGCAATTAAAGCTTTCATGCGTTTTGGCATTCTCTCCACCAGTTTTTCACATTGCTGTTAAGAGGTTTTCAATAGGGTTCAAATCTGTAGATTGGGCAGGCCATGATAGGGTCTTGATCTGGTGATCCTCCATCCAGACTCTGATTGCTCTGGCTGTATGGCATGGCGCATTGTCCTGTCGGAAAATCCAATCCTCTGAGTTGGGGAACATCGTCTTAGCAGAAGGAAGCAAATGTTCTTCTAGAACAACCCTGTACTTGGCTTGATTCATGAACCCTTCACATGGAATCTGTCCAATTCCAGCCTTGCTGAAGCACCCCCAGATCGTCACTGACCCTCCTCCATATTTTACAGTTGGTGCAAGACACTGTGGGTTGTAGGCCTCTACAGGTCCCCATCTAACCAGAACACGACCGGGTTTTGGGCAAAGCTGAAAATTTGACTTATCAGAAAAGATTACCTTACGCCAGTCCTCTACAGTCCAATTCCTGTGGTCTTTTGCAAACTTCAGCCTGGCTCTTCTTTGCTTTTCACTGATGAAGGGCTTTTTTCTGGCTTCAGCCCTGCATGTAGAAGCCTGTTTCGAACCGTTCTTGCCAAGCACTTCACCGCAGTCTCAGTTTGACCTGTAGGGCGCCGGTGGAAATTGGGCTACTGTTGGTAAGTAGAGGAGGGAGGAGAGTGCACAGACAGAGAGAGAAGAGGAAAGGTAAGAGTGTAGGACTGAGAATAGGAACTCTGAATGTTGGTACTATGACAGGGAAAGGTAGAGATCTGGCTGATGTGATGGAGAGAAGGTAGGTGGATATACTGTGTGTACAGGAGACCAGGTGGAAGGGTAGCAAGGCTCGTAGTATAGGAGCAGGATTCAAGCTGTTTTATTATGGTGTGGATAGTAAGAGAAATGGGGTAGGTGTGGTCCTGAAGGAGGAGTTTGTGAGGAATGTCCTGGAGGTGAAGAGAGTGTCAGACAGGGTGATGAGTCTGAAGTTAGAGATTGAAGGGGTGATGTTGAATGTTGTTAGTGGTTATGCCCCACAGGTAGGTTGTGAGTTAGAGGAGAAAGAGAGATTCTGGAGTGAATTAGATGAGGTGATGGAGAGTATTCCCACGGGTGAGAGAGTGGTGATAGGAGCGGATTTTAATGGACATGTTGGTGAGGGGAACACAGGTGATGAGGAGGTGGTGGGCAAGTTTGGAGTTAAGGAAAGGAACCTAGAAGGACAGATGGTAGTGGACTTTGCTAAGAGGATGGACATGGGTGTGGTTAACACTTATTTTCAGAAGAGGGAGGAGCATAGAGTGACTTACAAGAGTGGAGGTAGGAGAACACAGGTAGACTACATCCTATGTAGAAGAGGCAATCTGAAAGAGATTAGTGACTGTAAAGTGGTTGTGGGAGAGAGTGTAGCCAGACAGCATAGGATGGTGGTGTGTAGGATGACTTTGATGGTCTGTAAGACGAAGAGGTCAAAGATAGAGATAGAGAAGAAAACCAAGTGGTGGAAGCTGAAAAAGGAGGAATGTTGTGAGGAATTTAGACAGAAGTTGAGGCAGGCTCTGGGTGGTCAGGTAGTGCTGCCAGATGACTGGGAAACTACAGCAGAAGTGATCAGGGAGACAGGGAGAAAGGTGCTGGGTGTGTCATCTGGAAGGAGGAAAGAAGATAAGGAGACTTGGTGGTGGAATGAGGAAGTTCAGGATAGTATCCAGAGGAAGAGGTTAGCCAAGAAGAAGTGGGACATGGACAGGACTGAAGAGAATAGACAGGAATACAAGGAGTTACAGCGCAGAGTGAAGAGGGAGGTGTCTAAGGCCAAGCAGAAGGCATATGAAGAGTTGTACACTAGGTTAGACACTAGAGAAGGAGAGAAGGACTTGTACAGGTTAGCTAGGCAGAGGGATCGAGATGGGAAGGATGTGCAGCAAGTTAGAGTTATTAAGGATAGAGATGGAAGGGTGCTCACAAGTGAGGAGAGTGTACAGAGGAGATGGAAGGAATACTTTGAGGAGCTGATGAATGAGGAAAATGAGAGGGAAAAAAGAGTAGAAGGGGTGAACTCTGTGGAACAGAAAGTAGATAAGATTAGAAAGGATGAAGTCAGGAAGGCTTTGAAGACGATGAAAAGTGGAAAGGCAGTTGGTCCTGACGACATCCTGGTGGAGGTATGGAAGTGTCTAGGAGAGGCAGCAGTGGAATTTTTAGCTAGTTTGTTCAACAGGGTTTTAGAGAGCGAGAGGATGCCTGAGGAATGGAGAAGAAGTGTGTTAGTGCCGATCTTTAAGAATAAGGGTGACGTGCAGAGTTGCAGTAACTATAGGGGGATAAAGTTGATGAGCCATACAATGAAGCTATGGGAAAGAGTAGTGGAAGCTAGGTTAAGGAAGGTAGTGGAAATCTGCTTCATGCCCAGAAAGAGCACAACAGATGCAATTTTTGCTCTGAGAATTTTGATGGAGAAGTATAGGGATGGTCAGAGGAAGTTGCACTGTGTGTTTGTAGACTTGGAGAAAGCGTATGACAGGGTGCCACGAGAAGAGCTGTGGTACTGTATGAGGAAGTCAGGAGTAGCAGAGGAGTATGTCAGAGTGGTGCAGGACATGTATGAGAGGAGCAGGACAGTGGTGAGGTGTGCTGTAGGTCAGACAGAGGAGTTCAAAGTGGAGGTGGGACTGCATCAGGGATCGGCTCTGAGCCCCTTCCTGTTTGCTATAGTGATGGACCAGTTGTCAGAGGAGGTCAGACAGGAGTCTCCATGGACAATGATGTTTGCAGATGACATTGTGATCTGTAGTGAGAGCAGGGAGCAGGTGGAGGAAAACCTGGAGAGGTGGAGGTTTGCGCTGGAGAGAAGAGGAATGAAAGTCAGTCGTAGTAAGACTGAGTACATGTGTGTGAATGAAAGGGAGGGAAGTGGAACAGTAAGGTTACAGGGTGAAGAGGTGAAGAAGGTAGAGGAGTTTAAGTACTTGGGGTCAACAGTCCAGAGTAATGGAGAGTGTGGGAAAGAGGTAAAGAAGCGAGTGCAGGCAGGTTGGAATGGGTGGAGAAAGGTGTCGGGAGTTCTGTGTGATCAGAAAATATCAGCGAGAATCAAGGGGAAGGTGTACAGGACAGTGGTGAGACCGGCCATGCTGTATGGTTTAGAGACAGTGTCACTGAGGAAGAGACAGGAGTCAGAGCTAGAGGTAGCAGAGCTGAAGATGTTGAGGTTCTCTTTGGGAGTGACAAGATTGGACAGGATTAGGAACAGGTACATCAGAGGGACAGCTCATGTTGGACGTTTGGGGGACAAAGTTAGGGAGGCCAGATTAAGATGGTTTGGACATGTTCAGAGGAGGGAGAGTGAGTATATTGGTAGGAGAATGTTGGACATGGAGCTGCCAGGCAGGAGGCAAAGAGGAAGGCCAAAGAGGAGGTATATGGATGGAATTAATGAGGATATGAAGCTAGTGGGTGCAAGTGTTGAGGATGCAGAAGATAGGGATAGGTGGAGAGAGATGATTCGCTGTGGCGACCCCTGAAGCCGAAAGAAGAAGAAGCAAGTTGACACTCACTGAACCCTTGTGCCAGTAAAGCTAGGATTGAGCCTTTCTTTTCACTGTTTTTGGCATGTTCAATGGTTATTTTTAAATTTCCAATTACCTTTGAAAGACTTCTAGCACTTTTTTACCATCCAACTGGTCACATTGCAAGAGGAGAGTGTTGATTACAGCAGTGCTTTTTTATACTTTTCCCCATTAAATAGGATTGAATTGAGGTGATCACCAAATCAGTACCTCATAAAGCAAATCCAGTGGATTGGTGTGCTTGTGTAGAAAACAAAGACTGGCATGGAATACTTGTCATACTCAGAGAGTTAGTAAATTGGAGTGGTCTCTTATTTTTTTCCAGAGCTGTATATATATTAGGGGTGTAACGGTACACAGAAGTCACGGTTCAGTATGTACCTCGGTTTTGAGGTCACGGTTCGATACGGGTTTGGTACAACAGGAATAAGCAACAAATCCCCAGTGAATGCCTTTTTTCTGTTTATTTTGAACAGGCAGTAGTGTTTGGTCACAATCAGCTACAGAACTGAAAAGCGTCTTGTGATATGAAAGTACAAAATAAATAGAATAATGAAGAATAAAACTTTTTGATTAGTAGACTATATATTAAACTTTGAAAGGTTAAGCCAAACCCTCTCCTAAAACATCATTTAAATTAATGGATTAGATGTGCATTAAATTTAAGATTCAATAAACTTTAAAACTGAAATCTCTTTTAATGAAAATGCTTCAAAATAAATAAGGTATTAAAAGAAAAGGCTTCAGATTTATTCTATTTTCAAGTTTTTCTTCAAAAATATCAGCTTGTCCACATTTTCAGTAGTGAAAACTGCACATTTATTTTCTGAAACTTCAAATAAATGTGCAATAAACAGACAGATGTTCAAAAGCAGCTGAACATATATTACTAACATACCTTTGTCTGCCAACAGTATTTACTGTATAATAACCATTAAGGGTGTACATTTGGAAGCAAAATAACATTTTTATGAAATCTGTCAACTCAGATATGAGACTGTCAACTTCTCCAGAATGTAAATAGGGAAAAAATTTGGGCAAAAATCATGTAGTGTAGGCTGGCTCAGAACTATGCAGAAAGGCTAGCTAACTGAGGTTAATTAACAGAAATGTAAAACTTGCTAGCGAATTTCCCTGTGGACACATCCAGTAACACTGACCTTACGTTAAGAAAAAGTACTTAAGACTAAATAGTTGACTTTCCATGACAGAAGCTGCATAAATAGCAGGGTGATGCGCCTTCAGATGCCTCTTAAGATTCGTGGTATTCTTTCCGCCTATTTTATAGCCACAGGGCTTCTCTCTGTTTTCTGTGACAGCGCACAATGTTTTTTTTCCCCAGAGGAATTATAACAGAAATGCTTCCATATATCAGTTCTTCGTTTTCTTCCTGAAGCTTCAGGTACTGAAGCTGCTGCAGCTCGCCAGGCCAGGAGAATATTTAGCCTATCCGCTAACTGTCTGAGATGCAAAGGCCCCTTATACAGTCCAGTGACAGGGACGCACATTTTTAAAAGACAGTTAGCCGATACAAAGAGATCATTTATTTTTAATGTCCGATACTCCTAAAAAAGCATTTTAGTCCTGGCTCGTCTCATTAACGAAGAAACGTCTTAAATTTCGTCATAGTTTTCATCATAAGATATTAGTTTAGTCTTAATCACAGAAAAAAAGGTCGTTAACGTATATTTTTCGTCATCGTCTTCGTTAACGAAATTAACACTGTCTGAACTTGCCATTCTTGTTTTGGATTATAATAGATCTCTTCTTCTGCTTTTTCCTGTTGTGACAGTTAGCATTGCATTATCACGCGTGCCCCCTTCTGGGCACCTGTGACTGACTGTATTCGCTGTCGGAGTACACAAACCGAACCCCAAACCGTGACGCCTGTACTGTGACGGTTCAGGACAAATACATGTACCATTACACCCCTAATATATACCCCTAATACATGTACCATTACACCCCTCAATATAATATATATATTGAGACAAATTCTTTTTATATATATATATATATATATATATATATATATATATATATATATATATATATATATATATATATATATATAATTTGTCTCAATCCATCTGCTAAAAATTTTATGCAGTTTATTCTTTTGGTAGTAAACATATGAATGTACAAACATGTAATTGTACTATTTTTTCTTTTTTTGGTCAGTCATGTTTATAAGTGTGTGTGCCAGCAATACTCCGAACATCTCTACAAGGACCTGCTATGGAAGATTACATCTCACTTACAGCAAGTGTGCTTAGAGTTGCAAGTATGTGTAAATAGATATTCACATAAACATTCTTTGTTGGGAAAAGCTGCCCGGCTTTCACAAGGATGGTGATTTTGGTCATTGCATAAATTTTCTCTGTTTATTTTCAAAGGACAGCCAACCTGAAAGTTTTGTTGAAAACTTCAATCTTGCTTTCACTCAATACATGGCTGCAATCCAGTGCATCATTCCTGTGTTTATTTATATGGTAATTTGCTCTTTTTGCTTCTTATTGACATAGCAGTCATAACATGAGTTGTTTATTTTATATAATACTATATAAAATAAACACGAACCTACTTGAATGTATTTTTTAGTTTGCTTTATTTTGTTTTAAAGAACAAGTTCTACATTGAAATTAAGCTGAACAGAGACTTGAAGGATGACCTCATGGACCTTTTCTCAGCTCATGTTGCAGAGAAACATATTAGTATGTTGATATGTAAGTACATTTGTACACACATGATGCTTTTACACACCAGTATTGATTGTGTATTTTACACTGTAGACAGGTAGATGATTTTGAAAAAGAAATGAGTGAAATTAAATCAGTCTTGTGAAGGGGAGTGAAATAAGTGCTGATCAGATATAGAATATTGTTATCTACTTTTATTTACAATTATTGAAATAATTCATGCAAATAATTAATTGCTGATGCTTATTGATAGCATGCATTTTCTTACAGTGGTTTTATTCCTACTGCTTCCTACAGTATTAAATAAAAATTTAGGATTATTTTTGTTATCCTTAATTAGGGTGGAAATACACACTGATGTAGCAACACTAAGAGATTTCCTGTAGTTCAGGAGGCTTTCATTCCGTGCTACTTGAAATACTACCAATTTAGTTTGATGCCAGGGGTCTGCTTTAATATGTGGTCATTATGCCAGGGTGCTAGTTTTTTCTCTGTAAATATGGAACTACTTTATCTAGGGTGTAGTGAAATGTCAACACTAATTAATTAGTCACCTGATCTAATTCTGTGGGGTCAGACAGTGATCCAATAATGGATGTTAATATCAGGAGACTATTGGTGAATCTCTGCAGTATCAGAAGTAAATGTACTTTTAACACGGTAACGTGGACATGTGACTATATTTAATCCGTGACTATATTTTCTATATTTATTCTATATTTAAAATTCTATATTTAGTAATATTTAAGACCTCTGGTATGAGTGGGTCCTATTACGGTCTGATTAACCCCTACTGAATCTAGAATGGGCACAACAGCTGTTCTCAGAGGATGTTCTGAATTATCAGAATGAATATTAAAGTCTCCAATAATTAGGTTTGAAATAGATTAGGTTTGAAATAGAGAGAAACAGATATGTTTGAAATACCTGCAAATTCAGAGATTCAGACTGGAGGTCTGTAAATAGCAATTGTCTCAGTAGGCTTATTTTTTGTGGATACATTTGTTAAGTTAGTATAAACAGCATCGGACATCGTCTTTGCTAATTTACACACCTTTGTGACTATGCCATCAACAAGTCGTCACCCAGGTATTGTTGCATTTGTCTCAAACCTATTTCTGCCCATTGATATAAAACAGGTAGCAGCTAAATTACAGCGTCTATTTGCTTTGCCAAATAGAGTTGACATGGAGATGGTTGATTTTCAAAATGAGATATAGCTGAAAGTAGAATGTTTTTGCCTGACATTCTCAATTTTCCATTGAAATAAGTCATTTAGTCATTTCTGCTGTATATTTATGGCATGTGTTTTCCTACAGTGGTTTTATTCTTAATTAAGCTTCCTATGGTATGAAATAAAAATTTAGGATTATTTTTATTTTTGATTACGGTGAAGAGATACACTGATCTAACAACACTAAGAGATTTCCTGTAGTTCAGGAGGCTTTTATTCTATGTTTCTGGAAATACTACCAATTCAGTTTGATGCTGTTTATGTTCTAAGGACTTTTAAGGACTTGTCAGCAGAGGGAAGTTTCCTCCTCACTGCATGTGTATTCACTTTGGCATCTGAACATCCCAGTTCACAAAACACTGAAAAACACTGTGAACTCTCTAGATCTACTCCTTTTAATTAAGAAAAAAACGGTTGACTAAACAAATCTGTTTTCAGCCTAGACTAATACTAACTAACTAATACTGTGCCTGAGTCCTGAACACTAATTGGTAGGCTAATTAACTAATTAAGTTACTAACAAATATCTTGCATAATTCGGTTGGTGTTTTTATTTTATAACCAATGTGAAATTTGACTAGGACAATTTGACTCACCCATAAGCTATGTGTAAGCCATCATCTTTGCCAGTGACATCAATTTGCGTACTGCTCTCAGAGTTATGTGATTTCACAGTTTTTATGAAGTGAAGTTCATGAATTTTGTAACATGGACATAATGAAATTGTACTCTTGAAATGTCCTTGCTCTCATGGGTCTGGGGTAAAGAATAAAGGTCTCTTCTAATGAGCCTGTGTTAACTCTTTTGCTTGTGTGCTCACTGAGAATCCTACATATTCTCCACATGAACTAAGACTAATAATAAACAATAATAGTCAATATAACATAACAAAGGCAGCAAAATTACCTTTCTTTGCTCCCTGTCTTCTGAATTAGAATCATGGGCTCTGTCCCCTTGTTTCATTCATTCATTGTCTACCGCTTATCCGAACTATTCTCGGGTCATGGGGTCATCTCAGGCGTCATTAGGCAGGATACACCCTGGACGGAGTGCCAACCCATCGCAGGGCACACACACACTCTCATTCACTCACGCAATCACATACTACGGACAATTTAGCGATGCCAATCAACCTACCATGCATGTCTTTGGACTGGGGGAGGAAACCGGAGTACCCAGAGGAAACCCCCGAGGCACGGGGAGAACATGCAAACTCCACACACACATGGTGGAGGTGGGAATCGAACCCCCAACCCTGGAGGTGTGAGGCAAACGTGCTAACCACTAAGCCACCGTACCCCCCCGTCCCCCCCGTCCGTCCGTTATTTGCATTAAGAATGCAAATAATTAAATATCTAGTACTGTACCTGTACTGTACTGTAATTTACACAACTACTTCAGCTAAAAGGTACAGATATGATTGAATCAGTAATGAACATGCCTGACATCTCTGTAATTGGCACTTAATATGTTCCACCCCTTTGAGAGGTCTACCAATCAGCATAAGATGGTCCAATTAAACAGCAATTAAGATTTTTTGTAAAGATGATCTGTAAAAAGATCTTTCTTAGTGATTTAATTACCATATTATGCCTGCTCACCAATTATTATTATTATTATTATTTTTTTTACATTTAATTCAAGTCATGTATGTCAATACTGTTTGTTATTTGTTCTTTGTTTTAATATTAGCTCTTCTTAAGAAAGCTGATTCCATGCCTTTTCAAGTTAAACCATCAACCATGGCAAGTGTGGTAAAGGGCCTTTATGATCTGCAACCAGGTGAGAATGTTTGTCCATCTTTTTCTGTGTTTAGTGTTTAGTCCAGAGCGTGGTGTGATCAGCTGAGCTCACCGTCTGCATTGAGAAAAAAAAAGTATAGGAACAGATAGTCTTAAAGTAAATAACACTTAATATTCAAAGACATTCCCAGGAGGCGTAGTCATATTTTATTTGAACAAACACAATAATAGTAGTACATTAGTTCTTCCAGGATGTATAGACAGCAGATACTCTTCTTCAAACCTAATGGTGCTGTTACTGTTATTGTAGCTGATGACCTGCTTGTGCTTGGCTGGCGGTGTGAACATATCTGTGAACATATTTCAGAACCATTTTGCTACAAGCAGCCGAGCAGATTAAACATTAGCGAGCCTACTTCAAGTTGCAGATAACAGCTGACAAAGTGTTAAAAGTATTAAATTAGTATTAAAGTCTGCAGTGACATATCAAACCAACATTAGTGTGGAAATTCAGTAAATTGTTCTGCTGACTAGATTTCATTTCTTTATTAAGTCTTTAGTATTGTTTACTGTTTTACCATAACTAGACTAAGCTACAAATGTTGAGGTACATGACCTGTCTTTCATGGAATCTGAATGCAATATTTAAAGGCTTTTTTTTTTTTTTTTTTTAAATTATGGTTACAACCAAATTTTAAAATGCTAGAACTTTAAAACATGCAAAAGTAAAATGTCAGAATGTGATAGTTTGTTGGTATTACCAACCAGTAGTTTGTTGGTATTGTTTCTAAGAAAGAAGTAATAATAGCTTTTTATTCTTTTTCCATTCAGACTGGGCTCAGCTAGCTCCTGCAGTGTTTTCTAGATTTATTCCCCAGATTCACCCTCCTGTTTTGGAGTCTGATCTGCTGCGTTACACAGCTGAAGACCAGAAATTGCAAATGGAGCTTTCACTAAATGGTTTTCCCAGGTAGTAGATAATTTTGCATACTGATGTTTATGAATATTGTGTTTTAAAATGGCACTGCACATATAATAACTAAATATAATTTGGATAAATTGGCAAGCATAAGGGCTAAAGCAGCTTGTGGGGTGTTCCCATCATGCAGTGGTTTGTAAAAGTGACAAAGGAAGGAAACCTGGTAAATCAGCAAGAAGGTACCCAAGGCTCATTGATGTGCATGCTAGTGTATCTAGTCTGAGATACTGTGGCACAAGTGCTGGCTGTGATAAACTGTGTGGTCTGACACCTTTCTATCACACACAAGGATTTGCTGGACAAACAAGTCCGATCCATGGAGCCATAACGTACGCTTGGACGATTCAACAGGTCAAAGCTGTTTTAGCAGGACAAGTGGGAAATACACAGTATTAGGCTGGTGGATTTAATGTTAGGGCTTATAGGCCGATAATGAAAAAAAATATCATAATATTGTTATTTTTATTATTAATAATTATTAATACTACTACTACTTCTGCTACTACTACTACTACTACTACTACTACTATTAATAATAATGAGGGTTTTTTTTCCAGGTGCAACCACTCACGTAAAAGACCAAGTGAAGAATCCTGAAAATCCTGCTGGAAAACATGAAATGAAGAGCGCCCTTACAGTGGGACTAAGGACTAGGCTATGTATAAACTGAAAATAATTTACTAAGTTAAGTAAATTAAGGGGTTAAGCCTTGCTCAAGGTAGCAGCTTGGCAATGCTGGGGCTTGAATCCTAATCCCTTGATCTCTTCTGATCTGAACAACCTGAGCTAAAGACCAGATAGATAGATATAGTATATACACTATATTGCCAATAGTTTTGAATTCAGGTGTTGTTTTTCAGGGATTGGGCTTGGCCCCTTAATTCTAGTGAAACTCTTAATGCTTCAGCATACCAAGACATTTTGGACAATTTAAAGCTCCCAACATTGTGGGAACAGTTTGGGGATGGCCCCTTCCTGTTCCAACATGACCATCATGCCTTTATGGACCTTGCTTTGTGCACTGGTGCGCAGTCATGTTGAAACATACACACACACCCACACACACACACACATACATGTATGTGTGCATATATATAATATATAAAAATAAAAAATTATGGCTTTTTTTGTGTATTCACTCTGTATAGAAAACAAACAATTTTCCATTCATTTCTTTTTGATTTGGGATAAAGCAAATCAGAGTTATATAAACTACAACAATCGTTAAAATAAGCTTCTTGAAAGTTGCAAAGTTCCTCTTTTTTATTTGCAGTACAAATGCCATGGTTCAGCTGCATACACAATAATGTTCAGAATAAAAAAGTGCAATCTCTGTGACTTTGTGGCATAGATGTTGGTACCACATGTTCACACCCATTCTGATGTTTCATTTGAATTTTGGATTTTTTTTTTTTATAAAAAGATAATTGCATGGAATTAGACAGCTTAGGGTAGTATGCAATTACTACACAAAAGGCAGACAATTTATTCTACAAACAAAACTAAAAACAAAAACCTTAAACTACATGGCAAAATATATAAGGCAAGAAACCCAAAAACTATGGATGAGGTACACAACAAATGACACAGCAACAAAAGCACAGAAATAACGCATAACTTAATTAACACTTTGATTAGTGTAATTGAAAAAAAAATGCTCTTTTAAAAGTATTATTTCTTGTCAAATTTGAAATCGGGTGGCAAGGTGGCTTAGTGGTTAGCTCGTTCACCTCACACCATCAGTGTCTTGCTGGTGCTCACTGTGTGTGGAGTTTGCATGTTCACCCCATGCTTGGTGGGTTTCCTCCGAGTGCTCCAGTTTCCTCCCACAGTCCAAAGACATGCTTCTAGGCTGATTGCAGTCTCTAAATTACCCGTAGTGTGTGAGTGAATGAGTGTGTGTGTGTGCGCCCTGCGATGGGTTGGCACTCTGCCCAGGGTGTATCCTGCCTTGATGCCCGATGACGCCTGAGATAGGCACAGGCTCCCCGTGACCCGAGAATAGATCAGATAAGCGGTAGACAATGGAAACTTTGAAATCAATAAAGACAAAGCTGGTGGCAGAACACAGACATCAGAGAGATGCTCTTTATTTAGCGTTCAGTGGAGATAAGAGATGGAGAGGTGTGATACTTGTTGAGTAAAGTGAGAGGCGGCTGTAACTGGGCAGCGATAGCAACAAACCAGCCTCATGAGCCTTAGTAAAGGCAGGCAGTAATACCACCACTGCTTTTCAGCACGGAGTGTCTGGAACATAAAGTAAAAAAAAAAACGCTCTTTGCTGACTCCGGAGTGGCAGTCATGCAAAGAGAGATTTCCCACTATTTTTTGGGAAAATGTACCATGTCTTGTATGGTGTCAAAGCTTTTAATTGAATATGTTTTTATATAGTGTAGAATATAATTTTACTGCACAGATAAAGCAATATTATGTTTCACCACAAATAACATGTAATCACACCACAAATATGATGACTGAATCATGAAACACAGACCTTATAGTTTGTCAAAAATGGTATAAGCATGTTACATTTAATTATGATGGCATAATTTAAAAAACATTTTCGCCCTTGCAAATAAAAGGAAAAATAGAAAATCATGCGGGCAGGAAGTAATTTGGGGTGAGACTGAAGGAGAAGCAGTATCAAAATAAAAGGAGACTTGCTATAAAGCTAGTGATTCTTAGTTTGAGAGCTTTTCTAAGGGCGCTAAGAACTGTTGTACTGCCACCACCCACAAGGTTAGTACAAGGGCCTTTCTCCACAATCACAGGTTGCAATTAACAGCATACTTCCTGTTCAGCAAAAGGAGGCTGGGGACCTATTTTACCTCAGGGGCTCAGTTCACTGGACTGGATCTGGCACTCCTTTTTTAATGAGGTCAGTCAGCAGGCTAGTAGCGTCTGAAAAATTAGGCGCAAACCTACAAAAATGGCAAGCCCCAGAAAATGCCTCGCAACCTTTTTGAGCTTGGCTGTCTGGCAGGCTGCAAATCACTACTGTCTTGTCTACTGTTTTGCGATCTATCTGCACATTGCACATTACAAGTGGAAGTCCAGATACCATACTTCTGCTTGTCGAATTTTTTTTAGATTTAATGTGTCTCGTTCATGTCAGGAATATCAGGACAGCTCTCAGAATAATAATTGGCAGTGACATTTACAACATGTGAGAGCTGTCCTGATATCCCTGCGATGGATGGGCACAAAGGACTCCTGATATCGCTGAGATGTCATATACGCTTGATTTGACAAGAAATAATACTTTTTGGAAAAGCCCAGAAATAATGCTATTAAACTAAGTAATATGCTCGTTAACCATAAAATATCACTAGGGCACCAAACAAATCAAATATCTGGCACTCCTTGGGTGACAAATCAGTGCAACCCAGAGTGAAAAAGGATGTTTTTTTTTCCAAGATATTGGAGTCAAGCTAATCTCCCAAATGCCACTTGATTCAGTGTCAAATAAAAGCAAGCCACACCTGATCAAGTGAGAACTTTATCATCAGTTCTTCAAATTTACACTGTACTGATGTTTCTAAATTTCATGCTAAAACATCAGTCATGGACACAAAGACCTTTTCCAATCACTGTGGCCACAGTGGTATGGCTGGTGTGTGTACATGAGCTTCAGGAAAAATATATTTATGTTAGCTTCAAATGTAAATAGTTTTTGAAATTTTGGGTATTCAGAAAGATCCAGGATGTCTAACTACAAAAGTTCAAATATGGAGTGGAAAAAAACTACAAATACAACTACAAGAAGCAAAAAATAACCAATAAAATAAAAGATGTGTTACACTGGGCTTGTCTAGGCACACTGGGCTTTTCCAATCCTTTATTACTCTCATGCAATCCCATAATCAAGTTGATGGTCAGAAATTAGAATTCATTTCTGAACTGACCTCCAAATGGTCCTCATGATATGAATGGACACCATACACCAGATGAATATACACAACTGAAATTTGTATTTATATTCATAAATAATCAAAGCCATTGTAAACAACATCATCTTTATTCTCAGATAAAATGTACAGGAATGGCATAGAAATGCAGTCCAGGGAAAGCATAATGAGAAACAAAAAATGTAATCTTA
>JAUCMX010000002.1:8750656-8825656 GCA_033459395.1 Hemibagrus guttatus | reverse complement strand
TGTATCAGAACCAGCATTAACTTCTTCAGAAATTTGAGCAACAGTAGCTCGTCTGTTAGATCGGACCACACGGCCCAGCCTTCACTCCCCACGTGCATCAATCAATGAGCCTTGGCCGCCCATGACCCTGACGCTGGTTCACCACTGTTCCTTCCTTGGACTACTTTTAATAGATACTGACCACTGCAGACCGGGAACACCCCACAAGAGCTGCAGTTTTGGAGATGCTCTGATCCAGTCGTCTAGCCATCAGAATTTGGCACTTGTCAAACTTGCTCAAATCCTTACGCTTGCCCATCTTTCCTGCTTCTAACACATCAACTTTGAGGGCAAAATGTTCACTTGCTGCCTAATATATCCCACCCACTAACAGGTGCATTGATGAGGAGATGATCAGTGTTATTCACTTCACCTGGTCATAATGTTATGCTGGTTCGGTATATATATATACATACATACACACACACACACACACACACACACACACACACACACATACATATATATATATATATATATATATATATATATATATATATATATATATATATATATATATATATATATACACATATATATATATCATAAACAAAGGTGTTTGTGTGTGTATATATATATACATGCATATATATATGTATATATATATATATATATACACACGCACACACACAAACACCTTTGTTTATGATCATTCAAGATTATTTATACACCATTATCATGATATACCTGCACAGCATACCTTACTATAGGCTTGTTGGACTTGGGAAAGGTTATTTCTCTCACTGGCTTCAGGTCCCATGTGCTCCACAGCCTTAGTGTGTATGTGCAGGCATAAAAAGGGAGGGATTTCATAAAAGCACAATTAATGACAGAGAGCAGGGACGAATAACATAGCACAATAGCAGCTAGCTAGCTAGATAGATAGATACTTTATTGATCCCAATGGGAAATTTACAAATATGAAGGTAATATGCTGATATGACACGTCACTGTGAATTAAAACAAACTATATATAAAAAATAAGAAGATCGCATTTAAGAACATGACCTTTATGAACATTACAGTGAATTTTATTTAATTCTAAACATATTACATCTTATTAGTAAGGTCAGAGCCATGAAACTGCATCCCTGGAGCAGAGTGGGCAGAGAGTCATGCTCAAAACCCCAAAATCGTCATATTTGCAGGACCTACCACTGCCCCTACTTTTTTCTTTTTTTAACATAATGTGTCTGGAATAACCAGATAAATACTATTATTAACATGTTTTTTGAGGTAACAGTCATTTGTGTTTTATGTATAGTCTCTTACCTCACAACTCCATTATGTAGACCTCCTGCAATCACATTAACTGACACCCCCTCTGGCTGGTTGGAGAATGCAACAGAGCAGATGTTCTCTCGGCAGTGGACATGACCAATCAGATCGCCATTTACTGTCCATAGTCGCAAATCACTTCCTCCACCCACTACACAAAGGACAAAAACAGAACACTAATACAGATTGCTAAAGAATACATTTCTATCATTTAATTATCTGTACAGTAATTTACATCACATCAGTAATGTATATCAGCCATAATATTAAATCACTGACAATTTAAATAGGCTGCTTCGAGACTATCAATGCCCATTGTTAAAAGTGCTATACAAATAAATTGAATTGAACTGAATTGAAAATAACATTGGTTATCTTGTGACAATAGTCACAAGTGGTGTCATGGAGCAGATATTACTGCATAATATTATTGATTCAGTTGATTATATTGTTTCAACAGCAACTGTCATGCGGCAGCCAGTGAACAGTCAGTTCTCAAAGTTGCAGTGTTGGATGCAGGAAAATGGGCAAGTGAAAGCATCTGAGCAACTGTAATGACTGGGTCATCCCCAAACATTGTCCTTAACCTTTATGTGTTCACAAGTATGCCTAATATTCTCGCTTTCTCTCTCAATTCCACTATCCGGTGTCATCCAGATGTGAATGGGTGATGGAACTGAATTGAATATGGAATGAGAATGGTATCTCAGGAGCAAAGCAATGACAGAGAGCAGTGCTGAACAGGGCTGAACTGAACAGTCAATCATGGACAATCCACTGCATCCACTGCACAGCATAATATCCAGACAGGAGCAGCTTCAGTGACAGGTTGCTAATCAGTGCTGACATTACTCTCTGTGCTGAACAAACAGTACACTATGCGCTAAAAAAAAAGGGTCAGGTCAGTGCCTCATTAAATTTATTAGCTATATTTAGGGGTCAAGCACTGAAGATGTGTAGCTACTTCTTGTGTTTGATAGTGTTTATAATTTTTTCAATTAGGAGTTCCTATACTCCCATTGTTTTTGTTTATATTTTTATTATTATTATTAGGGATCAAGCAACATAGGTTCATGATGACAAATAGACATGAAACATTTTCGCACTTTGCAGACTTGCTTTTGAATTTTGCAATGGCACACATTAATGGAGAAATTGCTTTTAAATTTATTATTAATTGCTATTTAAATTTATGTTCCTGAAACCAGTTTGAAATGACTTTTGGTTTGTGACTTGGTCATTACCATCTGCCTATAGCCTTTAGAAGATTGGTAATTGTGGCCATGAAGGGGATTCACATGATCAGCAACAGTAATCAAATTGTTTTTCTCGTTGCTGTGGCATTCAAGCAATTATTGTTTGGCATAAATGGGCCCAAAGTGTGCCAAGAAAACATTCCTTTCACCAGTACACAACCTCCACCAGCCTGGACTGTTGACATAAGGCAGATTGGGTCCATGAATTCATGCTGTTGGCTCCAAATTTTGACCCTACCATCTGTGTACCTTATTCATTGGACCAGGCTACATTTTTTAGTCTTCAGCTGTCCAGTTATAGTGAGCCTGAGCCAGCTGCACTGTTTTCTGTTCTTGGCTGACAAAAGTGGAACGTGACATGGTCTGTGTGAAAATCCACTGCAGAGATATGACTTTTTCAATGTCTGCTATATTACAATGCAGATTTCAAAAGCAAGTTTGGTTTTAAAATGTTTCTGTTGTTCAATCAACATGAACCATCATTGACCCCTAATGAAAATCCACAGAACAATAGGGTTCTAGGAACTCCTATCAGCAAGAGGAAGAACACTACAAAAAAACATGTTTTGGCCCCTAAATATTCAGTGAAGCACTGCAGAGATATGACCTCCATTTAGTGAGACCTTCTGTTTTATGGATAGGGCAGCATCAGCCTGGAAGGATAAAATCCTAGTGGGATATTAATTTTTCATTACAGAACAAAGTTGATCGATCAACAGCATACTGTATCAACAGCTGACATCATTGAGGACTGTATAAATACTGAACAGAAAGACTAAACATCCATAAAAATGGGATCCAAATTGGCTGAATTATATAAATTGCTATGGAAAGAAAATAGGGAAAGACTGAATCAAGAAGTGGAGTCACTACCTATATATGGTAAATAATTCAGATTTAAGCCAAAAGTAGTTTGAATGAATTCTAATGCATACAGATAATAGAAAATTAAGAAACACATAAACATCATTATGGAACTGAAGTTCTAGAGACCACAGTAACTCACCTGAGTCACAGACAGTGGCAATATCTCCTGTTGTCTCGCTTGCTGACACAGCATTCACAGGGCTTTTGTGGCCAGTTAGACTCTGCACATAGCACAGGCTAACAAGACAAAATGTCTATTACTTAACTTTGATCATCATCTTTTTAACAAATTACAGGTGACAAAAAAACCTTTTGTGGACCATCTCTGTATTTCTTTGTTAATTTCAATCTCACTGACTGCTGTTTTGAGATTTCTTTATAGCTCTCACAATATTATTGTCAACAGCTGCTGCTGCTTTGCTGATCTGTTCCATGTCTGTTTGTAAGTAGTTTTGTTTCTATGTTTTTTTCAGGACACTCCAAATTTTGTATTGGCTATGCCCAATGATTTTACAATGGCTCGGACTGATTTTCCCTCTTTTCTTAGCTCAAAATGGCTTCATTTTAGCCTTTGGGTCTTCATTTTAGCCCTTGGGTCTTGTAGTCAAATGTAGTCACCACATCTGAATCCCAGGGCTCCAGCAGACATTCAGAGCTAGACTGTTTACACCAGGGGACTCCAACACGTCGCTCGCAAGCTACCAGTCGCTCGCAAGCTAACAGTCGCTCGCGTCCCATTTCTGAGTAGCTTGCCTAAAGTTTCATAGAATATGTACAAAACTGATAAAATCAAATGAACTCAATAAACCCATTTAAATTTAATTCCAATTAAACTCAGACATCCCACCCCTTTCCGGTGTTGTACCGAAATCTGACTAATTACACTCCTCTGCACGTGAATGCGCATCACACAGTTTAATACAGCTGTGATTCAATCAATTTCACACACAGCTAGCACCAAGACCGTACAAGGAAGCGTTATGTAAACTTAAATCTATAAGCACAAATTCAAGTAGCTTGGATAAAAGTATAAAGAACGACGTTTCAATGCTGCCAAAGCAAAACCGCTGAATGAATCTATCCTGCTACACAAAGATGCAGGACGAGTGTGCTGTAGACATTTCTTTTTAGTGCAGCTGGTGTGTCATAGTAAAGTTCTTTTTAATATTTCCCATTGCATTTGGATATGAATACCATAAAAATACTATTATTTAATCGCATAAAGTGCAATACAACTTCAGATCCTTGTTTTCAAATTAATATTGCCTTCAATATCAAAGGTGTTTCATTTTTTTAAAATGAAAATAGTCTTTTTCAGTCTTGCCAGGTATGTGGGTATGTGCCAAGGGATTTGAATTCTGTTGTCAACAAACTGTTACATGTGAATTAATGAAATCTGACAATAATAACTGATAAATCTAGTCAGCAAACCCATTGTGTTAAATCAATTAACTTGACTCAACAATTAACATGCTGCTTATGTGAATTTATAATAATTTATTGCATAATATGACTGTTCCATATTGACATTTTTAAGGTTCACACAAAAATAGCTTATTCAGTTGGTTTGGTTTATGGCAATAAGCGTTATAAATGATATGATAAACGATATAAATAAATGTTACTAATATAACACAAGTAGCTCTTGGCCACCTTCATTTTGTCAAAGTAGCTCTCCTAGGAAAAAAGGTTGGAGACCCCTGGTTTAGACAGTCACTCTAACAGGGCAGACCTGTCACCAGTCACGTTTTCAATACATGATTTATTCATTGTCTACCGCTTATCCAATCTATTCTCGGGTCACGGGGAGCCTGTGCCTCAGATCTCAGGCATCAAGGCAGGATACACCCTGGACGGAGTGCCAACCCATCGCAGGGCACACACACACACACACACTCTCATTCACTCACGCAATCACACACTACGGACAATTTAGAGATGCCAATCAACCTACAAAGCATGTCTTTGGACTGGGGGAGGAAACCGGAGTACCTGAAGGAAACCCCCGAAGCACAGGGAGAACATGCAAACTCCACACACATGGCAGAGGTGGGAATCGAATCCCCAACCCTGGAGGTGTGAGGCAAACGTGCTAACCACCAAGCCACTGTGCCCCGCAATACATGATTTAGTTTTCTCTAAATGATAAATGACAAATTGTGTGATCGTGTGTGATGCAAAAATTTGTAGCAAAAGATAGTATCCTTTACATCCTAGATGTAAAGCCATAAACATGAGGAGTTTTATGACAAAGGAGATTTACCCTTTAAAAAGTCTTCTCATCTGAATAAGACTCATGATTATTAAGTATTAGGCATGACTACAGAACACACAAACAGACTTAAGTACACAAACCGATTGAGATCCCAGATGATGCCAGTTCCATCTTGGCTGACACTGATCAGGATACTGTATGGTTTACAGACAAAAAGGCCTGTGACCTCATCTGTATGCCCATACAAGTGAACCTGAGACTCAACCTCCATCTCAGAAGCCTAGAAAAGGAAAAGAAAGGAGGAAACTTTGTACAAAACACCAATTCCCTGCTTAGATCTTATGTTATAATGTGTTTGATCAAGATCACCACTCTGAAACTCTTATAATCAAACGCTTATAATTAAGCAACTAAGAAACAGTTCTTCCCTATGATTATATTTTTTCTTGATGCAGAGGGATAAAAAACTAAAGATAATGTGAGATGTGAGAGGGCAGTGTGACCATTTAACCTCCACCAGGCTACAGGAAATGTGTTTCTAGGGCAACAGTGAAATGACAAATGAGACCACTACAAACGTGGTTTGCATGTGTGTTTGATAATATAATGGGATGGTCGGTATAGAATCAGGACAGTCATGCCGCTGTGGTAACCTACCACAAAGCGATTGCTGTAGGCAGTGATAACTCCACATTTACTGCCTGTAAATAGCTGACAACCATCAGACACCCAGGCACAACTCGTTACCTAAGAGTGAGTGAGAGTATGCTTTATGGGAATCAAGCAGCTTATAAATAAATTGCAATAAAGTAGGAGATCACAGGAAGAAAAAGGTTTTCCATTCAAAATAATTTGCAATAATAATCATTATCTGTCACATCAGATTCAAGCTGAATTCAAGACTCTTAGATTTGAAACAGATTTTTGTTTTAGAATTTCAAAATAGAATTTCCCCAAGAAAAACAACTTGATGGGTTAAATATATATTGTGCCTATTAAGTAAATGCACAAAACAATGTAGAGTTAACTAATTAACTGCAGTTATCAGATAAATTACACACTATCATGCTGTTACATTAGTAAAACAATGCTATGTCTCTGACCTGATGGAGCGGAGAGCACTGGATATAATTGATGGGTGGCTCACTTTGCTTGCTCTTAAGCCGCAGTGTATTGTCACAGTAGCCCCAGCTGAGAATAGCAGACCACTGGATATCTGTGCTGTGCATACTTCTCACACCTAAAAAATAGTTAGTGTTGAATTGAGAACATCATACAAATAGACATACTGTTCACTCAATTTGCTTTCAATTGTCTATTATGGTCAGTCTAGCCATGTTCTTCCAGACTGGTGCAGACTCTGCTGGCTGAGAAACCAAAGTGAGAAATAGACCAGAATTTCTGCTTTTATTTTCGGATATTTACATGTAGATGTAACAACTTCGGCACCTTTGATGGCAGACGACCCAATTTTAGGTGACCATAAGTACACTTGTACTTAAAGAAGGAAATTTGTTCTACTGCACAATGCTTGTGCAATGTCTCTGATTTTCAACTTTCCCTCTTTTCTCAGCTTTTCTGTTGCTTTTGGTGTTCATGATGTTTTATCCTTTTTTATCAACATGCTGTATTCACAGGCAAACCCCTGTCTATCAAGAGTAGACATTCAAAGCTTTTATCTTTTTTCAACAATTCAAATTAACAAGGGCACACATGGACAACAAGAAATACCTGTCAGTCACATGTTGCAAAATTACTTGAAAAGGTTGTTTAACACATCTAGATGTATTACACTCTATGATTTGTTTTCTGATGTCAAACTCTAAGTGTACAACAAAAACAGAAGAATTAGCTGCACCATTCTAATACTTTTGTGAGGACGGTAGGTTGTAAGAGCTTTATTATATTATGCAATAACATGATTGTGTTCAGCTAAGCAGAGGGAATGCATAACAATCTACTTTATCTGAAAAGAGATGTTGCAAAGACCAGAGGGTGTATCCATGTACAGTTTAATGAAAGATCAATACACATGGTGATTTGGGTGCATCTTTTGATGTAGCTAAATGTGTATGTCCCCCACCCTGCTCCTTGCTGTAGATCATCATAAGGCAGAACTTGCAGGAGAGGCCACAGATGGCTCGGGTAGGCAGCGCCAACAGTGAGCCAAAGCACTCTCCATGGGGCTGGCTGAAACACACCACTGGGTCAGGAGCACTAGGTGAGCCCACATACTCACCCCATTTTAGGCCCTTAATCCATGGTAGAGGACTCTGAAAAACAAAAAAGGGACTTGCAAAACCTCATAGTATCGCATTAAATTAGAATTTCTTGAAACCTAGAGACAAAATAAAATACAAAAGCAGGAGTCTAAGCACAATATTTTATTTAAATGCAGTTTTTCAATACGCCATTTTATACTATACTGAGTTTTATGTTTTTGGAGAGTTCATTGTCGTTTTTTCAGCACCTATCATAAGATTATATGAAGCTAAACACTACGCTTGTGCCTTATTCACAAAGGATGAACAACAACTTTATACTATTAACTTATAAATATTTGAGATACATGGGTCCTACTGAAATCAACAGACAAGAAGGTGATGTGGTGGGATGATTTGTGGTGGATCCTGACTATATGGGGAAGACAGTGGCCTATCTGAAATAGGTGCTGACAGCATGTACCAGGAGGTGGTGTTGACTATGTGCAGAAAGCTCAAACTGGGAGTAGAAGTTATTTCTAGATGATTGGAAGGGAGGCATCGTTGGTGCAAACAGAATGATTGTCAGAGAAATCTTCTTGCATGTGTTGTGAATAATAGGCCTTTGCTCTCTTGAAGTCACTGATGAGGCTGGCCCTTGCAATGTCACTTTGCCACTTTGTCACTTTGATCTGAATTGAACATCACATGCCAGGAATCGACTGCAGCTGATTGGTTTGTGTGGTGATATTGCAAGTGATCACATCATCATCTGCACACTTGCTTATGTAGCCAGTGACAGATAATGCATGTTCCTCTAATTCCATGTAGCCCTATGTAACTTTTTTATGCAACTATCCTGCACTTATCCACTCAATAAGGGTCTGCAACTCTCATTACAGCTGCTGGTTATCCGAGTGGAGACAAGAGACAACTCATCCCATGTGTAAAGCATGACTGAGTTGCACTCGCACGAGCTGATGTTCCCAGCAACCTCATACTTATAACCATTGTTTGTCTCGTCTCTCAGTCAGTTAATTGTCTAAAACTCAGTTCTTGGTAGTAATAAAAATTAGTTTTCTACATTTGTAACTATTTCCTTCATGCTTATTTTACTACTACTCAAAACTTTGTATTCATTCTTGAGAGAATGTATATTATTTTGAAAATGCATAAAAGATTATCTTATGGTTCAATGACCAAAGATGACTTTGTTCTACAGTAAAAAAAAAAAAACAGTCTGTTGGGGTGTTTTCAGAAAATCTTCCTACTTCAAAAACCCTAAATTGTTTGTTAGTTTTTTAAATTTATTGATTAAATTGAATGAATAATATACCAATGGCAAGAATTATTTTGCAATTTTAATCTAAGTAGAACTTGCATTCAAATCTAAGTAGAATCTAGTCAATTATACTGCCATGGGACCTGGCCACAGCATAACCAGTTACTGGACTGTGGTGGAAAAAAAAGTAAAAAATATTGTCAATTATTATAGTTTATTTTTTGCTCTAACTGATGGAATAAAAAGCTTGTCCATTCTAGACATTAGAGACGCCTATATTTTCTATACTCTATATTTTTATATTAAAAAATGGCTATTAAAATAAGTAAAAAAAAACCCATCTAAAAATGACATGTATGTATTTAATGGTTGACCTTGTTTTATTTTTTAAATTCATAACCATGGTTTTTAAATACTGCACATTTATTTTCATTCTCTTACCATTTTATGTGTTGAAACGTGCTGCATGTATGTAAAAAAAAAGAAAAGAAAAAGTGACTTTAGTCTTACCGGGTGGACAATGTCTTTGCTCTGATCACGGCTCTCCCTGAACGCCAGCTGTACCAGTAGGCCCATGGCAGCAGGCAACTCTCCCTCAATCACAAGTTTATGTCCAGCCCGGCTAATGTGTGAGGTTTGGAACAGCTGTCTGGGGGTCTGGCCATAAGTCTTGATCATTGTCTCTAGGGCTCGCCGTTGTACAGGATCCTCCACCGCTGAAACGTCCATTCCAAAATATGTCTACAGGGACAAAATGAAGAAAAGATTTAAAAAGATGAGAATGATTTCTGCACTGTTGAAAATGTGAAAAGTTACACCTTAGAATACCCAAGCTTCATTCAAAAATCAGTCTCTCTGTACATTTTCCACATTATAATAAAAATGACAAGAAGAACAACATTAATTAATAATATTAATAATAAATTTAGCTGCAAGCAGCAAATAAAGGGATGAAGTGCTTTCTGTCCCCACCTCTTAACAACAGAGAAAGACCAGAAGTCATTGGGACCACCATGTTCCCATGGAGAAATTTGAGGACAAAACACAGCTGGTGCAGAAATATTGCTTTACTTCCAGAATTCAGTTGTGATTTGTGAATTGTGAAGCAATAAAATGTGAAAGCTCAACAATAAAGTACAACAATATTTTCTCTCGTCACTCCAGCACTTTAAGTCTTACATAAGTATGTACTTCAGCACTGCTTTCTGATAGCGTAGTCCTTAAACACCTTAACAGTTTGCAAACAAAACACCTAAGCTTTTATTGTAAACATATGTCCAATTTTGCCCAAGTAGTGGCTCTAGAGGTCTAGAATATTGTAGAACAAAATTGTGTAAAGGTTTCTGAGACTGTCCTCGATCACTGAGACTAATTTTATAAAAAACAAAATGTACAAAGCGTTCTATGGGATGCCATAGACTCCCCTGTGAAAGTATAATGAGAAGATTAATAACGTGAAAAATGCATTTTTTTAAATGAAAATGCCAGGCAATGGCTATGACAGGTGGTTTCTAGTTACCTAGCTGGTTCTTTCTGTTGTCAGGCCATTTCAGCAAGATGAGACATAACATACGAGGAAAATGCACTTGAACTTAACTTTGACACATAGCCTCAGAATTTAGCCCATGTCTTTAAATGTTGTGCAAATCCATCTAAAACACTAACTGATCACTTTATTTGGACCGGTGTTTCTAAAACACATGGATGCAATTATCTAAATCAGCCAAATCATATGGTAACAGTGGAAGGCATAAACTCAAGCAGATATGCGCCAGCAGCTTTGGTTAATGCTCACATCAACCATCAGAATGGGATCTCAGTGGTTTTAACCATAGCATGATTATTGGTGCCAGTCAGGCTGGTCGAATATTTCTATAACTGCATATCTCCAACTGACTCTAGAGTTTACTCAGAATGGTGCAATAAAGAAATGGCTGTTCTATGGACAGAAGCACCTTGTCAAAGGAGATGTCAAAGGAGAATGGCGAGACTGGTTCAGGCTGACTGAATGGCTACAGTAACTCAGTAACTATTAACCACTCGTACATTGTGGTGAACCTCAAGCAGGATGGGCTACAACAGCTAGACTTGGCTGACAGAGGTGTGAAGGAGAACAAAAACAACAAAAAAAAATGCAGTGGGCATTTAAGTAGATGTCACAAAGCAAAAGTAATTTCAAAATGGTTTCCTGATCATGGCAATGAGTTATATTTTCTTTAGTGGCCTTATGGGTTCACATATGAATATAATTTTAAGACATATGAGGGAAGGGGCTGAATGTTTTGTGGCTCACTGTGGACCTATTGTTCATACCGACTAATCATTTTCATCCCTATCAGATTGACTGTTAAAATAGCTCATTCTTAAGTGGTTCTAAGAGCATAATAGAATGTTTCATAATGCTGCTCACTTTTAACCCCATCAAATGCCTGCTGAAAGGTATAAGGTAGCCATATATTATATGAAAAGCAAAAAATAAGCAAAAAAAAACTATGTTGGCATAGGTGAGTGGTAAAATAGGGTGTTATAAAAGTATAATGGTGTTACGTTGTTTTTAATGCAACCACTAGACCAATTAGGGTATTTTCTGAGTAGAGGGAGTGAGTATTA
This sequence comes from Hemibagrus guttatus, assembly GCA_033459395.1. NCBI lineage: Eukaryota > Metazoa > Chordata > Actinopteri > Siluriformes > Bagridae > Hemibagrus > Hemibagrus guttatus. The sequence continues at coordinate 8,813,908 of JAUCMX010000002.1, read as the reverse complement.
CATACTGGCCAAGTTTCATGTCTGTGGCCTGTACTTCCTTGCATTTTTTTCCATTCTTTTCCAGGGGAGCCATTTCAAATGGCTTTTAAACGCAAATTATTTGTCTTCAGAAAATGGACGATTCCCAACCAGACTAAACAATTTTGGTCTCCTTTCAATATCTCAAATAATGTGGCAGAAGACTATACTAATCAGTGGGGTTCAAGCACTTCTTGCAAATAATGCCAAGGTACACAAAACAATAAGTAAAACATACATGAACATGCATATTAAGTTTTCTGACATTAACTCGGCCTAAAATTCCTGCTAAACTCTGATTGGATGAACGTAGCCATGCTTATGAAGTAATTCAGTGACTACAAACTCAATTGGAGATTAAACAGACATAGATGCAGACATAGATAGCATTTCAATTAGACTTAGTAGACTAGTTGGCACAAACAAATTAATGCGTCTGTGAAGATTCCTACCAACTTCCCTCAGACTGAAGAAGCTGCTCGGATGAGTAGTGAAACTTTTCAATGTAACTAGAAAGAAGTCCAGTTGACATGGCTCAACTTTCAGATAACCGCACCAGAATGATTTAGAATCATCACAGACATATTGCTACACATTTTGGGGCAGAGACCCTGAAGTTAGTACGGGTATATGAAAGAACATCAAGAAAAGTGGTGAACTACAGGAACCAACTACACTATAACCTAAGATACAGACAACAGAGTCTAATCCCTACAAGCCTACACCTACCATCCATGGTCAAGGGTCAAGAGTCGATATGATCCTCCAGAAAGCACAGGAACACTTACCTAATGAAAGGATAATACAGGTCCACTTCACCATCGATGCCTTGCAGCTCAAGATAGATCACCTTCACCAGAACCTATCCAGCACTCTACCCAACTCAGTTTTGGACAGAATGCCCAACTGGCCCAACACCACAAAGAGAATGAGAGAAAGACTGAGAACATGGATCTCCTTCTCTCCCGCAAACCGAACACAGCAGAACTCAGCTGCAACTATAAGAAAAAGGCGTTAGATTACCTAAAGCATCTGGAAAGGGACGGCACCATTGACAGGGTTATCTACCACCATCTGTAATCTGGGGAAGCCACTCCTTGCCTTTATGGACTTCCCATGATACACAAGGAAGGAGCCCCCCCTCAGACCTATTGTCAGCAGCATTAACTCAGTGACATACAACATTGCCAAATATCTTGCTAACATTTTAGCACCGCTGGTTGGACACACTGACCACCATATCCAGGATTCAGAAGATTTTGTCTCTAAGATCAAAGAACTAAAACTGGACACTGATGAAACAATGGTTTCTTTTAATGTTACATCACTCTTCACTAAAATCCCCATCACTGATGCTTTCACAACAGCACTACGAGCAGCCTCAAACCAGACCAGATCTGCTCTCTCACTTACAGAGGTGACTTCTATAAACAGAAACATGGCTGTGCCACGGGTTCCCTGGTATCACCTATTGTGGCAAACCTATACATGGAAGATGTCGAGAAGAAGGCATTCAACTCTTTTCAAGAGATGGCACCACCCCATTGGTTCAGATATGTAGATGACACCTGGGTAAAGATCAAGATCAGGCCTTCACAGATCATATTGATACTATTGAGACCAACATTAAATTCACCAGTAAGGACACTAAGGACAACAGGTTGGCATTCCTGGACTGTGCAGTTCTCATAGGGACTGATGGAAAACTAGGAGTAGAAGTATACAGGAAAGCCACACACACACAGACCAGTACCTACTGTTTGATTCCTACCATCCACTGCAACACAAATTAGGAGTTATAAAGACATTACACCACAGGGCAGAAAGCATCCCCACCTTTACAAAAGCCAAAAAGAAAGAAAATCATCTGAAGGCAGCCCTCAAGGCATGTGGATATCCTAAGTGGGCTTTCAACAAGACAGCTTCTAAGCAGAAGGACAACAGACAGAACTGAGGCCCAGAACCAACAGAAAAACCTTGTCATCTCTTACACATGGCCGGAGTATCTGAGGAACTTAAAAAAGATTTTTGAAAAACACATCATTCAAGTTTACTTTGAGACTCATCCACCTCAAAGACCGGACCCCAAAACATAAGAGGAGTAATGTAATTTACACAGTCCAGTGTAGTGAAAAGTGTTCAGAGCTCTCCATTGGAGAGACTAAACAACAACTACATAGGAGGATGTACCAACACAGAAGAAGCAATATCTCAGAACCAGAATCAGCTGTGTACCTGCATCTGAAAGATAAAGGAAACACATTTGAGGACGAAAAGGTACACATCTTGGACAGAGAAGACAGATGGTTTGAGAGAGGAGTGAAGGAGGCCATCTATGTCCAGGTGGAAAATCCTTCTCTCAACAGAGTTGGAGGTTTTTGGCACAACCTGTCTCCTATTTTTCATGCTGCTCTTTGATCTATGCCCAAGAAGATCAAGACCTCTTCACATGTCTACCAGGAAAGCCACACCTACGGACTCCCCTGTCCATTCTCACATTTGCTGATCATTATCCCTAAAACTTCAATACACTTACTCACCCTTACTCTCCTTCTCTGGGGTCATTACATCCTAAATGGCTCCCTTACTCCTCCTCCCATTCTCACCTTCCCTTGTTCCCTAAACAAGGCTACCCAGAGAGTGGAGGATCCTTGACCTTGAAGGATACAAATTCGTGGAATCCTGCCAACTTCTCTCAGACTCAAGAAGCTGCTTGGCTGAGTAGTGAAACATTTCAATCTAACTAAAAAGAAATTAATAATAATTAAATAATAATTTTAACTATGTTAAAAATCATATTCTCCATTATAGTGTTTATTCTGCAAAGAGTTTATTCAAGGTTTTACATTTTTTTGTGGTTATTTCTGTGAATCCTACAGAGGTCATAGTGTACGGGAAGAAGTCAGGAAAAAAGAATGGAGCAGAAGTGAGGAGAAAAGCATGCGGTGTGGAGTGAGGCATGAGGGGAAAAATGGGAAGCTGATGTATCAAGCAGATACTGTATGTAAATTAGTGTCATGTTGGCTAGAAAAGCAGTTGACTAATTTATACTCATGTCTATATTCAATTCAATTAAATTTATTTGTATAGCACCTTTTACAATGGACATTTTCTCAAAGCAGCTTTACGAAAGTAGAGAAAGGAGAAAAAAAGAATTTTTAAATAAAATTATTAAACTATTTATCCCAATTTTATCCCTAATGAGCAAGCCTGTGGTGACGGTGCCAAGGAAAAACTCCATGTGATGATCTGAGGAAGAAACCTTCAGAGGAACTGGACTCGGAAGGGAACACATCCTCATTTGGGTGGCACTGGACAGTAAATAATGTAACTGTTGATAATGTCTTTTCTATATGAGAGAAAGACTCTCAAAAGTCAAGGGTGTGTGTGAACAACACTGCTCATTTGTCATAATGAGGCACTCAGTTTAGACTCGCTAAAAAGTGGACTGTTAGAACAGAGGATTTCAGAGGCACAGGCAATTGTTTCAAGGACCCTGAATGATGTTAACAGGACTCCAGTGCTCTGAGCTTCCGGGTGTCTCTCCAGCTATGTGGAATTGTGCACCATCATCAACAGTGTTAGCTGGGAGTTATGTGCATTCTGAGGATATCAGCAGGTTCCTGAGTGGCACAGGCATTACCTCGTCAGTCTCTCACTGAGGATGGTGATATTTTCCACTTTCTGATTCTGACTACAAGGTTGTATGCCATTGGAGGTATTTTCTGCCTTAATTTTAATTTAAAAAAGGGATGTCTTTACAAAGGTGCCAATTATAGAAAGATTGAAACCGAGGTAAAAAAAACCCATTGAATTGAACAGTGGTTTGAGAGAGCTATCACTTATTGCTGTCACTGAAATGTTTAATATGTCGAGTGAGGAGATTATTGTAACTGAGTGTTTTATTTTAATCTTGTTTGTGACTAGAGTAATCAAAATACTGAGGTACAACAAAACTACCAAGTCATCACTAGTAGTGTACATTAGTTCGTTCAAATTCCAGGAAGATAAATACAAGGAAGACAAAAGGAGTAAATACCGAGTAAACTCAGGGCGCTTTTTCTTTTATAGAGAGGGAAAACAGCACAACACAATGAATGTCATGCACACTAGTACACAAAACCTCTCAGTCAAACAAAAACTAACCGCGGGGTGAAACACATTGATGGCCTGGATAGCAGACTTGCCCTTCTGCTTAATTCCAAACACCAGGTCTATCCACTGACAGAGCATCTGAGACACCTGCTCAGACTCGAGAGCCTGTCTGTGGATCAGCACAAAGAGCCGTGGGTCATTCCTGGCCCATGGAGGCAGATTCAAATGGTTCACTCTCTCACTATTCTGACGGATTCCAAAGTCAAAACCTGGCATGGGGAAAGACATATGGTTAACATGGTACTGTGATAATACACTTTCAAGATTTTCAAGCAAACAATATTAAAAATCATCTGACTTTTGAGTTTAACAAGCAGTCATACTAAATTAATCAATTTAAAAATTTCGACACTAGATAGTCCAAAATGCACTACAGGAAGGGAAAATTAAAAGCTAATGTGGGAATTTAAAATGTGGAAAAAAGGATACCTTCTCTATTGACCAGAAATTCTGGCAGATAAAAAAACTCTGGGATCAACTCCTTAACATCAGTCATGGACTCATAAGAGGACAGTCTCCATGTGGTCTTCATGGAGTGAAAGGTCCGGTCAGGAATATCAAAGCTCTGGTCTGAGAGCATTAGAGAAGAAAAAAAAACATAAATAATCCATACAGACAGAGCCAGAGAGTGACAGCATTTCCAGTTCCAAGCAGCATTTGAAGCATTGGCCTCTTTGAAGGCACTGGTCCAGGTGTTATTTAACATTCATGACTTATGCTTGTTACGAAGGGTTGAATACACTGCCCTTGCACAACCTACTCAAGCTGTGTAGGGATGTGGTAGATTAGTGTTTAAGGACTACTGATCAGAAGGTTGTGAGTTTGAATCCCAGATCTACCAAGCTGCCCCTGCTGGGCCCTTGAGCAAGGCTCTCAACCCACAGTTGCTCAGTTGTATAAAATGAGATAAATTGTAAGTTGCTCTGGATAAGGGCATCTGCCAAATGCCAGAAATTTAAATGTATAAGTGTATGTTAGAGTGAGATTACCTTGATAGGCCAGGAACATTTTGGTGAAGGGAGGCATCCGGACTAGGAAATGCAGTACGGTCCCACTGTTGGAGTAGTGGGAACCATAGTGGTATGGTTGTACAGGGGGCATGGGGTCATCCTCACGTGCACCCTTCTTATATTCCTCCTCCAAATACTACGAAATAGGTAATACAACTATTCATTATTCAGCATTATAGCCAGTAATTGATTCATGATACTTTAATTTTTAATTGAAATCCAAAAAGAGCTAAAGCAGTACCCTATAGTTGGCTACATATCGGTCCTCTTTCTCTTTTGATTGCACTGCAATAGGTTTGCTCAGGTTTCTGCCAAAATAAAATATACATTATAAAATCTAAATACCATTATATACCACATACCATTATATAATCAATTTAAACATATTAAAAATACATACTTCATAAGGTATTAAAAATGTGAGAAAACAACATTATTATACATAAAGTAAACTGAACAAAATTTAATAAGTGTAAATCCAGTAACAATATGGCCACACTGAATCTACCTCTAAATATAAAGGCCCCTGCTGGCAAGATCATTATCATTTAGTGATTGTAAGTTTGCCATTGTTAGGCTTTACTTTTCATTATTATTATTACTATTCTGATTCCTTGCTAAACAACAGGTAGCCACAGGAACTCGCAGAAAAACACCACATTATGTAACATGGCGCAGAATTCCCACAGCTCACAGGGAAATAAAGGGACCAGTGTCAGCCTGATGGAGGTGCTATAATTAAATCACCAAGTTATTTAAAAAATACACTATATTGCCAAATGTTTTGGGACACCCCTCTAAATCATTGAATTCAGGTGTTGTTTTTCTGGGGTTGGGCTTGGCTTGTTGTAGCCCATCCACCTAATGGTTTGATGTGTTGCGCATTATGAGACTTCCTTTCTGTCAGATTTAAGCCTGTTTTTCACACCATTCTACAAACTCTCTTTGATGAGAACAAACTAAAGCTCTTGATCTGTATCTGCATAATTTTATGCACTGCTGTCATGATTGGCTCACTGGTTAACTGCATAAATGAACAGGTATACAGGTGTTCTTATTAAAGTGGAAGGTTAGTATTTATCCATAAATTAACAGGTAAATGTGTGTATATTAATCAATGGAAGTACTGTAATGGCAAGACCCATTCTTTGTTGCTACTCTACACTAAAGACATTTGGAATAGGAGACAACAGATCTGAATTTCAACTTCCATTTCCTGATACCTACATGCAGATGTGTTAAACAACTTAGAACATCTGGCACCTTTTGTTTACAAGAACCCACCCATCTGTGATCAAAAACATTCCAAAAACTACAGTCAGTGACATCTCCAACTAACTCCACAAGGCAGGGTTTAAGGTATCACAATCCACGTTTGAGAGCAGAAATATAGAGGACATACTCATCAGCATTAAGAAATGGAAAGATTGGAATCAACAATGAAATACAGCAATGAGGTACAAGAGTTCTGGAACCAAAATTAATCTCTACAAAAGGGATAGGAAAGTCAAAGTGTGGAGAAAGAAAGGAACTTCTCATGACCCAAAAACATAAGAGCTCATATTTCATCCATGGTGGAGGTAGAGTGTCATGGTTTGGGCTTGTGTGGCTGTTCTGGAATGGGCTCACTAATTGCAACACGATTTCAAGCAAGAGATATGTAACCAAATAGTAAGTGTTATTTACTTTAATTTATTTTAAGACTGTTGATCTAATACTATTTTTTACTCTTAAAAATTTGGGTGATTTGCCACAACCCGCTGTTGTTTAATACATCTAGATGTATGTCTCAGGAATTAAATGATGAAGCTCTGATCTATCATCTCATATTCTTCTGATGTCAAAACCTTGTTTCTTGATTTAAAAAAAAATGTAAACAATTTTGTCTTTGTTTATATAACCAAAAACCTGTAATTTAGTTCCAGTAACTCTAATGATGAAAAGTGTTTACTTAATATCGAGTGGAATGCTAAATGGTGACCAAATTTAATTTGATTTGTCTTTTTATGAAAATGCAACAAAACATTGGATTTTACGGGTTCATATTTGTTTGCTTTAAAAGCAACTTGTAATTATTGTAATGTTTTACCTGTAAATGGACGCGTCCTGAAGGTCCAGCACCTCGCTAGTGTAGTCACTCAGGATGAAGGGGAAGACGGGATACTGCATTAAATCATTGAAAGAGCGCCCTGCATGCTTATTGAGATGAGTGAGATACTCAAAATTGGTGATCTGGCTGGTGCCCCACAGGTGTGTGAGGGCATTTATATTATCATATTCTAGCAGGTTGGGCAGCTCAGAAGTAAGGATGCTATGGTAGACATCATCACGAACCTGACACAGAAGGAAAACACAAACAGATTTAAGAAGTATTTGTAAGAATTTCATGGGAATAACTAGACATGTCAAATGTGTCCCTTACACCCTTTGAATATCCCTCATATGATAAGAGGTACATTCTCTTAACATTTTATGAGGTAGGGTCACTCTGGACTTGAATTAATGAATTTAAATTACTTTGTATACAAAAGAGTAAATCATAGTGCCTACATAATGTGTACCAGCAGGCCACTGTATAAATGTAGCAGTACAGAAATTTACCTTTGTATTGTCAAATGCCAGAAGCAGAGTTCTGCCATTAGAGAGGAAGATCTCCACAGCATTGTCTCTAAGTTGCCACCACCGTTTGTGCACTTCCTTTATCTCCTCATAAGTCCAGCAAAAGGATGCAGACTCCATCTCTCCTTGAGGAATCTGCTGATAAAAAAAAAGCTCATTCAGCTTAAGCCACTTAAGCTGAATGTGCCACTCAAAATTTTCACAAGATTCTGCTGAGCTAACCTGGTTATAGCTGGCTTCAGATGCATTGTCTTCCACAAAGTACATCCCTGATTTCCCTATAGACATACCAAAACATTGTAATGGATCTTTTTATTTTTCAAATGGTATATATTTTTTTAACATAATGAGCTTACCCAGCAACAATTCTCCAGCAGTTTCTCTGGAGGGTGCTACATTCATACACTTCCTTGTGAACCTAAAGAATGTACAAGATAGCATGTTTGAATAGTCTCCTCCCTGTGCCTTCAAGGAAGCCAAATACTTTGTGTATAGTATCACATAATGATACTATACATTTGTACATTTGCTAAGGTAGCAGTACCTGATGGGCTCACTAGTGGCTTTATCTTTCACAGTGGAAGAATAAGATGAGTGGGTCTTCTCTTCAAAGAGGTAAGAAAGTGGGGCCTTGATAGGGTCTGTTCAGGGAACAAGATTTACAACAAACATTTGCAACATATACATAAATCTATTATCATAAATCTAGCTGATATGACATACATTCCAAATGCATGACATTTAATGATCCAAAGGTTTATCTACTAGCTGCGCACTATGCATCCATAAATTCTTCATAGCTTTAGTCACAGATATGAAAAGGAAGATGGCTCATTGTGCTAAGCCATACAAGTCAGTGGCATTGCCATCTTGGATTGAAGGATCTTCCCAGGATAAGCTCAGTTACTTGAACCAAATTTAACAGTGTTAACCAAGATTTTCTACAAAATGATTAAAGTAAAATATTGCCTCTAGACTAGTAGGTCTTATCTTGCTTTATCAACATCAATGTCCAAACAATATAATGTATGACACCAGAAAGCAAAATTTATAAAAATCGATTCCCACATTTCCACATCGTCACAGCAGTTCCAATATGACATACATGTTGAAATATCACAGTACGTGCAACATCAGCTAATGTGTCAGCAATAGTGTTGGGAAAAGTTTCTTTTAAAAGTAATGCGTTACAATATTGCGTTACTCCCTAACAAGTAACTAATTGCATTACTTAGTTATTTTTTCTAAAAAGTAATGCGTTACTCACCATTCGGCTCTCTCGCTTCCAACTCTACAGAGCTGTGCTTTGCATGAAGATGCTCTCTTAAATTTAAGTTTGTGTTTTTTGCAGTTGGCAAGTGTTTTTCACCTGCACACAATCTACAATTGATGACAATAGCCTTCTCCTTTTCTTTGACGACCTCAAAATAATGAGAGTATTACCATTGCAGAAACGTAAAGCCCCGACCTGCCATGTCTGTTTCTGAAGCGTGTTACCGCGCACGCATGAGTGCGCATGTGCGCAAGTGATGACAATAAATTTAATTCAGTAAAGTCATAACGGTTAAAAAAGATTAATTGAACTGAAAAGTAACTCGAATATTAATGTGTAAATTCATAAAATAATGTGTTTCTTTACTTGTTACTTCATAAAAGTAATTTGATTACATAACACGTTACTTGTTACGCGTTACCCCAACACTGGTCAGCAACCATTCTTATATATCTATGCCCTTGGTAGCAGTTCTCCAGAATAGCACCCCCTCTCTACAAGTTTCTCTAATAATCTGTCTAACACATTTCTCCATTTTGGATGACAATACTGTGTACCCTCTGGTTTACAGCGGTCCTTGAGAAGGTATTTATTAGGGATGGTGAGATAACATCGCTGCAGGCGTCTGCGCTCCCTGTTGGGGCCCTCAGTGGGATCCAGCTGCCACGATGTTGGGTAAGAAAACTGGTCATACCACACTGCCCTAAAAGACAGACAGACAGTTGTGCACACATTTAATTCAATTTAATTTATTTGTATAGCACTTTTAACAATGGACATTGGACAACAATGGACTCAAAACAGCTTTATAGAAGTATAGAAACAGAGAAGGAAAAAAATTTACACACAGACACACACACAACCTTAGTAACTTAATGTATTGACAAAATTCTTATGCTGAAGCTTAACATGATCTCCAGAAAATTATATGGGTCAGGGACACAACTGAGTGACAAGTGATAGATTCTGCACCCAATACATTAAAGTAAATAAAGGGTAGTGACTTGAAGTGAAAGAAATCAACAGAAAACAAAACAAAAGAAAAAGTGACGAAGTTACTGACCGATCATGGGTGAGTTGCAGAACCAGCTCTTGCCAATGGCGGCTGCCACTCAGGTCAGTCTTATAAAGGCTTCGGATGTGCTGAATGACCTTCTTCCTTTCTATGCCTTGTCTAAGAGACATGTTCTGAGTGATGTCTGTTGCAATTTTGGAAATGTCCTTTGATTTGCCATCCAGTCTCTGCATTAGTCTACAGAGGAAACATTGAGATTACATGTACAGTATAAACAAGTGTACAAAGAAGGGTACAAACTGAAGGCTTGGGTTTAAAGAATTTAACTCACATCTTTTGGGCACTGGCCAGTTTTTTCTCCCATGCACCTTTGCTTGTTCTTGCCTCTGATTCATATTTGAGTTGCTCCTTTGAAGACAAAAACAGATTTGTATTGATAAATTAAAGTTTATTGTAGTTTGCTATTTCTTTTTAGGGAGTGATCTAGCTGCATTTGAAAAAAAATATAACCCAAGAGCTATACCCAGAAAATCAAGTTAAGTGGTCAGACGTAGCACAAGTTATAGTATCAAGTGTCACTGTTATAGTAGCAAGATTTGGACCTACTCCATATTAATGGCTATAGTACATATGCATGCAAAGTTCAGATGTTCACATTCTTTTGTGCATTTTTAATGCCACAACAACTCTACATTATTAGAGCTGCTGGAGTGGCCTACCTCTCTGATGGCCTTGAGTAGGTCTGGTTTGGGGGGTGCAGTTGGAGGGATGCAGCGATGGCCACAAAGCTTCAGAGCTGTCATGAAGGTGTTAGCAGCTGCCTGTTCTTCCTTAGTGAGGCTCTCTTTGTGGTCATGAACCATCTCATACAGGTAGAGAGCAAGCTTGGGTCCATGCTGTTAAACAATTAAATTCAAGATATTCATACAATTTACACAAATAATGTATATAATAAAGTTGAAAAACAGTAATAAATAAAATGGATTTGGACTATATATTATATATTAATATATATTCTATATATTATACATTGTTTTTTTATGTACTCTTATTTGTTATATGCTGAATACATTTGAATTTGAGATCAAAAGATGAATCTGATCACAAGTTCAGCTTTCATTTCTTCATCATGTCTGAAAAAGGCCTACTGGGTGTTGTTAAAAAAGCAAAAGGTCTTTAAATTAGAAATTGAAGGGATAATTAGACCATCTGTGAGCTTCCCCAGTGGTGATGGTTCCAAAAGAACCAAAACGTTTGACCTCTGAGCACTTCATGCTAAAACCCATCTCAGTGCATTTCCAATGCAGAACATCCATGAGCAAGATGAGTCACTACACCACTAAGTAACCTTCAGCACCAGAGACAATTTTCAGCATATAACTGGAGACAGGTATTCATTATTTAGGACAAAAAGTAAAAAAAAAAAGGCAGATTCATTTTAGAGGCTATGGTTCTGAGAAACCTGAAGGGACAATTTACCACTTGGATTTAACTAAGGAAATAGTTAAGAGCCTTCCATTGTATAATTACTGCAGTGATTAATATGAATTCAAATTAGTCAAAATATTGGCCAGCATCAAGCAAAGAAAACAACTAAGGAGATGGCCAAAAGTACTAAAATTGAGTTAAGAACTGAAACCTGGAAGGATAATGGTGAATGATAATCTTCAAGGAAAAAATGTTGTCAGAAAACATTCTAATGATCATGATCAGAGATCACTTAAATGTTTGGTGAAATTCACAGCTATGTTTGATAGTGAATGTTTCCACACACACAATGTGAAGAGAACTCAATGGATTGGGACTAAACTGCTGTGTAGCCTTAAGAAAACCACATACCAGAAGCATAAATACTCTGATGCAATGGAAAAAATTCATGTGGTCTGATAAGTCCAGATTTACCCTGTGATGGGCACAACAGGGTAACTAGAGAGGCAGATGAAGTGATGCATCTATCATGCCTAGTGCCTACCCTGCAAGCTGAGTGTTATGATTTAGGTTTTCTTCATTTGGTCAGGTCTAGGTTCAGCAATGTGCCCAAAAATGAGGTCAGCTGACTACCTGAATATACTTAATGACCAGTTTTTCCTTCCCTGATGGCACAGGCATTCCCAAGATCTCAGCATTCATTGGGCTTAGATTCTTTGAGTGGTTCAGGGAGCATGAGACATATTTTTTCACACATGGATTAGCCACCACAAACTCCAGACCTTGACCCCATTGAGAATCTTTGGGATGTGTTGAAGAAGACTTTATGCAGCAGTTTGACCCTCCCATCATCAAAAGGCAGTCCAGTGAAATATTAGAGTGTGTGTTTTTTTTTGATGGCCAGGCGGTGTATATACAGATAAAAATTATGGTAAAGATTTTCTAGGTTAGGTTAGCCAGATGGTACTGCCACTTCATTTCTTAAAAAGGGTAGCTGCTTTATATATTTAAAAAAGAAAGGGGTGACACGGGCCTGGACTTTGGATTGTCAGGGGTATTTTGGAAAAACAAAACAAAATAAAAAAACTACAAAAAAAACCCATACATAACTGGTTAGGCCCAGTGACTTGCTGGGGATCGTTCCTAGAAAACCCAGACCAATATGAAATCTATCATATATATAAGCTGAAAAATTACATTGCTCAGGACATCCTTCCACTAATGTTGGGGGTTTGCAGCCAATTTGGTTACAGTTTTTCTCTTATCCAGTATGGGGTAACGTTAGTGGAGTCTGTTCAACATATGCAAAAAAAGCACACTAAAAAGAAAAATGACTTTCTCCAGCACAGGTGCCTAGCTGTGTTTGGTCAAAATCGCTCTGCCAAGGAACCTTTTGTTTTACTGACTGAAGTAAGTCTGTTATTTAATGCTTGCTAATTGCTGTATGCTTTATAGTATATGTAAGTTTTATAATATTATAGGTTGTTATAACCGATATATAGCAGTTTCTCAAAGACAACTGAAGCTTTTGTGGCTTTGTTCTGTTTAAAATGTGTGTATGACTACAATGGAGATTAGTGTTCTCTCCTTTATTTATTTATCTTCAGGTAAACCCCTTAAGCAACCCACTCACCCAGCTGGTTCTTCATCCTTCAGCCCAGCAACTCTTGTATCTACAAGGAACACTGGAATGTTCTAGTAAGTTCTATTGAGAACTATCAAATATATTCACCAACTTCTGCTTGGACATGTCTAGAGATTGATTTCAGGGACAAAGAATCTTTTGTGTATTTTCTGCATAAAAGATGACCGATATGTGTGTGTGTGTGTGGGTTGGTCAGGGGTAATGTATTCCTGTGTGAATATGTCTTGGATGTTGGTAACTAATTCAAGTGAATTGTAAAGTGAAGTGTGAAGTGTAACCATGGACACATGGTTACATGTTTAAACCTGTTTTTCAGTACAGCACCCCAAAAAGTCTACATTTCACTAAACAGGCCTCATGTTTAGTATGTGCTCTGACCTTTATGCCACTGAACAAAATAATTGCAGAGATATGGCCACTTTTCCTTTATGGCAGCTTTAAGGGTGAATTTGTGGGTACACTGCAACCACATTGTTCAACCTGGCAACTATCCTTCAACAAGTCCTAAAGATAATAGTCTATAGAGGTAATACACAAAATGTCATGGTGCCATAACACTAGGAGGAAATGGTTAAATGTGATTTTGAGAAAATCAAAGATGAATGAAACACATGGAGCACTCAAAATCAATGGCTGACACAGAGATTTCATAAGTTCCCAGAGAGGATCCTTTTTGATAAAGTGTAAGAAATTTAAATAGTTGAAATAGCTGCTTTAGTGCCAGGGTAATGGGGATGTAAATGTTTTTTTAAATGCTATAGTGCCCCAATTGGCCAAAGTCACTTGGTGCATACACATGATTACTAATACCAGCCAAGTGTACCAAGTTTGGTATCACTCCAACAAAGCATTTCTGAGATATGACTCACTTTCTGTTTTGGTGTGGTTACCATGGAAATTCATTAGATGACAGCAGCTGTATCATATGCCCTAGGAAAATAGTTTGAATACATTTTGGTCAGAACCCTCTGTAGATAATGTGTACCAAATTTGGTAGTGATAGGACCAATGGTCTAGGACTAGTTCGCAAAACAACAACTACAACAAATAAACCTCAAAATATGACTCAACATGGATTCAAAAGAAATAATGATCACAATTCTTGGACAAAGGTTCAAACATTTAAGCAAATATGTACTCTTTAAGACAGATGTATTGATGCCAAAATTGGTGCCTGACTGTTCTCTATGAGGGTACCAGATTCCAGCATCGTTCACCTAGGGCTGATGGCAGACAAAACCAAATGCCCGAGACACATCTTTCATGCTTTGCCTGCTAGGGTCCTCTACTCTGATTATGCACACATAATTTGGTAGAAACATCTGCTTTGGTTCCAACTGATTTTTCCCCCTTTGTTTTTCTGGTATACTGCCCCTGTGTGGCCAAACTTTATGAAACTTGGGTAGCCAAGAGTCCCCCTTCTAATAAAGTACAACAAATTGAGCATGATTCTAACTAAGCATTGCTGACATATGGCTCAATTACTGTTTTGACACCTTTGCAATGAAAGATAGCAGTCACATCACTTTGCCCAGCAAAATTCTTTGAATAACCTTTGGCCAGAAACCTCTGTATATGATACATACTAAAATTAGTGGACTTGTTCACAAAAATATGTTTTTTTTTAAATGAATTCAGTAGAGTTCTATTCAATTTTGCATAGCAGATTTAGACAAAATAAGGATCAGAACTCTAGGGCAAACGGTTCAAAAGTTATAAGCAAAAATGTACTATGAAGTTTGGCCTGTTGGTGGCACTACAGGGATTGACAGATTGTCTCCAAATTTCGTGCCTGGATACATTTTGTCAGAACCCTTTGTAGATGACAAGTACTAAATTTGGTGAGGACTGGTTTAATGGTCTGAGACTAGTTCACAAAAGGTTTTTCAAAACGGTGAAAAATCTATTATAGTGGAAATTAAAGGGAGTGGATGCATTCGAATTGCCATAACCCAAGGATTCAAGAGAAAAGATCACAACTCTAGGACAAATGGTTCAAAAGTTATAAGCAAAAAAGTAGTGAAGTCTTGGTGGCACTATGACTTGCCCCAAATTTCATGCCTTGATACATTGGACTGTCCTCTATCAATGTGACAAATTTCATAAAAATTCACTAAAGGATTCTATGGGATTCATAGACACCAAGATGGAGAAATAATAATAATAATAATAATGATGATGATGATGATGATGATGATGATGAACATTTCTAACAATTACAATCGATGCCTTTCACCCAACATGCCAAGAAGGACAATGGCATTATTACAACATACAAATGACCACTTACAAGACATCACAAATGCAGCATTATTTTATCTTACTGTCTTTTTCAGAACCAGAACATGAAACATTCAGTACATGACAGCCACATAGAAGGACGTGAAAAATTCCAATAGCTGCCTAGAACCCTCTGTGCTTGGCCCCTAATAATAATGTCACACAAGATTTAATGAAAGAAATTAAATAAATAGATGAAGTGTTTGTGCTGTGACTGTGATAGGTCACCTCGAGTCCAGGGCTCAGGCTTTCTCTGAGGATGTCAGCATGATTTTTCTCACGGACAAACTCTAGTGCTTTCTTCCTGTCTTCTAAAGGAAGTGCAGGACTAAGTGTGTGCACCAGCAGCCGACCGATTTGAATCCGGAAAGTGTCCCTGCAGGACCAGAGTATGCGACACCATTGTTGTCGTGGAGCTCCAGTTTGTCCGGTATTGACCTGAGGGACAAAAATCCAGTCAGAGACACTGTGTTGGTCCACAATTTCACATCAAGCAGAAAGTCTTTATCATTATTATTTCAGGTTATTGTTAATAAGCCAATAATCAAAATTGTCCCTGTGCATGTAGCTACTTTGATGGCAAGGATGACAAGGGATTCAGCACTGGAGAAAACCATCAGCTTATTTTTTGTTTACATGCAAGCATGATACAATTAAGCATTTAAAACCCTTCCACCATCTTACATGTTTGCTTCCACATTTTACATGTGTAAAAATGCTAAGCAGGCCCAATTGACCTTGATTTTGGGAGTATCTAAGGCTACCATGAGGCTACACATTAAAACTGGCCAGTTGAATATTTGGAAAAAATCAGTATGTACGGTTTGATAAGTCTGTGCCCATGATTCCTGTTCTTGGCTGACAGGAGTGGAACCAAATAAGGTCTTCTGCTGTTGTAGCCCATTGCATGCTAAGATGCTTTTCTGCTCACAATGATTGTAAAAGGTGTTTATTTGAATTTAAATTCCTGGCAGCTCAAACCATTCTGGCCATTTACTCTCATCAAGACATTTCCACCAACAGAACTGTTGCTTACCAGTAACAGTGTACCCCCATACTATTCTCTAGAGACTGTTGTGCGTGAAATTTCCAGGAGATCACAGTTTATGAAATACTCAAACCAGCCCATTTATTTTTCTGTATGGTTTTATGCATTGTGCCAATATATATCCAAAGGTTTATGCATATATGTGATATGTATCAGTGAGGCATGTGGCACTGACCAGCCCGATTTTTAGGCCCTCTGTCATGAGCTTGAGAAGATCTTTCTGGAAACATCTCATATCAGCAAGTGGGAAAGGAACAGGATGTGTGATGCTATTCTCCTCTGATATTTGCTCAGCATGTAAGGATGTGCCCACTGTGTGATCAGGAGACTCTGGAAAGTTTAGTAGGTCAAGGAAATCCTTACTGTTATCTGTTGAGTGAAAAGGTATGCACAAAAAGCAAATTAATCCATGATATATTCAGTAACTGTAACATAAGTAACTGAATATGGACCCCAATTTTTTCAGCAGCTCAGTTTCTATTTGTACATCCATCTAAGAATCAACAGATTAGCTAGAGCATACTAATAAATTCATGTTTAACATTTAAACAAAAATGAAAGAATGACTACAAAAGCTTGCTGGACATACTGTATATAATAGAGGTAATAATAAATAATAAGGAAGTCAGATGTCTATTTGGAAATTTACCATAGTATATTATTCTGTTGACAGCCAGCACTACAAGTCTCTGCAGCCTCTGAATAAACTCGGTCTCACTGGCTCTGATGGGGTTTTCCTGACTCATTCGCCGTTGCATCATTTGGGTAAGCTCATCATTAGCCACAGAGCGCATCCGCATCAACAATGAATCTGACTGTGCTAAGGAGAATTTCTGCTGACCTGGGCCAAATACACACACATAACACATATAGTCATTCTGGTAAATTCAGTGTCCAGACCATTAACCTTTTCAGACAACAAAATATCTAAGTTGTAACTTGTAATTTCCCAACTACAACAAATAAAAAGCCACCAAAACTTTGCAGTAAGTTTCTTATCTGCGTTGGTGTTTATATTATACCGTTCCTTTTTCCCTTGTTTCATCAATAATTTTGCATTGACACTTTCCTCTGTCGCAGTAAATCTTTTTGAAAGACACTTTCATTTTCTGTCTAATGACAGCAAACGGAGGAAACTCACTTCGGTTTTCCTAATAATTAGCTCATATTCAGTCAAAGGGTACATAATCATTACGTTTGGCACACATTAAGCTTGTATAGTGTTTGAGCTGCTGGATGTTCAGTAATTACTCTTCCATTGTTAGCAGTAATTTTAGTTGTGATAAGCATATTTTAGTTCTCTGATGAAGATTTTAGCATTAGAGGTGCACATCCAGATGCAACAGAGAGTTTGGGATTGTGAGAGAGCCCTTACAACGGGGCAAATGGGTGACGACTCAGTAGCATAGTCCCTTGGCAGCTAACCTTAACCCTAGGTTCTCAAAAGTAGCTTCCATACAGTAGCTAATGTTATTCGCCTTTGTCAGTCAAAAGTTACTAAGGATAATATTGTAGAGGTTTGTAAATTAGTGAAGGCGGTGTCTGATGCTGTAATTCGCTTCATCTCAGTGGTGCATGGCACTCTGGGCACACATATATAGTATATATGTTCCCCAAGCTAAACAAAAATGTAGAAACACTTCAAAAATTTGTGTTAGTTGACTGATTAGCATAAAACTAGATCGTAGTGAATGCATAGCCAGCACCTTTGAACTGAAGCTAGGACTGTTAAATATAAGATCTCCTACATCTAAAGCACTTATGGTTAATGAAATTATTACTGAGCAGGAGTTTAATGTACTGTGTTGAACAGAAACATGGATTAAACCAAATGCATTAAATGAAGCTCACTTGCCATAGTTATATACCTCAGTCTCACCTAACGGAAAGAGGAGGAGACGACGCGGTTATTTATGATGATAAGCTAGGCATCACACAAAAACCTAAAATAATCAAACATAAAACAAAATAAAATGTGGATCTCAAGGTTCTGTTTTAGACCTAATGCTTTTCTTACAATATATGCTACCTCCTGGTACAATCATTCGTAAACATGGCAGTAGCTTCCACTGTTATGCTGATGATACACAGTTATATGTTTCATCAAATCATCATGAGAGGCACCAACTTAGTAAGATTCATAAAGTGTAAAGGACATTATACAGCGGGTGCTTGCTCCTGCTTAATTCAGACAAGACAGAAGTGCTGATACTCGGACCACATACAGAGTAACTCTGGATGGTCATTCTGTTTCATGTCAGGCAGTAAAAGAATGTGGTGTGATTACTGACTCCATTCTATGATCTGAAGCTCATGAAGATAATGTCACTAGGGTAGCCTTCATCTTAGAAATATTGCTAAAATAAGAAATATAATATCATTACTTAATGCAGTAAATACTAGTTCATGCTTTTGTTACCTCTAGGCTAGATTCTTGTAATGCATTACTAGCTGGATTATTCAGTAGGTGCATAAGCAAGCTCCAGTTAATCCAGAATGAAGGAGTAGAACCAGAAAATATGAACATATCACTCCAGTCTTATCCACACATCCCAGTCAAATTTTGCACTGATTATAAAATACTACCACTGACTTTTAAAGCACTGAATGGTCTTGTGCCACAATAGCTGAACAAACTTTTGGTTTTTATGATCTGCCATGCCTATTGTGATCAGAAGCTGTAGGCTGTTTGGTAAATACCTCAAGTAGTGTAGGCTACAATAGGGGGCAGAGCTTTTTTCTTAGAAAGCCCTGCAGATATGAAACAACCTTACAATCAGTTTTCAGGACTCAGACACAGTTTAAGTCCAGGCTGAAAACGGATTTGTTTAGTCAAGATCTGGAAGGTTCATGGGCATAGTGTTTGGTGAACCGGGATATTTGGATGCTGTCACCTTACCACTTTCGCATGTTCACTCAGGTTTGCTGACTGTGCAGTGGTTGGATGCTTTATGTCCCAGGAATCATGTCTCTGACTGCTTTTTGCACATAATGTACATTGTCTTTAACCAATACTTGATAACAAGCATACCTAATATTTTCTTACTCTCTCTCTATTCAGCTACACATGCTATTCTCGAGCTTCCAGTGTTCTGATTTCCCATTGTGATTGCTTCTTCTCTCCAGACCTGCCGGTTGCGGTGGTCAGTTTTGCGCTCTGGTCCTCGTCACTGAACATTTGAAGGCTTCGGAAGGAATCAGTGATAAATCTATTATTCAGAACTCAGAAATTACGCTGATTTATTAGTTGCTCAGAAGCTCTTGATTGCACAGCTCTACTAGACTCTGCACTCTCCAGTGTCACCCAAATGAGAATGGGTTCCTATTTGAGTCTGGTTACTCTCTAGTTTCTTCTTCATATCTCAGGGAGTATTTCATTACCACCTTTGCCTTAGGCTTGCTCATTAGAGATAAATATAAATTTAACATTAAAATAATTTTTTAATATTAAATTGTTTAATTTTTACTCTATATTTTTATATTTCTGTAAAACTGTTTTGAGACAATGTCCATTGTTAAAAGTTCTAAAGAAATAAATTTGAATTGAACAGTTTGTTACTAATGCTATTCTTTATTGTCTGCTGGATTACCTTGTTGCTAAGCTACTTGCCATGGTCTGATAGGCCTTAATATTGCATGAATACTTTTACTTCCCTATTATAGAACAGCACCAGTAGCCATTCAGCACTATAAAAGTAAAAGTGTGGTTAAAATAGCTTTTTATGAACTTATATGCTCTGACAGCACAAACAAAAGACATTCTTTCAGCGAGGCATCCATGTTTTGTTTTTTTTATACTATGCATGTTGAACATGCCAAGGAGGGCAATGGCAACCTACAAATTATCACTTTCAAGACACTATAGCTGAAATGATTTTGCAAACTAACTCTGCACTCACACTGGGAGCGGTTTTACAACTCATGTGACCCAAATCCCAAGTGGTCTTGTCTTTAGTTTACTGCCATTATTTCACTTGTAGCAAAAGACTAGTGTGATATCCACATATGTCAGCTTGAGACTGTATATAAAACTACTTATTTAATCACAAATACAAGGTGTCCCCATGTTAAAATATGCCAGAAAGACCCTAAAACACTCTCATTATTCTGATAGTTGCCAAATTGATATGCTTCTCATTTGCACAAAGGTCACTGAACTTTGATGCATCAATCACCCCATCTACTTTGCATTCAGCTACTATCAACAGAAATTGCCAACTTTAATTGAAAAATGAATGAGGCGTTTTGAGCCATGCTGCTACCAGTGTGAGTGCAAAGTTTGAAATTATTCTTTTGCAGTGGAACAACTACAGCATCAGAGGAAAAGAGCCTTTACTCCACAGCATACAGAGCCAATAATGTGAAATAAGGTGGTGTCTATTAGGGCATAAAGAGGCTAAAAAGCTGCCTGTTTTATAAGGAAAAATATATTCATTTGGGGAAGGATGAGGCATTTAGCAGATGCCCTTATCTATAGTGAAGTAAAAAAAATGCTTTGAAGTCTCGATCAATGAAGACATTGACACTGGTTCACTAGGTCATAGACTTAGGATACCTTCAGCCTGAAAACTCTGTTGGAAATAAAGGGAATTATGAAAGCTTTCAGGGGCCTGAACCTTGGGTGCAGGTAAGGGTTAAAACACAACATTATTTCAAACATATTTTTTATAATAGAACAGATATCATACTTGATTCCCTTTGTTACCATTAAATACATTAGACAGTCAAAATTTCATCCTAATTTTAGCCCAAAAGAGCTGAGTTAGGTAAACATCATTATTTATATATGCATGGTGGCATGCTTTATACATGCAGAGGATTAATAGTGACCAAGCTATGTTCAAACTTGTCAGGAACTAGAAAAGCCCTTAATGGCTAGGAATTCATATAGAAATTTCTCATGGATCATACAACTTGAGAGTTACAGAGCATATAGAGTAAAATTGTTATAATTATAGAGTAAAAATATAAATATCAAGCCATTCTACTGTGCATTAACAGTCAAGTCTGTCACGAATTTACATAGCCAGTTCTCACCTGTAATGCTCTTTTGCTTCTGATGGACAGTGTGCTGCAGAGGGGCAGAAGTTTTGACAGAGGCACTCAGCTTCCGAGGGTCCTGATTGGCCGTTGTCCTAATGAAGTTTATGGCTGATAGGAGTACATGGAACTGCAAGGCCCTAGCCATTTCTAATTGGTAGATAGGTAGGAGGCTTAATGGATAATTTGCTAAAAATGTTATAATCGTTTAGGTACTTAATGACGAGTGTTATTTACCCTGAGTGTGATATACTTTGCTGCCCTGCATAAAACCCAGCAAGGTGATAAGATCCTCAATGATGCGAAAGTATTGGGAGCCAGATGAGCTGCAGGCATGGATGGTCACTGCCACCAGCAACTGCTGTATGTCACACACAAGAAGTCTGTAGTCATTTTGAGGAATCCTGTAAAAAGGAGTATAAATATTCCACTTAAATGCAGTATTTTCATTAAAAACTAAAAATCAAACAAACAAACAAAAAAACTTAACCACACATCAACCACAAGTGACTGCACAAGTCAGGTTGCTGCTCTTTCATCATCAACTAACCAAACCTATGCATTTAAGAAAATAATTAGATACTCAGAAAATTGTATTACAACTCTATTTCCAAAAACGTTGGACGCATCCTCAAGAGTAGTAAAGTAAAAATAGCAGATCACCACTGTGTGTAAGACTGCATGGGTTGGCATGTTTCTCATCATATAATTGCAAAGAATTTGGGAATTTCGTCTTCCACAGTACATACTATCATTAAAAGATTCCGAGATTCCAGAGAAATCTCTGTATGCAAGGGACACAGAAAAAAATTTGAATAGCTGTGATCTTCAAGACATCAGATGGCACTGTATTAAACTCAGACACAATTCTGTAATGGAAATCACTGCACTACCAAAAATCACTGTCAATGACAAACACAGTTTGTTTCTGCATTCACAAAAACAACTTAAAACTTCCCCATGCAAATAAAAAAACATAAATAAACAAGATCCAGTACCACTGCCCTCTCTGGGACTGAGCTGTGGACCTGTGATTTGAAGCCACAAAGCGAAAACAGACCATTCATTTCAATGAACCTGGCAACTTCTGCAACTTGAACCAAGTCACTTTTCTTAACTTTGTTAAATTTATGGACACACCAACATCTATTCACCAGTAACCACCATCAATGCAACAAAGGTAAGAAAAGTTTAATTTTAAATATAGAGTGAGTACACTGGATATCAATGGGAGTGAAGACAGTACTACATGTTATCCATGGAAAAGAGCACACACTGCTTCTCCTTCATCTCATATGACATGATGAAGTAGCTGAAATCTGATGAATCAAATTTTTAATTTCTTTTTTAAATAAATCATGGAAGCTATATGTTCCAGGCAAAAGAGGAGAGGGTGCATCAGTCTCACTATCAGCACACAGTTCAAATGCCAGCATCTGTGATGGTATGGGGGAGGTATTAATTCATAGTCATATAAGCTGCTGTAACAAGAATTTCCCTCATGGGATCAATAAAGTCTGTCTGTCTGTCTGTCTGTCTAGCCATCTATCTATTTCAGGGAAAGCCTTGCATATTTCAGCAAAACTATGTCAAACCACCTTGTACAACAGCATGGCTGTGGAGTAAAAGAGTACAAGTGCCTGCTGGCAGTACAGTCACAGACTGAAAACATTTCAAGCATTTTGAAATCAAAAACACAACAAAGGCGGCCCTGAACTGTTCTGTATGCAGACAGTGTAAACATGACCCTCTCTCTCTTCCAAAATATATATTTTAATTATTTATTTTTATGCAAAGTAAGCAAACAAAAAAATCTATTTATCACTATTTGGTGTGACAACCCTTTGGCTTCAAATCAGCATCTTGCACACTTTGTACACTTGATCAGAGTCAGGTGTATGATTAACAAATTATACCAAGCAGGTGCTGATGATCATCAGTTTCATATGTAGGTTGAAACAGTCATTAACTGAAACAGAAACAGCTGACATACACTATGGCAAGACTGAGCACAGCAACAAGACACAAGGTAGTCATATTGTATCAGCAAGATTTCTCCCAGGCAAAGATTTCAAAGCACACTGGTGTTTCAAGTTGTGCTGTTCAAGATATTATGAAGAAGCACAATGAAATGGGAAATGTTGAAGTCTGTCAGGGATTACATAAAGATTTGAGGAAGGTTTGATTGAAGAAGGAAGATTGAAGAAGGATTTGAGGAAGCCTACAGAAAACTATACAGAAGGATAAGATATTGATAATTATCATTACCCATTTTCTAGGCCATTGAGTGTGGACAAGGTGTTGATGAGTACATAGAGGAGACCATGGTCCAGCAATATATCAGCCAGTTTTGGGCAAGCATTCAGCAGCTGCAGTAGAACACGTAAGGAATTGTGGACCAGCGAGTTTTCATACAAAGAGTTTTCCAAAAGCCCCAATATGGGCACCACAGATCGCTTTTTGAATGGAGAAACTCTTTCCATATCTTCTAGTTCAAGACTAGGGGAAAGGATAAAAAAAAAATTAAACCAGTTAAAGAAAAGGATTTTCTTGATTTCAGTAGCATAATGAGAGGCATATTTCCAAATATGTACTTTTTTAAATGATCAAGCACATAAATATTTGAATAGTGGATTAAATACAAAATACTCACTCCTCCTCTAAGCTTACAGCTCGGCCGAACAACATCCCCAGAAAACACTCTAACACACCCTGAGTGCCCTGGTGCAGATACAATTGGTTGGCCAGCAGAGAAAAGCCATGGTTCCTTATGAACTTCTCTTTTTGTTCCTTTTGGGCTCGGGTAAAATATGCATCCAGCAGCTGTGTGTATATTGGGAAGAGACCACAACATTTCTGTTGGAATATCAAACCTATGTTCTAGACCTTGCTCTAGCCTCTTGGCTTGCCTAGACACAATCCATCCTTTCACACATGTTGTCATGGTGCCTCTAAAAGCACTGCAACCATTTTCCAATAATTATTAGAATGAACACATTTTGTTATCATCATTGTTACCATTACAGTGTGCTGTGTCATAAGCTTTTTTCCATATATAATAACATGCTCCGAACAATTCTTTTCCTTGGATATCCTTACATTATAGGTATCACTTAAGCCACACAAGTAGTTTTTTAAATAATAGTGTAATTGCATACAGTATCTAGTATAGAATTATGGATTAGACTTTTATTCATAAAAGTAAAAAAAATGACTTAAGTACCTTTATCACCCCTTGTTGAATGAGAGGGGATGGATGGTTAACCAAGACAACAAGAGCTTCAGGCTGGATCATTTTGTCCATCACCTGCTCTAGCATGAGATCTGGCAGCAGTAGCAGGACACCTCTCAGCAGATCATAAAGCCCACAGCAGATCAGAACCACAAAGTCCTCTGTGCCAGATCTAAAAAAAAAAAAAAAAACAAAACCCAGAGAACACAGTCAGAAAAAAAAAATGGAGTAAAGAGGGGAAATAGGTGATTTGGAATGAATTCTCACAGTTATATGGAAAGATCAGAATTAATAACCATTCTCAATAACAGATTAGATTTCATCAACTATGTTTATGGCTAATCATAAAAATCTGTGAATGTATTGTGTGTACCAGAATGGTGACATAAGACTCCTTATAATTCAGAAGAATAAAAAACTATTACGATCATTTCTACCTTTCACTGGCCTTGCTGTGTGTTTGGTCATAGCCAGGAGAGTAGGTGTAACTCTCCACATCATCATTCGGGTTGGTGCGATCAGTTATGCTGGGCCATCGACCAATGGCCATAGAACTGTTTTGCCCTGGAAAGGCCAGACCCAGGCTAGCAAGGTCGCTGTGGCTCCTTTGAAAGGACTGGATGCCTTTTAGACTGTCAGGCCTTTGCAAAGCCTCTTCTCCAACTGACTCAGTGCTTACACTGCCCTCCTGCTCTGTTTGAGCTTCTTGTTCTTCTCCCATGCTGATGGAGAATGTATGACGCACTTCATCAACTGCATCCAGAGACTCACAGATTGTGTTGGCTGACTCGCAGCTGTTTAGGGGTTGCCCCTCTCTACCTTTCAGCATTTCTGTGCTGTTAAACACATGCTGTGCAGTCAGGGAGGCAGCCTCATCTAGTTCACATGGCCTAGGGGAAGCTTTGCTAGAAACATGCTGCCCAATACAGGCTGTGAGGTCCGAAGAAGAATAAGGAGAAGGAGTAAAGATGTTTGGGGTGTGAAACAAAATGTCACCGTCAGGATCTGAAAAGGCAGGTGCACTTTGGTGTGAGAAATTCAGTTTGATTCTGATTATAACATACAGCTTACAAATAAACTTCATCTGGCCTAAAGTGTGTTTTCTACAGCACTACTGAGGAAAATTAGTGAAAATGACATAATTAACTTTAATAATTTATAGAGTCAAGATTACAAATATACATGGATGGTTTCCTTTTGGGGTGTGTGGGAGGTGTCTGAAGCATGGAAAAGGGTCCATGATTGATTGATTGATTATTTTGTTATAATAATTTAAAATCATGTATAAATTGAGATATCTGTTAAGATGGTGAATGGAGTGTATTACCGTCAGCTTGTATCCCAGAGAATGGAGCTGGGGAGAGCGAGTGCACAGAACTACAGGTGGACTTCCCTTCACTGCTGTGCTGACGTAGACACATCATGGACTGGACCTTCTCCTGGTACAGTTTACCATCTTTTACACATCAATAACATAAGAAAGAAGTACAAAGAAAATGTATGTAGACAAGGCAATGTCAAGACATATTTCCATAGGATTTTGAACTTTATTTCAGTCACTGTCCTGGGTCTGTGTCATTGGTCTACCTCACTGCCTCATTGATACTAAGCTAAGCTACATTGTTACTTAAGTCTGAAGACCTACCCCTCCATTTGTATCTAGATAACACTTAACAATTACTTTTCTATAATATTTGCAGAACTTCATTTATTTGTTTGTGGTATTAGGTTTTAAATTGTGCTTTTAGGTTTTAAATGACAAATTCTACAGGTTCTCGATTACATTGCCTACAGAAGTCTGTATGTTTTCAGAGTCACTCTTGATAGAATGAGGAGTGCAAAAATCATTAGTCTGGGCACTCAATTAAAGAAGTCTCACCTGGATACCTAGTCAGGTAGGGATCTAAAATATCAAAAAATGGGTCTGGGCAACACAGTTATTAATCAGTTAGTAGTTATTAATTTACAATCTGTTCACCAAAACAACAGCCAAATATCTAAATTGTGTGCGCAATTATTAGGCAAGTGAGTATGTTACCAAATCATAATTTTTATGCATATTTTCCAAATCCAGGCTGTATAAACTTGAATGCTTTTTGGATTTAAGCATATCAGGTGATGTGTATTTGTGTAATGAAGGAGGGTGTGGTCTAAGGAGATCAACACCCTATATCAAGGTGTGCATAAGGCAGCTTCTTTTCCTCAAGCAAAATGGGCCAAAAAGAGATTTAACTGACTCTGAAAAGTAAAACAAATTTGGAAAAAATTGAAAAGTAAAACGAATGTCTTTCAGAGGGATGCAGCACTCCTGAAATTGCTAAAATATTGGGACTTGATCACAGAACCATCAAATGTTTTGGTGCAAATAGTCAGCTGGGTCGCTAGAAATGTGTTGAGAAAAAAAGACGCAAATTAACTACCAAAAATTCGAGAAGAATCAAATGTGAAGCCAAGAAATATCTGAAGACAGATTTTTCAAAGGTTCTATGGTCTGATGAGATGAGAGTGACTCTTGATGGACCAGACACATGGCTGGATCAGTAATGGGGAACACCGGGAGGTGGGGTACTGTTATGGATTAGTATTTTTGAAGATGAGCTAGTTGGACCTTTTCAGGTTGAAGATAGACTTTCTCAAACTCCCAAACCTACTGTCAGTTTTTAGAAGCAAGCAGTGGTACAGGAAAAATATGACCATGATATTTATGCAGGACTATGACTAGACTAGACTAATGGTCTAGTCTAATGCATCAAAGTATTCCACTGCATGGCTAGCCAGTAAAGGCCTAAAAGATGAAAGAATAATGACATGGCCCGCTTCCTCACCTGACCTAAACCCTACTGAGAACTTGTGGGCCCCACTTAAATGAGAGATTTGCAGTCAAGGAAAACAGTACCCCTCTCTCCAGAGTGTCTGGGGGGCTGTGGTTGCTGCTGCACATAAAGTTGATCATAAACAGATCAAGAAACTGACTCCATGAATGGAAGGGTTATGACTGTTACTGGAAAGAAGGATGGCTATATTGGTCACTGCCTTTTTGGTCACTGTCAGAAATGTTTATTTGTAAATTTTAAGTTGTTTGTTTATTATTCTCACTTTAACAGATTAAAATAAACTAGTGAGATGGGAAAATTCATAATAATTCTGCACACTTATAGTTGCCCAATAATTGTGTGCACATAGATATTCTTCTAAGAAAGCCAAAACCTCACTTTTACTTTCTTAAAAATTCAGGTTTGAGGTTTAATAACATTTTGGATTGACAGAGAACACTGTAGTTGTTCAATAATGAAATTAATCCTCAAAAATACAACTTGCCTAATAATTGTGCCCACAGTGTAAATGTAAATTTTGTTATTGACGTGCACAAAGAGTGTTTACTAATCAATAAATGTACACAAATTAGTTCGATCTATTCAATATTAGATCCACCATAAAAATAGAAAAAGGTGTACTGAACAGATTTACCCAATAAAGCTAAAGCTAAATGCTACCTATATTCTATCAACAATTTTTAACAATATACTTTTTTCTTTCTTATACTACTTCCTTATTTTTAGCCGTTCACACACTCATCCATCTGCTGCAGTGTTAAGGTCCCTTACCAATATGTAGAAAGAAGTAAAAGCTGGATGGTGTGTGGCACACATAGGTGTTAGTAGGTGGGTGCACAGCCAACAGAAAGTTGTAGAGCAAACACAGCAGGTCCAGGTCAGGGGGTGAACCGAGTACTTCCTGAATGATTTTAATGAAGGACAGGCACACTCCTTGTGGAACAGAGGCAAAGTGCTCATCCTGATTCTCCTGTCAAAATGAAAACGTTGAAGGAAAGAGGTCATGAAGGGGTAAATATGCAGAAAAGGTCAATTTGAGGGGTGGGGGTTGAGGTCTTGCCTGGAGCACTTGGCAGCTGAGCAAGAAGCGCTGCACCACTTGGGCTTTGAGCAGCTGCTGAATATTGAATGCCTGTTGAGGATGGTGCTCTCTGATAAGAATCTCTAAAGCACCCAAAAGTGTCTCCCACACTCCACTCTGACAAAACAAAACACATATAAACCATACATAATGTGATCTGTATTAAATGTCCTGTATATTATTCCTGTATATAAATATCTATAAATTTGTTTTTGCATTTTACCTGAGCTTTGGCCCATATTTTCCAGTCCAGTAGTATTTCAGAGAGCAGCCTCAGGTCTTGCATCACAGCAACAGACTCTGTGTCCACATGCCACTGACCGTCCTCCTTTACCATCAGAATAGAGCCACTGCAGCAACCATCCAACAGAGTCTACACACACAAACATGGACATCTAGCAAGTAAATATAGGAAATACATAAGATCACCTATCTCACTCGCTCACACAGACATGCCCAAATAAAGAGGGGAAAACATTTATGAAATCACAAATCATTTACAATAATTTAAAACCATAGACAGGTATGTGCATATCCATAAAATTAATGAGCGTTATAAGGGAGAGAATGAGAGCTCCGATCTTGATAGGTATAAACTGATTTATACCTAAATATATTAAAGACATGACAAGCCTAGAAATTAAAAAAGATTGGTAAACTAAATTCACACACAGAGGCTGCTTTTAGGTATTAGAATTAGCAAGCAGCACTGTTTAATGTAAACTGGCAGTTACTCTAATTATATGCACATAAAGCACTTGTAGAGATAACATTACATTTTGATAAAAGCTATTGAAATTAGAAATATTTAATGCATGAACACCTTAAGAATATGATATCCCACAATGCATTTGCTATTCATGAGGACTTGGTGGATCATGGAGTACCCGTGACAACACTCCATCTCATGCATGCGATGCTGATTGTTCTTAACCAGTGACAACAAAACCTGCAGTGCCAATGCCTGAGCCTTCTCACAATCATTTAGCTCCACTACCTGAGTGACAGAAAGAGAGAAACAGGAAGGAAAAAAAAACAAGGAAGATTATCATCACAATCTTCTTTACAAACACGTATAACTTAACCATTCACTAACAATTCTAAACAATGTAAAATAAAAAAAATTTGGCAGTCAGGTGACACCATATTCCCTTCAGACAATTTGGCATTGTAAGTTTTTAATACATGACCCATTTAATTTAGGTATGTTTATAGATAAACCCTTCCCTGCATATCCCTGCATAACATTTTGCAATATTTTCTAAAAATCAGTTTTTGAAACCAAAAGGAGGGGTTAAAAAATTTTTTTTGCAGTTTTTCCAAAAAGTGGTGTTTATATGTGATGAGAAAGAACTATTGCAGCTTATATGTAAATGCTTATGTTTTCATCACTGCATAATTTGCTCGAAAGAGTAATGAAAGCCTATGAGCATAAGCCAATGATTATCACTTGTGCTGGGGAAAAAAATAAATAAATGGTATTTCCTAAAGTCTCACACAAGCAACCCTAAAAGCACATGAGAAGACAAAAAAGAGAATTTTTTTTTATGCATGCTTTCTCTGCATGCATTTCCACATATCTCTGTAGTGTAATATGAGCATGCAATTACCCAGCCACCCACAATCAGTTGGCAGCAGTGCAGTGCACACATTTAGGTAGATACATTTCAAGAGCTTCAGACATTGTTTAAAAGTCCAATCGGTGGGTGGGGGTGGGGTAAATCTCGATCACTTTAACCAAGGCATAGTTGTTGGCCACAATATTAGACTATTTTAGGAAGTGTCCTGGATTTTTTTTGGGATAAGATTGAAATAAGTATAATAATCATTACCTCTTGATAGAATTCTTTGCAAACATGGTAGCTTCCACAGTTATTCTGATCACACACAGTTATATGTCTCAGCAAAGCCAGTTGAGATGCATCAGCGTAATAAGACTGAAGAATGTGTAAAGGACATTAGACAGTGGATGCTTACTAACTTCCTCCTGCTTAATTCTGAAAAGATTAAACTGCATGTACTAGGACCACTGCAGCCAGAAATATGCTTTCTAATAACTCTGGATAGTCTTGCTGTTTTATCATGTCCAGCAGTAAAAGACCTTGGTGTGATTATTGACTTCCGTCTTTCATTTGAAGCTCATGTAGATGATATCACTAGAGTAGCCTTTTTTCATCTCAGAAATATTTTTTTCCCCATTGTATCATTGTATGATTCAACACCCTTAGACATACTTAAAAATAAATGGGAGACAGCTTTAAATGAACCATTCTCAGAGGAAATTTGGCACAAAAGAATACAGGGAATTTTCTCATCATCCATATGCCTTAGACATGTTGTAATACAATTCAAAATTGTTCATCGTCTTCAACATTATGGCTGACATAGACCCCAACTTGGCAATGTAAAAATGGAATTTTCAGTAGATATATTTACTTCATGCTTTTTATTTTTCTTTATGGACGTTTGATTTTATATATATTGCCTGTATGTCTGGTGTTTGGGGGGTGGGAGGTTAGTTATTTGTGTTTTTCTGTTCTGTATAACAAAAAAAAAAATCCTGATCAAATTAATTGGGAGCAACATCACAGAGCAAGACAATGACCCAAAACACACTCTTGAAAGAACAAAAATCTTTATCGGGGGAAAAAGTAGAAGGCTTTAGAATGGCCAAGTCAGTCACCAGAACTAAACACAATTGAGCATGCTTTTCACCTCCTGAATAGAGATTCAAAGGAGAAAGCTCCTAAAACCAACAAAAACTGGTTAAAATAAAATAAACTGCATTAAATATCTGAAAAGGCAGCACAAAAGAGAAAACTTTGGAGAGGTCAGTTCGTCATAGGCTTGATAGAGTTATTGCAAGCAATGGATATGCCACCAAATATGAAATGTTATTTTAATTTACTTCAAGATTGATCTGTTGCTTTTTGATCTGAGACTTTTACTTGCCTAATAATTGGGTGCTCTGATGCAAAAGCTTCTATGTTTTAGGTTGCAAATGTAGATGTAAATATCAGAAAATTCAAGCTGAAATCCTAAATTGTCTCATATCCATCTTTTGATCTCAGACCCACTGTCTTTGGTGTATAGAAAAACACATGACTTGGCCTTGTCATTCCAATAATTTTGGAGAGGACTGTAGTTGTTGGGAAAAAAAAAACATGTTGTTGCATCAGGGTTAAATGGGCTTAGCCAATCAGAAAAAGATTAGGCTCCTTATGCACATTCACTGCTAGCTATGTAGAACTTTCTTTTGACCCTCCATAAACACCTCCTTAATATACACTACCTTTACATTCATCAGTCCTTTAAAGATGGTGTTTTAGGAAACACCACTTGGTACTTCCGGCCTACTCCTTTAATTGGCTTTAATGGGTAGAGTACATCTTGAATCATCTTCCATCCAATGCGGTCCATCAGATTGATCTTGGTCTTGTTTTTAGGCATGTGCAATTTCAGCCATAGAGGTGGGCAAATTAAAGACCCTGGTTGTGAGTTGGGCAGACACATAGGAGGCCAGCACCGGGGGCTGGTCAGGCCCCACACTGGTGACAAGGCATCCAGCTCGATGTTCATACACCACTTGCGATAGTGTAAGTTAAACTGGTGTCTTCAGTGCCTGCTTCAGTAGGTGAAAACACTTCTGACAACCATCTGACCACACCCACTTAGCCTCCTTTCGCTTCAGATTGTTTAGGGGTGCAGCCAGGTTGGCGAAGTGGGGGATGAATTTATAGTTCCACCTCACTGGGCCCAAGGATCTTTGCAAAGCCTTGATGTCTTTTCTGCATCAACCTCCACTACTTTAACAGAGAAAATATTTCCCAGAAACTTGAGCTTCTTCCTTAACACATGGCAGTTTTTCAAGTTCAGTAATGGTGTTTCAGGTTTGGTTACGGCCATGTGGTGACTCTTATTGGTTTCCAAGTTAACCTTAGTGATGCTTTTAGAGTTCTGTTCTTTTTTGTCTTCTCACTGCTGGCCTGGCTGCTGACCCGGGGCCAACAATCTTTTTTGGCAGCCCGGTCATGCTCCACCATGGGCCCAACCATGGCCAGTTGTTCCACAGTGTGGACGATGTCCCTTTAGGCAACTCACTAAGGACAGATTGCAGTTATTCATTATGTGCCTGACCAGTTAGCTTTTGGTCATGTCAGGCGTCCATTTCAGACTAAGCCCTGTAATCTTATGTCTCTTTGGCATTGGTATGGGACCTGAATCCTGACCTGCATTTCCTCTTCCACTTCCATCAAATAATCCATAGGTAAAAAGGCAGGCAAAAAAGAGTTTTTAAACTCCATCCAGTTACAAACCTTAGTCTTCTCTACCATCCAACAACTGTTAAGGTAGCTAAGACTTTAGCATCAGACAAGGGTCTCAGAAACAGGACATTTTCACACTGCTCAATGAAACTTAACACACCCTGGGCATCATGGGACTCACCAAAAGTAGAAAAGTCTAGACAGCAGGAGTGCCAGAATTCTTAGAAGAGGGAGATATTACTGACAATAGGGTCAGAATAAAGAAAGGAAACCTGACTAGTAGGAGTGTTAGAGCACTTTAATTTACGAAATTTCCTTTTCACCTGCTAATCCCTATGCAATAAACATTCCACCATCACCTATCCCGGTTGCTTCTATGAATTTTCCCATGTCTCAAACTTTTGGCCCACATAATCTCTAAGCTTCTGTTCTCAATTCACAGCATTTTCTAGGGAATCTCTAAACTCCCTTTCTAAAGTAGCCACCTGGTCTTGTAGGCCTTTAATCTTTCATATCCCTGCTATCCACCACAGTTGTATCTTCTGCTGATACAGTATCTTCATCATCAGAACTACCAATGTCTTCCTGTACTTAACTATACAAATCTCTCAAAAGGGAGGAAATTTAAGGAATTGGCTCCCTGAAAGTTACAAAGGGTTCAGGCTTGCTAACAGAAGTTGTATCCTGGCCCTCCTTTGGCTCACACTCTCGGTTGTCAGCCTTTTGCAGGTCACTGAAAAATCACAAATCGGAGGCAGTTGGTAAAGCACAACTGTCAAGACGTAGTTCCCAATAGGGGCAACCATTCTAACAATTTCCCCATAACAACCTACAAGGAAAATGCCACAGTTTGAAAGAACTACACTATTTAATATTCTAAGAAGAGTTGATTTACTATTACCTCCAATCAGAAGAAAATAGAAAAACATGAAATCCCTTCACTAATATATTTAGTACCCACCAACAAACAAATTCAACCCACTATAAATCCCGCACAATCCCATCAAAATAGCACCAACAGCAAAGTCTCAGTCATTCAAAAAATTCGGTCCTCAGAGATGCATCTCCTTCACAGCAAAAAAGACAGGAAAGAACAATAATCCAAAATGGATCTCACCAGCAAGGCAGTTCTGCTTCCACTTTAAGGTAGAGGTAATCCATAGTTAAGCTCCCTCTGGCCTTGACTTGCTCTTTTAACGTGCTTCCTATCCACAGAAGCATCCTTGGGCCTCCTTGTATCCTGTGAGTAGCTTTAGAGTTCCGATTTTTTTCTCCAAAAACACTTCACACCTCTCTCCCCTTTTTTTTTACTCATCCCTTTCCTATCTTTCTTCTCTTCCTCTTCTTGGTTCTGGTTGCCCCTTCCCCTTCCACCCCTCTGCTTCTCAACAGACTTCTTAAAAGGACCATTCAGCTTTTCCCCAGTTCATGACAAAACTTTTTTTTTGGTTCCCAATACAATAAATATTAGTTTGTACACAATATTATTAAAACACACAATGCTACTGTCGAACAATATATGGTTTAACCTTGCAAGGGTTTTGATACATTAAACCATTCACTTGAATTTTGAGCAACAGAAGCAAAAAAAAACAAACAAACCAAAACAAATGTTTTATGTGGCAGTGTTGCAGAAAATTGGGGGAAACCACTCTTACACTGGACTCCTGTTTCTGTCTGCTAGGGGTGTCACTGTGGAAATGTGTTTTTGGAGTGCTACATAGTTGTTGTTGCTCCCCATTATTGTGAGAATCTGTTGTACCCTGGCTACAGTCCAGACCACTGTCACTCTCAGTGTCAGGTTATGGAGGTCTTCTTGCAGGCAGAAATTATTTGTTGATGAGAAGCAAATGGCCAGAATCTTTTGAGCTGACAGCCGAATCACTCTTTATAACCACAGTAGGCAGAAAATCATCTCTGAACACACAACACTTCAAACCTTAGGTCAGGTGGTTCACAACAGCAGAAGACCATATCAGGTTATACTCTTGCCAGCAAATAACAGCAATTTGAGCTGGCAGAGAATTACTGAAACTGGACAGTTGAATATTGAAAAAACAAAGCCTGGTCTTTTTCCAATCTGCAGCTGCCCAGTTTTGGGAAGCCTGTTTGAAAAACATGTTATTAACTTCTAAACTGCTTATAAGAGATAACCAAAGGGAAGCTAAAGTGTTTTTCATGGCCCCAAAATACTGTATGTTCAAATATTAATCATAAGCATTGCCGTGCTGATTAGCGTGTGCCTAAGTAATTACCCGAGCAAAGAGAAAGATGAAAGCACCAGTGCCACCAATCTTATGAAGACAGCTGTGCAGTCCAAGGGGCTGCAAAGCCTGCAAATGCCTGAGTGACAGAGGATCCAGCGCAGAGCTCTTCAATTGTTTAACACTGAAGGGCCTCTGGAATGCGACAGGAGCCTTAACCTGACCTTTTAGACGAATCACTGGCTCATAGATGGTGTAGATGGAAGGAGTGCTGGGAGAGTAGACAACAGCTAGGCTCTCCTGTGTGATGAATTGATGAAAAAAGAAATTATTAATTTTAAACAGACATTTGTTTACATTCCCATAGATTCAGGAAAATGTATTTATATAAAACATTTATACCCTGAATTGTACAAAGAAACTTGGATACTAGTGGATGTGACACTTACAGGGTAGTGAATTAACTTGTTATTTGTATTTAACTGCTGCTCAGTGTTCCTCCGTTTAAAATGCATGTCACTGAATCTCTCGCTAGACTCCATGAAACAGCTGGCTTGTGGCATCTAGCACCAATACATTAGCAGCAGATTCTTTATATCTTGTAGGTTGCAATGTGGAGCCTCCATAGATCTCACTTGTTTGTCCAACACATCCCATAGATGTTTGCCTGGAAAAGCTAGGGTCCTGGCATTCATGTGGATGTTAATTTGACACATACCACTTACCTAAACACTGTTGTGCTCCAAGGAAACCCCTTCAAGGCATGAGCAATTCTTAATGGGAGTGGTCTCTTTCAGCAGCATAGTGCCCCCTGCCAAAATTGTTAAGAATTTGGCTTGTAAAACATGACAAGAGTTCAAGGTGCTGACTGGCCTTCAAATTCCCCAGATCTTGAACCCTTGAGCATCCATGGGATCTGCTAGATGAACAAGTCTAAACCATACCATACCCACCTACAAGATTTAAAGGATATGCTGCTAATGTCTTGAAGGCAGATACCACAACTCAACAGGTCAGAGCTGTTTTGGTGGCACAATATTTGGCAGGAGGTTTTAATGCTATGGCTGATCACTGTATAGTTGAGTGCAAATGGTTACAACCCCCATGGATGGCTTATTAAGGTGTTGAGCCAACATAAGCCACCAGTGGAACTAATTCTTTTTGAAATGAACTGGAGGAATGAACACTATTGAACACATTCAAAAGATATTCCCTCATTTGGTGTATTGATAATGGCAGTGGAGACTGTTGTCTAACACATCACTCAAATATCTCTAACAAGCAAAGGGCAGTAAAGGTCATAGCTTATGATTTACCTAATTTCAAATCTTACCATGCCCTTAGGGTTGGGAGCAATGTCATTCTGGAAGAGACTGCTCCTCTTAGGAGAGTAATGTTTCATAGAATAAAGTTGATCAGTGAAAATAACATTGTACCTGGGGTGAGGTGGATTACACTGGGAAAACTGCATCCATGTCACAAGACCATGCACAAGATCTGCTGAGCAAATGGCAGAGTGTTCACCTATATTGGGGATATTGTTGAGTGGTAGAATAAGCATGCTGAGGCACAAAAGACACAGTTTTAAAAATCTCCGTTGCACTGAGATCTGGTGCAATGCCTTTGTATTGGCAAACAGAGATGGTGCCATCTAATGAAAATGTGTTCCAATTGAAAGGGGATTAACACTTCTCTCCAAAAGTCTGCATAAATGTTCTGGGAGGCAGAGAAGATACTGACAGTGGAATGTTATGGAATCCGACCTTGAATCTGATGGAAGAGTTTAAGTATCATAGGATCTTATTGGCTCAGATCTCTTTTTACAGGTTGATCAACACACTATGGTCAAAATTATGTGGATAAAAAACAAGGTTTGCCAAGGTTATGGTCCTCGCTTTGTCCACAGGCCCATTAGTTAGAGTAAAAGGAAATCTTATTTCTACAGCAAACAAAAACCTTCTAGACAATAAAGTGCTTCCACCTTTGTGGCAACAGTTTGGGGAAGGCCAACATCTGGGTGTTATAGTGATCAAAAGAGGTCACAAGCAGCAGTTTCACCACAGGATCACTGGGCTTACTCTCCATGATAGAGCGAGGAGAAAATTCTGAACAGCCTCAGAGTAGAGCCACTGCTCCTCCAACTGTGAGTGGACAGATTTGGGCTAACCTTCTCAACCCACTGCCACCACCAGTCCCACCATAAACATTGTAAGAGACAAAAATCATGCTGTTTAAAAGGACCTTCTTCTTTTGTTCTAAGGGTATGCACGCATTTGCACTCAACTGTATGTTTTGTACTCAACATGCAAGTCATAACATGTATTATAAAACTCACAAATGAGTAAGGCTGACTTAATATTCACAATTCAGGTCTACTAAGCTCATGAAAAACTGAGCTCACATCACTATGCAATCATCTTAATTTTGCTCTAAACTTACAATAATAAATGAGGTGTCTATTTCAGAATTTCCCATCAGCAGCTCCCGAAGCTTCTCACACTGAAGCACTTGCTGAGTAATGTACTTCGAGAATGTCCCACTGGGCTTTCCATACTTGCATGGCATGAT
This sequence comes from Hemibagrus guttatus, assembly GCA_033459395.1. Classification (NCBI taxonomy): domain Eukaryota; kingdom Metazoa; phylum Chordata; class Actinopteri; order Siluriformes; family Bagridae; genus Hemibagrus; species Hemibagrus guttatus. The sequence goes on along the minus strand of JAUCMX010000002.1, from coordinate 8,776,193 downwards.
GGAGGCAAGGTCAGGGCCATTTGTGTACAGATAAAATGCCTCATCAGTGTTTATTCTGGCACCTTAAACAGAAAAGCAACAGTTTATCAAAAAATTGGTGCGTGTATTAAAAATAGATAGCACAAAAATAGTCACTTGCTGTGAAAAAATTCATTTGATGATTGTTTTTTTTTATGCTGGAAAAAATATGGTCTTAAATTTAGAAAACAGGCTCTTTAATTGTATAATTTAGTCATTAATCGATATTATGATGTTTTGTTAACTGTTACTTGTATTCTATACAATAACTACCCAACGCCACAAAACCCCAGTATGCAATACTGGTAAAAGCCTATGCAAACTAAATCCATGCTTAAGAGCAATTAATTTGGGTATACTGAATCAACTTTATCCCTCACTAGTACAACAGCTCATCCCTTATAAAGTCAATGTTCAATTAAAAAAGGTACATTCTGTTAATCAACAGAAGCAAATATCTTAATGCAACATTTGTGGACATTGACTACTGAGAATATGATTAAGATTAAAGATAACATTAAAATGCGGGGAGGCACTGTTTTACAAATGCATTAAATCTTTATCCAAATAGATTAAAATGCATTAATGCTGGAAATAATCAGTGTATACCCATTCATGACAAGTAGAAGAAATAGGGCATACCATGTAATAAAGCAGCATTCCCTGTATGGAGAAAATATGGAGGACATTCTATAGAGTTCTTTGTTATTGTGTTGAGTGTGCTAAAAGACAACACACGGCAATACTTTATTTCGACGATATAGACGAGCATTCTTTTTAGTGACATCACACCTGATGTTACATGGTATACTGCATGATATTTATACCGCCAACTATGATGCACACTTATTCCAATCCATAATTGTGATGTAATGAATCCTCAGTGTAGAAGTTACTCATAGACATCTCACATCGATACCTTTCAACACCAGCAGTGACATATCTCTGACATCTTATAGCACCAACCAATCAGACTGGTGGCTATTCAAGTTAATATTCCATAGCAATAAATGAAATATCTAGCATATCTATGCCACCTATAGTGCATAAAAGTGAAATAAATTTAGATTTCTTATCTAAATTTTGGTTATATTGGTATGACAGTAGGCTGTCATACCAATATAACACATTCTGAATGCAAAATAAGAAAAATGGAAAAACAAACAAACAAACAAACAAAAAAAACTTATCTAATGGCAAAAACTCAACTCCAGTTAGCCTCTTCACTTTTTCATCAAAGCAAAAGATGACACCTTGAGAGACATGAACAGAGAGATTTACTCTTGTGGAACAAAATTGTGAGGAAAAAAAAAATCATACCATTAAAAAGAAGCACACTGCCCATATCCAAATGGGAAGTTAAGGTTTGTGGCAACTCTTTTGTGGTGTTCAGGTAATGGCCCAGCATGCAGAAGGTCTTGTTACTATCAGATGACAGACTGGACTTCCTTGGAAGGGTGTAGTCCAGGTAGACCTCACATTTTCTGGTGAAGGTATAGACAGGTGTTAAAGAAGACAAACGTTAATGCAGCATACTCTACTTTACTGTTGGTACAATGTTACATCAATTTTCATTAGATAGAATCAACTGAATAGCCAAAGCCATAATAGACAATGAGGAATGCAAAGAAGAAATGTGTTTTTCATTTAAGTGGTCATTATTAGAGCTAATGTTTACACACAGACAGCATAAAAAGATTAATGCTGATACTGCAAATCAACTGCATTCTCATTTCTTGTCAAAGTCTATGGTTTTATCATGCATTATACAGGGGTTAAACAAAGAATGTGAACACCCATTGTTATAGGGGTTAATATTATTTCTGTAGGCTACAGGGAAAAAATAAATGTTGTGATCATCATTTATTTATTTTTCGTTGCTATATATTGTCTAGGTTGTATGCCAGTATAAAAAAAAAGTTGTGTCCAGCAGTGGTTTGTTCAAGACATTGTTGAAATGGGTGACTTGTCAGATTTCCAAAGGAGACAGATCATGTGTCATCAGTCTCCACGATGACTGTGTATACAAAGCATGGCAGGACTTTATCAGTGAAGAAGAATTGTGGATGAAAATTAAAACTTAATATGGATAATACCGTCAATCACTAAGAAAGGATTGTGTCCAAACAACACAAGTTCTACTGTCACTTTTGCTACAGTAGTTCTAATATCCATCTTAAAGACCCTGTTTCCACAAAAACAGTCCGCATAGAACTTCACAAAGCCAATATCCATGGAAGAGCAACTGCTAAGCCATTAATCACAGACACCAATGCAAAAACGTGAAAATATGGGGTCATGATCATAAAATCTTTTTTTCACATTAAAAAAATGAGTTTAAAAAATCCTAGAAATGTATTACTCAACTAAATAGACTAAGTTGCGAGTGACTTACTTGATACCACACACCCAGAGTGTCAAGCAACCGTGGATGTTCTTCTTGCCCTCAGGCTGCTGTGTATAAGTAAGAGCAAGGTGCTGCCAATGGCCTGCACTCAGCACACCATGCAAAGACTCTGCCTGGGCCAGCAGACCAGCCTTCATTTCATCATTAGGATCAATGCAGATCCTTTGGCCACAAATCCAGAAGTTAGTTCAGATAACATTGCTTATTCAATATGTTGAATACAGTATGTATTTAACAGTCTAACATCTACTAACATAGTACATATTAACAAGCGCTGAAATCAAATTACATTTGAAGATGTAAATACTACCTGAAGATGCAGGCTCCTGTAGAAACGTCAGCCCACACTTGCAGCATTAAGGCTTTGGAGCCAATAGAAAGAACATGGAGGAGGTTATTTTCTCCTTGCCAGTCCATATGCTGGACTCCATCACCCCCCATAATCTGAGCTGGAAAAGCAATCATACGGTCAGATATCCAGTAATTAAATAAAAAATGTAAATAATTAAAATATTCTGCTACATAATTATTTAAATTTCCTTTTCAGGGACCAAAAGTATTTGCTTAATTGTAAATTTTATTGCAATTTTTAATACTTCTGGTAAATCGTTTGCAGTGACAGTTTGTACAATGAAGTGCTTAAAGTCAATTCCAGGCTAACAACAACACAAAAACATTTTTTTCTTTTTCTTTTTAAATTAACAAGCATCGTGCGCCTCAACAGGAAGTAGAGTTGCTGCTGAGCCAATTGGTGTGTAGGGACCATGACAAGTCATCAGAGAGGTGTGCACCAAGGAACCTGATGCTCCGGACTCTTTCTACAGCTGCCCCACCAATTTGTAAAAGGGTCCTTCAAGCTAACCTTCTGCTCTGTGATCATCTCTTTGGTTTTGCTGATGCTGAGGCAGAGGTTGCCCCACTGTGATAGCACTCTCACCTCATCTCTGTAGGAGATCTTGTATCGAATAATTGATGATGAGATAGTTACAAAAAGACTTACAAAAACAATTAAAAAACACAAAAAAGCTGTAGAGTTTGCTCCGAGCTTTCACCAGCACAGCCATCCTCTGGTGCACTGGAACTGAATTCCAGAACATTACCAGAAACTGGGTTTCATCCCTGGTGATGGTTTGACAGGCCTTTACTACAGGTGTCTTTGTTGATGCCTTCTGTTTTGCCTTCAGGAGGTGAAAAGCATGCTCAAATGCTTGAATTCAAGTATGGTGATTGACATGACCACTGCAGAACATTCTGCCTCTTTGCCTTACATCTTGGGTTGTTTTTGAAGTATGCCTTGGCTAATTGTATGCATTTGGCTGAATCTGAGAAGACAATGTATAGGTCTAGAAACTTTAGAATTCATCCTGCTATATATTCAAGGGAACCAGTTCCATTTGAAGCCATACATGTCCATGCTATAAGTTGAGATGGTATGCTTTGGCTCATGAGCACTTGCTTCCTTTCTCCATATCTTTCTCTTCCCATCCTTCTGGTAAAAGATGATCTTTGTCTCATCTGGATGTTGCTTTTTTTCAAAATTTGTTTTTGACAAACTTGAATGTCATCTCCCTGTTTTTGAGGCTTGCCTCTTGTATTTACTCTGATGAAGACTTCCCTTGATTGTTAACTTTGACACAGAGAAACTTACCTACTGGATGGTGATGTTGACCAACTGACCAACTGTTTTGAATAGATTTAATATTTTTGTTATCTCTCTGATGGCTCTTTTGATTTTTTTTCAGCCTAATGCTGGTGTTCTTCTAAAATGTATGTGATCAACAAACATCAACTACTCTGTTTTAAAGACTAAATGAAATAGAAAAAAAACTGATATCTATTTATGAGTGAAACTGTAGGTTTGGGTGGTAATCATGTAAATTGATTTTATGCATTGTTATTTAAACAACAGCCACCCTTGCTGGCTGGCAACACACTTGATAGTGCTGTTTCTTGCCAGCTTAACTTGAACAATAGTTCAATATGATCTGGGTGTGGGGAAATGCACCGACTAGCCATAAGATTATCACCACTGACAGGTGAATAACACTGATTATCTCCTCATCATGGCACCAGTTATTGGGTGGGATATATTAGGCAGCAAGTGAACATTTTGTCCTCAAAATTGAGGAGTTAGAAGCAGGAAAACGCTTTCATGGAAACAGCCTTCTCTGATGGCTGTGGCCTTTTTAAACAGGATAATGCGCCCTGCCAGAAAACAAAAATGGTTCAGGAATGGTTTGATGAGCACAACAATGAGTTTGAGGTGTTGACTTGGCCTCCAAATTCCCCAGATCTCAATCCAATCGAGCATCTGTGGGATGTGCTAGCCAAACAAATCCGATCCATGGAGGCCCCACCTTGCAAATTACAGGATTTAAAGGATCTTCTGCTAACATCTTGGTGCCAGATACCATAGCACACCTTCAGGGATCTAGTGGGGTCCACGCCTCGTCAGGTCAGGGCCGTTTTGGCAGCAGATGGGGACGAACATATTAGGAAGGTGGTCATAATGTTATGGCAGATCAGTGTATCTATATCATTTTCTTAAACCAGAGTGGCGTTTAAAGGCTCAAAAGACTCAAAATTCAACTGTAATACACACCAAACTTCAAAAATTCCTAAACAATCAAAGTCTACACAATTAAATCATAAAATTAAAAAAGTTGTGGAAATTCAACAAGTTACCTCTGTCTGTTGGCTTCTCATCACCGTTGTTCTTCACACATCTCACCCAAAGCGAGGCACTAAAGCCACTGGCCATATGTGGCCAGCAGTTCTGTCCAACTAGAGGCAGATGGAGAGGAGCAATGTGCCAAGGAGAAGCCTGAAAATGCGTGACATGACTCTCACCCTCCCCCTTGCCTGCACCAAGCTTGCCACCCCAAAGAGTACCCACTGCCGCCCTGATGCCAACCGCTCCATTTGTGCTGGTGTTGGGGTCACTGGTGCACAGGGACATGGGAAAAGACAAGTAATGTAGTGGCTCCATTTCTGTATTAGCTTCCACCATCTGGAGAATGCTATTCAGCAAAATCTCCTAAAGGAGAAAAGAAAGAAACTATGATCGCTAACTAGTCAGAATTATGATTTATAGCAGGTTTCAGATAGATAAAGTGGCAAAAACAGCACAAAGAAAAAAAATTGAAAAATATCTCTATCAGAACTTGAAATATGATCTTTTGAAGTTCGGAAAATTCATCAAAATTTTGAAACATTTTGTGATATAAAAGCATTATAAGCAACTGGCGCGTTACATATATTGGCGATGTTTATAAATGTTCTTTAATAAAAATCTTACTTTTAGAGATATAAACATGAAATTTGGTAGTCTTACGTATTTTTTCATACTCTTTCCATTTCTGCTATTATTTTAAATGTATGACTGCATGTAATTAAGAAATACCTATATAACTGATGCTGAATGAAATACCCAAAGACAATTTGTTTTGATACTTTTGTAATGTGCATAGCAATAAAATTGCAAACAACAAGAATTGTGTACACTTCGAACTGTATTAAAGTTGCATTTTTTTAACATTTAAAATATCGCATCACTTTCACATAACAGAATTTTCAAGACTTAAAAGAAATAACTAACACATTACTTCTTTGCTGTTAACATCAGAACAATAAACAAATCTACTCTTTAGACTCTTAAACTATGATAATATGAATATACAACATTTAAAGTTGACAAACAATGGTTCCATTTATAAAAAAAAGTGGCTTTCTCTAAGTGTCAAAGTTCACTGGGTCACGTAGTCTCGCAGCAGCCGCTAATTGTTATTGTAACTTTTACATTTTTTCGATCAACATTTCTCGATAAAAATGCACAAAATTTCATCATTTTAAAAGGGAAAGTTTGCAGATTTTAATGATATATGCCACTTGTTTAAATTCTGAATGGTTTTTGAAATATCTGAGGTCAACTTATAATTATACCAAATAATGATACCGAAGTTTATTTTTGGTGTAGGAAGAAGTGGCAAACAGCAATCGAAAGCTTATTCTTTAATCAGATTAGCTGAAATAATTAAAATTTACATAAATCAACAAACAGTATGCGCATTTTCAATTAAAAATACCCACCACTACAGTTATCAGTAAAAAAAAAAAAAAGCATAGCACAGCACATTTAGCAAATCATATTTTTGGCTAATTATAAAATACTACTACTGACCAATAAAGCACTGAATGGTCTCCTGCCCATTTCGTTTTTTTTTATGATCCGCCATGCCTACTTGGTTCGAAAGGCCCAGGCTATTTGGCTATATATAGTACCCTATGTACCTTATGTATACTATATATAGTGTGTATATATAGTACCTTAAGTAGTAAAGGCTACAGCAGTGGGCACAGCCTCTTCTTACAAATCCCCGCAGTTATGGAACAGCCTTCCAATTAGTCTTTGGGACTCAGACACAGTTTAAGTGTCCAGGCTGAAAACACATTTGTTTACTCATGTTTTTATTTTTTTTTTCATACTGGTGCATGTATTGGTGAGATGAACAGTTTTGTTTCATTTTTTGTGAACTGCTTACAATATTTCTCCTAAATTCAAAATATAACTATTGTTATTTAGAGTGTATATTTAAAGGATATGACAACACATCAAAATAACCCAAGATCATGCAGTATTTGCATAGCTTTAATAACTCCAATAAAACCAAATGCAAATAATTTTTAAACAAATTGTTAATGCTTTGGCTAAATAACTTTAAGAAATCAGTATTTGGTGGAATAACCGTGATTTGTAATTACAGCTTTCATGCATTTTGGCATGCTCTCCACCAGTTTTTCACATTGCTGTTGGGTAACTTTATAGCACTCTTTTTGCAAAAAAGCAAACAAGAAACAAAAACAAAAAAACAAAACAAAAAAGCAAACAAACCATCAAGCTTTGCTTGATGGTTTGTGACCATCCATCTTCCTCTTGATGACATTCCAGAGGTTTTCAATAGGGTTCAAATCTGGAGATTGGGCTGGCCATTATAGGGTCTTGATCTGGTGATCCTTCATCCAGACTCTGATTGCTCTGGCTGTATCTGCTCTATGGCATGGCGCATTGTCCTGTTGGAAAATCCAATCCTCTGAGTTGGGTAACATCGTCTTAGCAGAAGGAAGCAAATGTTCTTCTAGAACAACCCTGTACTTGGCTTGATTCATGCGCCCTTCACAAAGACAAATCTGTCCAATTCCAGCCTTGCTGAAGCACCCCCAGATCGTCACTGACCCTCCTCCATATTTTTCAGTTGGTGCAAGACACTGTGGGTTGTAGGTCTCTCCAGGTCTCCGTCTAACCATAACACGACCGGGTTTCGGGCAAAGCTGAAAATTGGACTCATCAGAAAAGATTACCTTACTCCAATCCTCTACAGTCCAATTCCTGTGGTCTTTTGCAAACTTCAGCCTGGCTCTTCTTTGCTTTTCACTGATGAAGGGCTTTTTTCTGGCTTTGTATGACATCAGTCCTGCGTGTAGAAGCCTGTTTCTAACCGTTCTTGCCGTGCACTTCACCGCAGTCTCAGTTTGCCACTGATGTTGAAGGTCACTTAGAAGCAACTTAGCTCACTGAACCCTTGTGCCAGTAAAGCTAGGATTGAGCCTTTTTTTCTTCACTCAAAACCTCTCTTTTCACTGTTTTTGGCACGTTCAATGGAATATTTTTAAATTTCCAGTTACCTTTGAAAGACTTCTACCACTTTTTTACCATCCAACTGGTCACATTGCAAGAGGAGAGTGTTGATTACAGCAGTGCTTTTTTATACTTTTCCCCATTAAATAGGATTGAATTGAGGTGATCACCAAATCAGTACCTCATTAAGCAGAATGAGGTGTGCTTGTGTAGAAATTTAACAAAGACTGGCATGGAATACTTGTCATACTCAGAGTGTTGCTGATTTAGAAGTAAATTGCAGTGGTCTCTTATTTTATATATATATATATATATATATAAATATATATAAAATAATAAAATAAAATAATAATATATATACACACATTTATGCAGTCATGTGTAGTAAATTGATTTTCCAATTTCTGTATAAGTAAAATATTGTGTCAAACTATTTTGTATTCATATTGTATTGTGGATGTTTTATATTATCTCATTAATACAACAGTAACCATACAATGAATAAAGTATCAGACACTATTGAAGATGCAAATTCTATGTTAAATATATCATGTAATAATCTATAAGTCTAGCCATATTTAAAGATGATTCAAGACTAATCTTTGCCAAGTTGAGCTACAGTATGCTGCTCCATGGATCACCTGGTGGATATTGTGTGAAACAATAAATGTATTTAAATTCTAAGAAGTGTGCTTGCAGGCTGCCATGTGACCTTGCATGAGGGAGTTTGCAAAACCGTTTGCCACATCTTTAAAAAATTTTGGAAAATGGCTTAGGACTACAATTACTATGATAGCTTTAGTACTGCAATTGCCATGAACAGTTTTGCACTCAAGATTCCATCAGTGAAAAGCTGATAACTTTAACAAAATAAAATTCATGTTACAACTAGAATGAATTTCCTGCTTACGTAATTGCACATTTGACCACAGAGCACACAGTTTAAAAAGGGAAATTATTTATAATTCGGATGTCACCCATATGAGCATGGGTTCAAATTTTCTTCCTTATATCATCTTAGGGAGATTTTCCTTACCACCTTCGCCTCTAGCTAACTCACTGAGGACAAATTTATCATGTAAACTGCAATAATCTTGTTCAGTGTAATGTGATATGGAAGAAGTCTTACAGTAGGTGGAGTCTTTTCCAGGAAGAGATGTATTAACAGAGCCACTTCCTCTGCTGTTATCCTGTCTTTCACCATTGAAACGAGTAGCTCCATCAGTAGGGACTGGGACTCTATAAGGAAGAATGAACAACAGGTCAGAACTGCATCCTTCCATAGCAATAGTTTGTATTATTGCTTTATTATTTAAAAAAAAAAATAAAAAATTAGTCTTGTCTTGCTATCCTCAAGAAAATCATAAAGAAAAAAAATAATAAAAGTGAAAACCTCCACTTGTTATATATTCATTTTTATATTAACTACTATTACCAAACTAAAACCTACAAAACTGTAGAGTGACATTTGAAAGAAAGCATCAGCATAGACAAAACTTCTTCTTCTTTTGGCTTTTCCTGTCAGGGGTCGCCACAGCGAATCATCTCTCTCCACCTATCCCTATCTTCTGCATCCTCAACACTTGCACCCACTAGCTTCATATCCTCATTAATTCCATCCATATACCTCCTCTTTGGCCTTCCTCTTTGCCTCCTGCCTGGCAGCTCCATGTCCAACATTCTCCTACCAATATACTCACTTTCCCTCCTCTGAACATGTCCAAACCATCTTAATATGGCCTCCCTAACTTTGTCCCCCAAACGTCCAACATGAGCTGTCCCTCTGATGTACTCGTTCCTAATCTTGTCCAATCTTGTCACTCCCAAATAGAACCTCAACATCTTAGCATAGACAAAACAATGTGCCTAATTATATGCTCAGTAATAAAATTGTAAGCAGCAGTTGGAAAATTACAAATGGCCCAAGCACCAAGGGTGTGGCACTGCCTGTTGCATAAGTGTTGCCATGTTGATGGGTTTTTTTTCTTTTTTTATTACTGAATATATACACATATCCATTGTAGCATTGGCAATTTAATGTTTGCACTGGCTCTCTTTTTATACAATGTTATACTGCACTATTCCACAATTCATATTTGTTCTATCTTCTACACAGGTAGTCTTACTTTAATTTCTTACATTTCTTTATATTCTTATATTTATATTTTTATTGCTGTGCACCAATACACCAAGGCAAGTTCCTTGTACATGTAAAACCCACAGTACTTGGCAATAAAGCTGATTCTGATAAATGACATCTTGATGACATAATAATAAATGACATTATTAGACATCATTAGTATATGCCACTACAACATGGAGATACTTGGTGATAAGATCAAGAATGCAACAAGAAGAGAGTGGTCGCCGTGGAAAAGAAGGTTGGAAGCCTAGTCAAGCTAACAGAAGTGCCGAGCTGTGTATGAGACACTGGTCCAGGATGGATAAGAAGTGCAAGTTTGGCTGCTAGCCTGAAGAGATAGACATGAAAAGCAGAGCCCAAGAAAAATAAATAGGCTGTTCTCCAAAGATACATTTAGAATGTACTCCCAGCTGCAAGGAAATAACAGAAAACAGACATACCACACCAGAGTTCAAAATGAGCAATACTGGAAGGACATATGGGAGAAAAAGGAAGCACAAAACACCAATGCAAAGTGACTGGTGGACCGAATAAGAAGCCTTTATTAGTGCCCCAATTTACATTACGGCACAATTGCATATCCCAGCTTTGGAGATTGGGGTCAGAGGGCAGGGTTAACCCTAAGTCAGTCACCAGACCTTAACCCAATTGAGCAGCATTTCATCTCCTAATGATGAGACTGAAAGAAGAAACACTCCAAAACAAACACCACCTAAAAGAAGCTACACTACATGCTTGTAAAAGCATCATAAAAGAAGAATGCAAGAGTTTGGTGATGTCAGCATGTTGCCAGGTTGTTCAGTTATTGCAAGCAAGAGATATGCAACCAATTATTAAGTTTACATTAAGGCAATCCCATACCTATACTTTTGCTCATCTAAAAATAGGTTTCCCTCAAAAAAGTTGTTTAACACAAAGTGTAAATATCAGGAAATAAGAGCTAAAATTCTATCATCTTATGTTCCTGTTCATGTTATGATCAAAAATATCACTTTAGTGTGTAGAATTAATTAAAAAGAAAAAGAAAAAAAGAAAAAGAACTGGGCTTGCTGTTCCAATACTTTAAGAGGAGACAAGAGCAAGGACATCAGGATGGCAGGATAGCAGATATACAGAGAAGCTACAACGACCTTAGTGCTCCACAGGTCAATGGGAGCCATAATAAAGATACAAGGAGATCAGCTATAGCCAAATACCTCCAAAGAGTAAGACTAGTGCTGAAAAGACAGCTCATTGGTAGGAATAAGATCCAAACCATAAATATAAATGAACTACTAGTCATCAGATGACCAGCTGAAATAGTAAGCTGGCCACAAGAAGCCATAGGTCAGGACTACTTACAATGCACACAGAGTTCCACCCAAAGTACAGCACCCTTAGACTCTATAAGCAACAAAACGAGGGAGGGCAGGGATTAGTGAGTGCCAGAGCCAGTATACAAAATGAAACAAGGAGCAGCATATGGTTCCACCCAGAGTCCAGCACCTTTAGACTCTATGAGCAACAAAAAGAGGAAGCGCAAGGATTAGTGTAAGAGCCACTATACAAAATGAAACAAGGAGCAGCAATGACTGCTAAGAGAGTGCTACAGGCAGCAGAAGACAGAGTGTGAAGAGAAGGTAGAGAAAATATCAGGGAAGACCAAGCTCATGACTCATCAGCAGATAGAGGACGTGGCTGACATCAATAAAAAGGTCAGTATGAAGATCTGATCTTGACAGCACAAGAACGGACCCCATGCACAAAATCCACAGAGTCATGGATCTATCATAGAAAACAGAAGATAAAGTGCAGGATGTACAAAGAACAACCGACACCGTCTGAGATTTAGTACCTGTCAAAATGCACAAAATGCAATTTGGAAATTTTGTCTGACTTAACAAGACAAATATACCTACCATGTTAAATACATTTAGTTAAAATTGCATGTTCACAATCAAGCAAAATGTCACAGGTGTGGTATAGAGTCCCTGGGCCACACCTGGGTCCAGTCTTTAGTAGAACCCTGATGATGCACACTTCTGACCTGTGTAAAAATGTACCTGTGTTATTTCGGGCATGCTAAGAAACTCAAGATGCCGCTGGCGTTTATGCGAAAAACAAACAAACTAACTAAATAAATAAATAAATAATAAACATAGCTGCAAAGCATCACAAAATGGCAACATCGGGTGCATGACACTGTAATGTGGTATCAGTAAAAACAACCATGGTAAAAGCCATCTAAAATCAATAGACAGTATTATTTTTATTGTTACAGTTAGGAGTTATGTCCTGTTGCCAGATGAAATGACTACAATGCTCAATCTGTGAACTGATATCATCACATAGCCTGTGGATAATGAAGGACATTGAATATGCTTTCCTAACTCAACTATGAAACGCTTTTCAGCTTTTCCTGTCAAAATGGACTTGACTAAGATTGTGTTGTTAAAGCAAACAAGACACAGAAACGGTTTTATTTACCACATCATGGAAATACACAACTTTCTCCTCCAGCTGACATTAATGAGAGGAATATGACAGCATATGAAGCGCACTTGAGAAACAGCTTCTTGAATGGACTGAGCCCAGAAATATCTGTCAAAGTGAAACGTCTATGCATCAAGTGGGACACAGGGAAATTGAATCTCACTGAAAAGCATGCTGTTCATGCAGAGAAACTGCTCACACAAAGCAGGCTTCAGTAGACAAGAAAAAAAGAGATGATAAGCTCACAAATTTCAACTCACAATGATGCAAACAGTGGCTCAAAGAGCAAAAAGCCAGCCACATCAAGGAAGACAACAGCATCGATGAAGAGGAGGAATGAGACAAAGTGTATGCTTTATTTGCAGAGCAGATCATCACTGGGCGAGAATGAGAGATAGAATTTCCAAAAAGGGAACTGATCATCAGCACCTCAGGTTGAGGAGGGCAGTTCTAAAGGGATGGGTGAGTCAAAACCATTCTGACTTAAATTCTGAATGCTCTTGACATCCTAGAAAATAAACATTGGCACATGTGCAAAGAAATAAGGCACATATGCAAAGTACAATTTAAATGCCTTTAAACACATGTCAATGCACCTTAAACGTGAAAGAGAAAGCCACTGTGTTTTCAGTAGATTCAAGTGCAGGGAATTCTGTGATAAAAAAGGATGAATTTGAACAGAGGCAAAAAAGGAGTGATTAGTTTGTTCAGTAGAAGCATCTGGGATAATAGTGAGAGAAAGGAGCATCTGGGATAATAGTGAGAGAAAGATTTATAGCACCTTTAAGGTAGAAAATCAAAGATTATTTAAATTTTCCTTTTTGCTGTCTGAGTGCTGTTCTGTTATGGGCAGAAATGTAATTAGCAAATTGGGAATAAACCTAATTAGCTCTCGAGATGGATTGAAAGTGTGTAGTGTTAAGTGTGACCCCTGACATCTTCATCTTCATATGTTCATCATCTTTAACATGTTAATGTTAAAGAAGTTGTATTGGGATGATCACTGGCATACTATAGAAGCAAATCTTTCTAGAATACATGCAAGGACAGGGGTAAATACACCCATTCACTACAGAAAACTCACACCCACATGTGTCGTTGTCAAAGTATGTAGAAAAAGAATGGAAAATTTAGGAGAGTGGACATTGAAATGTATAAAAACGTATGATTGGAAACCTAGCCTAGATCCCACTGTATCATACAGCAGAAGTATGAAAGCTTATAGTATGGTTTTCCATTAGATAACCTTGGCTGACAGACCAGCTGAGATAACACAACAGGCAAACAACGTCCAAAAATTTCTATTGATGATCCCCGTGCAGTTTCTAGGGAGCTCTGGGTAAACATGATGGGCCTAATTAAGAAGAATTGTGCACCAGTGCATATAACCCCCAAATCTGATTATAGACCTTGTAAAATGCTGTAAAATCCCTTAAAACCAGAGGCTATTAAAAGTATTACTTATCATTTATAATGAAGCTTATCAAAATTGCAAAACAAAGAAACAACTGATGTCATTTGTGGGGATGTGCTCATTTTGTAGAATATTTGTACCAAACTATGCAAGCTCCCTTGAGTGCAATAGTTAGGAAGGGTCTACCAGCCCAGAGCACACTTAGTTAAACAGAAAAAAAGCAGAAGCAGAAAAAAACTTTGAAGATTAAAAAGCTAGCCTTACAAACCACACCCACATTAGATATACCAAATCCAAACAAACCATTCACACAGACAGTAGATGAGAAAAATGGGTGTATGATGAACCAGTATATAAATGGTGACTTCTCTATGCATAAGGTTATTTTTGGTGTTCCACAAGGTTCTGTTTAAGGCCCATTGATTTTCTTCTGATATTCTCGTAAACATGAATAATTTAGGATTAGCTTCCACTGTTATGCTGATGACACAGTTACAGTCAAGCCCGAAATTATTCATACCCTGGCAAATTCTGACTTAAAGTTACTTTTATTCAACCAGCAAGTTTTTTTTGACCAGAAATGACACAGGATTCTCCCAAAAGATAATAAGACGATGCACAAGAGGCATCATTGTGGAAAAAAATATTTCTCAGCTTTTATTATTAAAAAATACAAGATGTACCGCATTGTGAAAAATCTCAGAGGACGTGGTCGGAAGCCAAAAGTGACACCTGTGCTGGCCAGGAGGATAGTGAGAGAGGTAAAAAAGAATCCAAGGACCACCACCAAGGAATCATCACCACCAAGGAATCATCAAATGAATCTGGGCTCTGCTGGTGGCAACATCTCAAGGCAGACAGTCCAACGGACACTGCACACCGCTGGGTTCCACGGACACAGACCAAGGAGGACACCACTTCTCCAGATAAGGCACACAAAAGCCCGCTTGGCCTTTGCAAATGCAAATCTGGACAAAGAAGAAGACTTCTGGTCTTCTGTTTTATGGTCAGATGAAACAAAAATTTAATTGTTTGGCCACAATGATGTAGACTTCATTTGGCGTAAAAAAGGAAAAGCCTTCAACCCTAAGAACACCATCCCCAATGTCAAACATGGTGGTGGGAACCTAATGTTTTGGGGGTGTTTTTCAGCCGGTGGACCAAGGAACCTAATCACAGTAAACAGCACCATGAAAAAGGAGCAATACATCAAAATTCTCAACATCATCAGGCAGTCTGCAGAGGAACTTGGCCTTGGGCACCAGTGGACATTTCAGCACGACAATGACCCACAACACACAGCAAAAGTGGTGAAGAAACGGTTAGCAGACAAAAACATTAATGTTTTGCAGTGGCCCAGCCAGAGTCCTGACTTAAATCCAATTGAGAATCTGTGGAGGGAGCTAAAGATCAGGGTGATGGCAAGGAGACCCTCCAACCTGAAAGAGTTGGAGCTCATCGCTAAAGATGAATGGGCAAAAATACCAGTGGAGACATGCAAAAAGCTGGTCAGCAATTATAGGAAGCGTTTGATTGTTGTAATAGCCAATAAAGGCTTTTCTATTGATTATTGAGAAGGGTATGAATAATTTTGAACATGCCACTTTTTGTTCAAATGTAAATAAAAGATGAGTAATACTTTTTTCCACAATGATGCCTCTTTTACATCGTCTTATTATCTTCTGGGAGACGCCTGTGTCATTTCTAATCAAGAAAAAACTTCCTGGTTGAATAAAAGTAACTTTAAATCAGAATTTGCCAGGGGTATGAATAATTTCTGGCTTGACTGTATATGTTTCAGCAAAGCCAGATGAGAGGCATCAGCTTAACAGGATTGAAGAATGTGTAAAGGACATTAGACAGTGGATGCATGCTTACTTCCGACATAGGTGTTTGTCCTAGGACCACATGCAGCCAGAAGTAAGCTTTCTGATTACAGAGTAACTATGGATAATCTTTCTGTTTCATCATGTGCAGCAGTAAAACCTTGGTGTGATTATTGACTCCAGTCTTTCATATGAAGCTCATGTAGATAATATCTCTAGGTTTGCCTTATTTCATCTCAGAAATATTATGTCAATACATGATGCAGATATATTGGTTCATGGTTATTACCTCCAAGTTGGATTATTGCAATACCTTACTCTCTGAATGTTCCAGGAGGTGCGTAAAGTTTCAATTTTTTTTTTGTCAGTCCAGAACGCAGCAGCTAGATTACTAACTAAAACCAGACGATATGAAAACATTACTCCTATCTTAGCCACACTGCTCCCATTCAAATATTGTACTAATTATAAAATCCTACTACTGACCTTGTAGTGAAGGGTTCATGGGCATAGAGTGTTTGGTGAACTATGATGTTTGGATGCTGACACCTTACCACTCTCGCATGTTTACTCAGGTTTGCTGACTGTGGAGTGGTTGGGCACTTTATGTCGCAGGAAAGTCACGAGTCTGTGTCACTTTCTGGCTCACACTTTTAGTTATGCTGTTCATAGCTAGTGTTGCCGGAGTCCCTGACTGCACTTTGCACATAATGCACATTGTCTTTAACCATTACATGATTACAAGTATACCTATTATTTCTCTCTCCTTCGCTACTGAGTTCCCCGTGTGACTGCTTCTTCTCTCTGGATCTATCCTGATCTAATCGATCCTGATGCCCTACTAGAGTCTTTTTGCTTGGTGATGCTCACTGCTGCTGCTGGGGTTGGGATTGCCTGGATAGCCTGGAGACCTAAGGGATTGCTGTGAAAAGAATCACTTGGAAACTGTGGCATCTCTAAACTGTTTGTGCTTTGGTGCTTGGGTCTTCATCAACGGCCATTTGAAGACTTTGGCAAGAAAGAATTAGTGTTAGAAAAAATTTGAATTAGTATGTGTAAGTTTATAATGAACTCAGAAGTTTATAATGAACTATAAGTTGCTCAGGAGCCTTTGGTTACACATTTGTTTATAGTCATTATTCATAATCTCTCTCTCTCTCTCTCTCTCTCTCTAATATCACCCAAATGAAAATGAGTTCTATTTTTGGTCTGGTCCCTCTCAAGGTTTCCTCTTCATATCATCTCGTGAAGTGTTTCCTTGCCACTGTTGCCTCAGGCTTGCTCATCATAACTAGATATGTACATTTTCCGGTGCTTGCCATGGCAAAACGTCTCAAATGGACATACAGGTTACCAATACTTTTGGAGGCAAGCATATAGACAGGGTGCCAATATTATTGGAGGCAAGTAAATATGTGCATGTTCTCCTCATTGTGCCGATCGCTTTGGTATGTCATGTTTATGTTGCAATAGTTTTGTGATTCCACCTATTTTGTTGGTTGACGTGCCTGTGACCTCACATGACGTACCCAAATACTCATAACAGAGTTCTCCTCATTGTGATGCCATTTTGATATGTCACATGTCCATGTTGTGGTATGATTCCACGTATTTTGTGTGTGTGTGAGATTTAACAGTTGGAGTTTAAAGTTGGAGTTTGAACCACAAACAAGCTGAGCCAGATAGAAATGTAATAGCACACTAAGAACAGGAGAATGTTGGAACTCAACAACAAATGTCTATGGCAAGTTTAGAGCATGCAGCTTGAAAGCACTAGGGGGAGTAACATTTAGAAAATTGTTGGTCTCAGAAGAATAACAATAAGCATAAGTACCAGAACAGAAAATAGCAGAACAGAATGTCGGATTTGTACAAGCCAGAAATACACCCACTTCTCACCCACAGGCCTTGGCATAAAATATAATGTGGCCATAAATACTGCTGTTGAATGTGCAACATCTCACAATTTAGAAAAAATTCTCTCGCATAACTAGATTACACTGTCCTACAATTGATATTCTACACAAAGCTATTTCAAACAGTGTGAGATTTTAAACTGAAGGGATACATACCTTTATAGCAGGAATCTGACTGAGTGAGAATGTTCGCAAAGCCGGTCAGAATGGTTTTTACTCCGCCCTGGATAAAAAAAAAGAGAAAGATGTCAAAATACATTTGCTATGGAGGGATATTCCTGGTTTGAACTGAGAATATGAGAATATCACAGATGCATTTATTAAAAAATATTTCTAGCCATATTATACGATTGCAAAGATCATTCACAAAACCGGTGACTCAAAAATAATGTCATGCAATTGTTTCACTATTTCCTCAACGTAATGTTTCACTTTACATTAGTAGAATATTTTTGAAAGGTAGTGAGAGTGTAACCTGTTGGTAAATCATTTCAGCATTGGAATGATGCATCTTCACAGCTCCCAGAAGGCTTTGCAGTATGTGACCTAGCACATCTAGGTTTGGAGAACTATTGGCCAGCAGCTGCAGCTCCATAAGGCATATTTGTGGGAAAAGCAACAAGACTTCTCCAGAGCCATGTGCCATAGCAGCAGATTCAAGCAAACATTTATCTACTGGATCCAACAGTTCCAGCTTCACCCCTGAAAATAAGAGACAACAATAATCTTTCTCACACTTGTTCTGGGTTTTAAGACCATACTGCAAACTTTCATGCATACAAAGCAGTGATTTTAGAGCTAGCAAAGCAGCACGCTTTTCATCTAGGACAAAGATGCAAAATACAGTTAATTGATCTACAGTTATAACACGGCCTTATGTTAGCAGAAGATCCTTTAGGTCCTGTAAGTTGTGAGGTTGGGCCGCCATGGTTCAGAACTGTATGTCCAGCACATCCCCCAGATGCTTGATTGAACTGAGATCTGGGGAATATAAAGGCCAAGTCAACACCTCAAACTCGTTGTGCTCATCAAACCATTCCTGAACCATTTTTGCTTTGTGGAATGGTGCATTATCCTGTTGAAAAAGGCCACAGCCATCAGAGAATAACGTTTCCCTGAAAGGCACATGGTCTGCAACAATGCTTAGGTAGATGGTACGTGTCAAAGTAACATCCACATGGATGGCAGGACCCAAGGTTTCCCAGCAGAACATTGCCCAAAGCATGACACTGCCTCCGCCGGGTTGCCTTCTACCCATAGTGCATCCTGGTACCATGTGTTCCCCACGCACCCGGCCATCCACGTGATGTAAAAAAAAAACATAATTCATCAGACCAGGCCACCTTTTTCCATTGCTCTGTGGTCCAGTTGTAATGCTCACGTGCTCATTGTTGGCGCTTTTGGTGGTGCACAGGAGTCAGCATGGGCACCCTGACTGGTCTGCAGCTATGCACCCCCATACGCAACAATCTGTGATGCACTGTGTATTCTGACACCTTTCTATCAGAACCAGCATTAACCTCTTCAGCAATTTGAGCAACAGTAGCTCGTCTGCTGGATCAGACTACACGGGCCAGCCTTCACTCCCCACATGCATCATGTGCATTGCCACAGGCTTGCTCATTAGGGATAACATAAGGATAAAACAGTTTAATAATTTAATTTAAAAATTATTTTTTTCTCCTTTCTCTGTTTCTCTACTTTTGTAAAGCTGTTTTGAGACAATGTCCATTGTAAAAGGCGCTATACAAATAAATTGAATTTAATTGAAAGAGCCTTGCCTGCCCATGACCCTGTCGCCAGTTCACCATGGTTCCTTTCTTGGACCCCTTTTGATAGATACTGACCACTGCAAACCGGGAACACCCCACAAGAGCTGCGGTTTTGGAGATGCTTTGATACAGCTGTTTAGCCATCACAACTTGGCCCTTGTCAAACTCACTCAAATCCTTATGCTGGCCCATTTTTCCTGCTTTTAACATATCAACTTTGAGGACAAAATGTTCACTTGCTGCCTAATATATCCCACCCACTAACAGGTGCCATGATGATGAGATAATCAGTCTTATTCACGTCACCTGTCAGTGATCATAATGTCATGGCTGATCAGGTGTGTGTGTTTATATACATAGTTTCCACTTAAACTTATATATATATATAAGTTATATATATATACACACACACACACACACATACATGTTATATATATATATATATATATATATATATATATATATATATATATATATATATATATATATATATATATATATATATATGATATCAGTTCATCGATTCTAAATTGAAGCAACATGAGATATAATCAACAATATGAACAGGGACATTTCATGAGTTTTGCACTGACCAGTGTTGCAAGATAAAAACAAAAGTAAGCCTAGGGCTCTGTGGAAACCCCTCCGCACAAATACAAACAGGGTTACACAAAAACATATGTCAGGGAGCCTGCAGTTCTTCAATATGATATATATTCTATTTTATTGCCAAATATGTTTGCAAGAAATCCAACTGGACATTTTGACTGCTACCCCAATCAAGACACACTAAAAATTTCATAAACACAAGCTTCCCCGCTTGAAAGTTGATAACAATATGTTTAACAATATTATATGTGCAATTACATGGGACATCCTGAGGGGGTTGGTTAGAAAGGACAAAAATAATTTTATTTGTTCCAGATTAGGCTATTAGCTATACATATTTAAAGGGGAGCACAATGTATCTTACCTGGTATCAAAATATTTTACAGCACAAAATGCTTAAACAGGCATCGCTCTCAGCATTTGGTCCACACTGTCTCACAAACATCTATCTAAACTCTAATGTCTCTAACTCTAAAACTTGTGCCTTCCTCATAAAGCAAGTTCCAGGGCAGAACAGCACCAGCCACATGTGGAAAAGAGACCATATCCGGCCACCTTTATTCTCCTTCATGCGGTCATGCTCACTACTCACCGAGCACACCTATCACACACTATTGCATGCTTGACCCCCTAAACCCCCAAGACACACAGTCCCCTGAACAACACGGACATTTCATTTAATTATGCTGTACCCCAAAGGCATTCAGATTTGAGATCAAAAGTTTAGGATTTCAGATTTATTATCTGGTATTTATATCAAGATTTGTTAAACAACCTTTTCTGATGCCTTTTGCATCAGACCACCTAATTTCTAGGAACAGACAAGTCTTGAAATGCAATAAAATAAATAATATTTGGTTAATATATTTGGTTGCATACCATTTGCTTTCAATAACCACATCAAGCCTGCACTCACTGTCTCATTTTCAAGTAATTACACCCTGCATCTATGGTTAACAGAGTGGTCTGAAAATGGCAAGCAAAAACATGAATTCGACGACAAGACAGTCGTGGCTTGACAGTCCCAACCTAAAGCAAGCTAGTACTTGTGCTGCTAACAACACAAGTAATAGTGGCGCGGAGCTATCTTTGACGTTGGGGAATGATAGACTTCTTCAGCTGGTTAAAAATGAGCTCATATCCTCCCGCAGTCAGATGGCAGATACCATCAAAACAGAGATGGCAAGCTTTCGCTCTGAGAATGGTTTGATTGTCGAAACCTTACAATCGGAGGTCAAAACTAAAATGGATGCTCAACAACTGGAGGTAGCGAAGTAAATTCATTCCATTTAGACTAAGCAAACCAATATGTCTGACACTATGGAGAAAATGGAAACAAAGCTCAATTCTCACCATTACTCGCTTGAAACAATGGAAACTACAGTTTCAACTTTGAAAGACCAAATACAGAAGTTGCAAGAGCAAGAACTTGAGAATAGGAATCGTCGCCAAAACCTGCGGATGACTGCCATACCTGAAGACATGGAGAAGGGCCGGCCTACTGACGTCATGTCTGGATTATTTTCAGAAGAGCTAGGTGAAGATTTACCTAATCTTCAATCAGTGGTATTAGATAATTGTTCCCTTGCTCCGAAACCTCGCATCAGAGACAGGAGCAGAGCAATGATCATTTGTGAGCGCTACTTCTCTGATAAGGCCAAGATTCTACAAATCTCCGGGAAGCGAGGTGAGCTTCCATTTACACGTCCAACAACACTAGCTCACAATATTTTCCATTGTAAAGGGGAACTAGACAGGTTTGTCCCCCTTATTATTTGCAGTGGCGACTGAACCTCTATCCATTTTGCTGAGGTCAATCTCGGACATCCAGGGTATAGGGGGGGCTAGGGGGACAGAGAGCACAAACTATCATTCTATGCAGATGACCTGCTCTTATTTCTCGCAGATCCTCATGATTATCTCCCCCATGTTAAGGCTACACTTGAATGTTTAAGTCGCATTTCGGGGTATAAACTCAACGTCTCTAAAAGTGGATTATTTCCAATAAATTGAATATCAAAAAATACTTACAAACTTAGGTGAGAAATATCTCTGAGCTGTTTAAGCTTAACTTTACCTCCATCTTAAAACAAACTAGGATATCCCTTGAAAAATTAATCCAAACTATACCTATTTTCATTAAGAAATCCTTTTTTGCTTATTTAATAAGATAATCTCACCTACAGTATGCCTACAGTTTCTGCAAAATGCTAAAGAACAGGGGGGATGGCCCTCCCAAATTTTCAATTATATTACTGGGCTTGTAGACTAAGAGGTCTGACTTATTGGCAGGGCTCACACGGCATTAATTACGTACTGGATTGGGTGTAGATAGAATCCTCAGCCTGTTTTCCTTCCTCGCTCTTCTATTTTCACCCCTACCAATTGGCCCAGATTCTCAATCATTGCACCCAAAAGTATGGAATTCTATTCAGTTTTGGGCCCAAATTCACAAATATTTTGGATGGCAGAGAGGTACAATTTGTGCCCCAGTTGCCAGAAATCAATTCTCTCAGCCTCTGAACGATCAGGCATTCTTGCTATGCCAAGAAAAAGGTATGATAACATTTAAAGATCTTTTTGATGATGACTGCTTTTTTCCTTCCCTTCCTGAGCAAAACCCCATTTCAACATTGATTGATCAACATTTTCCTGATGATCCAGAACCATCTCTGACTTATATACAAAATTTGTATCATTATTATCCACTTCTGTAACTGCACAAAGAGATTCCTGGCAACTGGACCTTAATATCAGCCTGACAGACAAGGAATGAAATGAGGCCATTTCTAGAATTCATGGAGCTTCTATTTGTGCTAGACACACACAGCCTTATTCAATTTAAAGTCTGGAGGTGGAAAAATTACATGCAAAACCTCCAATTCCTGCCCAAACATTTCTAAATCAAATATGCAATCAAACTGTCCAAATTTTGGGCTAATTGGCCATATTTTGTATAATTCTTAATTAAATTAATTTGTGAAAGAGAAGCACGTTTTGTTTAGGGTGTTACGCCAATTTATTACATAAATAAACAAGTTTTTTCCAGGTAAAATTCTAGCACAGTTAGCTTGTTTGGAAGCTGTAACAAAGAGCTTGAATGCACCCCCAACAACCATGTAGTGGCAGCTTGCTGATCTTCTAATCTGAAACCACTAAGCCACCAGTGACCTAACATTTACTGTGATTGTCTGTAATCATGAATAAGCATTAACTTTCACAAAGTATTATAAAGAATAGAAGCTTAAAACCATTGCAGTTTGTGACAGAATGTTATTTGAAACTATCAAAAGACATAATAAACATAAGGAAGATAAAACCTCTGTAAGGAGCATGACCTATACTGAACTACCCCCAGTATTCATGCTGGTATGTCCACCAAGGCTACTGTAGACCTTCTTAACTAAAGTGAGGCAAAGTATTATCCAAGCTGAGCAGCTGCATTGGGCCTTGCTCAATAATGCATCAATAATGCCACACACTACATGAAAGAGAAAATATAATAATAATAATAATAATAATAATAATAATAATAATAATAATGAGACAAAGAAGAAGAAAAAGAGGTGGAAGAAGAAGAACAAAAAAATAATAGGATTATTAATAAGGAAAAACGGAGGAAAATGTTGACAATAATGATTGGAGTCCAGCGCTTCATGCTTGGATCCCTAATAAAGATCCCTGCTGTTGTTATGACACCAGTTCACCAGAGGAGGTAGAACAACTGGTGAACTGGTGTAACAACAACAACCTGTCTCTTAATGTAGACAAAACAAAGGAGGTCGGGTGACCACCCTGCCCTGCCCATCATTGGCTCAGTAGTGGAGAGAGTCAGTAGTACCAAGTTTCTTGGTGTACACATTTCTGATGACCTCACCTGGCCTACCAACACCAACTCCACTTTGAAGAAGGCCCAACAACGCCTTCACTTCCAGAGGAGGCTGAAGAGAGCCAGCCTCCCACCCCCAATCCTTACCACCTTCTACAGAGGAACTGTGGAGAGCGTCCTGGCCAGCATGCCAGCTGCATCACTGTGTGGTTCGGAAACTGCAAAACCTTAGAATGCAAGACCCTACAGCACATAGTGAGGACAGCTGAGAGGACCATCGGGTCCCCCTCCCCGCTATCCAGGACATCTTCCATACACGCTGCGCACGCAGAGCCTCTGCCATTGTGAAGGATCCCGCTCACCCCTCCCACAATCGGTTCAAGCCCCTGAGGTTCCAAAGCATCAGGACCCGCACTACATGGTTCTGCAACAGCTTCATTTCTTCTACAGCTTATTTTATAATAATAGTAATAATAATAATAATAATAATAATAATAATACTGCCCAGAGTGGCCAAGTTTTGCCAAGTCACACAAAACAATAAAGAACCCATACATCAACATACGTGCTCAAGGCATCAAGTCTGTTTTTGAAGGTTTTGCATATTATGTACGTAATCCAAAATTTATGTACAAAGCTAAATGCACCAAAAAGCCTTTTTTACAGATTGAGCAAAAGAATCAAAATTAAAAAGAATTATATATTTTTTTAAAAACTGCATTAGATGGTTGTGGATCCCAACAAATTACCCATCAGATTTCGTGACAATACTCAATGTTCACCTTGTCAAATTCCTGTTGAAATCAATTTGGCCAATGTATTATTTTAGGGGAATATTCAGAATCTTCTTCTAGACACGCCTTTGAAGTTTCTTGCAAGCAATCATGAGTTACAGTTTATTAGCACTGACTGAAGTAATCTAGCCATGGGGGTCACAGTCCAGTGACTTCTGTGCCGGTCCCAAGCCCGGATAAATAGAGAGGGTTGCGTCAGGAAGGGCATCCGGCATAAAACATTGCCAAATTTAACCATGCGAATCGTCAGTACGAATTTCATACCGGATCGGTCGAGGCCCAGGTCAACAACGACCGCCATCGGCGCCGTTAACCTACAGAGCGCCGGTGGAAATTGGGCTACTGTTGGTCGAAGAAGTAGAGGAGGGAGGAGAGTGCGCAGACAGAGAGAGAAGAGGAAAGGTAAGAGTGTAGGACTGAGAATAGGAACTCTGAATGTTGGTACTATGACAGGGAAAGGTAGAGAGCTGGCTGATGTGATGGAGAGAAGGAAGGTGGATATACTGTGTGTACAGGAGACCAGGTGGAAGGGTAGCAAGGCTCGTAGTATAGGAGCAGGATTCAAGCTGTTTTATTATGGTGTGGATAGTAAGAGAAATGGGGTAGGTGTGGTCCTGAAGGAGGAGTTTGTGAGGAATGTCCTGGAGGTGAAGAGAGTGTCAGACAGGGTGATGAGTCTGAAGTTAGAGATTGAAGGGGTGA